>CM062804.1:1287722005-1288244815 GCA_031772625.1 Pinus tabuliformis | reverse complement strand
TATATTATAATAGTTAATATAGCTGTAATATTGTTTATAATGTTCACATCATCACAATGTCATCATAATTTCATCACAATGTGTTGAAAAACAAATATTGTCACAATGTGATGAACAACAAACAATGTTGTAGTGTATTGAACAATAAACTTCATTGAAATGTAATGTACAAAAAATCAATTGATAATGTGATGACTATCATATGCCCTCATAATTGTACAAAAAAATTATGTTCCAATGCAACAAAGAAAAACCTTTGAGATCAATGGTCAACCATGTTTAGTTGAGTTAATGGAAATTTTCCCTTAGTTGACAACCTCAAACAGGGTTAACCATTGTCAAATGTAGTTAGCATAGTCAAGATGGAAACAATCTTTAATCAAGGTCAATTATGGTAAGATGACGACAAATAATGGTCAACATGGTTTAATATGGTTAACCATGGTTGACGTGGTTCAGTTGGCCAACCATAAGCTCAATATTGACATCACAATGTGATGTATAACAAATTTCATCACAACATAACAAACAATAATAATGTAGCAATGTGAAAAATAGCAAACATCATCACAATATCACAAATAATGAAATGTCATAATAATGTGAAGAACAGTAAATGTTGTCACAATATGATGAACAAAAAACAACTGCAAAACTAGTTAAAAATTAAATGAGGTTGCAATTTGATGAATAATAAATGTTGTCAGAATGTCATGAAAAATAAACAACATTAGAATGGGATGAATAATAAGTGTTCTTACAATGAGCAAGGAAAATTTCAAGGATGGAAAATTATCTTGAAGTTTAAAAACATTGGCGAATCTCACTAGTCCCTAATATGCAAACTATAAAATGTTTATTGATATATTTGTAAAAACATTCAACTTTATGATGATTTTATATATAGTCTCTATATAATGTTGGTGATTTTTAAGGTAGAATAGTTTTATTTTGTAAAATTTGGGCCAATAATTTTTAGAAAAAATGGAAATTAGTGAATCATTTTTTTTGAAAAATCATGGAAAATTAGCCCACTTGTGAATATTAGCCCCTGAAGTTTTCCATGATAATGAGATGCACAATGTCATGAACAATGAAATGACATTGAAATGTGATGAAAAATAATCATTTTCACAATATTATGATCAACAAACAACATTATATTGTGCCAAACAAAAAATGACAACAAAATTTGATGAACAATAAATGTCGTCAAAATGTTCTAAAAAATAAACAACATCGCAATGGGATGAATAATAAGTGTTGTCATAATGTGATACACAACAAATGATATCACAATATCACAAATAATGAAAACACTCATGACAACACTTATAAGAGTTATACCATGGTCAAGATGAGATACCATGTTCAATGGAAGTTAAACATGAACAAACCATGGTCAACAATGGTTTACATGGTTAATATGGTAAACAATGGAAAACCATGGTCAATCATGGTCAAGATGGTCAACCATGGTTAACATGGCATAATGGTCAAGATGGTCAACCATGGTTAAGATGGGCATCATTGTCAACCACAATCATCTATAAGGAGATGTTGACAACCTTAGTTTACCATGTATAGTCATAGTCAACCTTTATCGAATGAGATAAACCATGGTCAAACATGGTCACCAATTTCAATCATAGTCAACCTTGTTCAACCATATTCAAACAAGCTCAACCATGGTCAATCATGTTTATCTAGGCTTAATCACAATCAGTGATAGTCAACCATGAACAACATGCTCAAGATGAGACAATCGTGGACAACCATGGATAAAGTGAAATATCATGTTCATGGTCAACCATAACTTGACCATATTTAACAATTGATCCGGATTTAAATAGGAACACAACAAATTACAGAGATAACCACAAACATAGAGATGCAGTGGAAATAATACATCATTTCATTAATGTAAAACACTGAAATATGCTTACAAACAGAAATGGACATAAGCCAGCTAGGGCGATGGTCAGGGAAAATTTTAAGAACCCCCCAAATTTATATGAATAATAAATGGGCGAATCTCCATGGTATATAGGAAAAATAGAAGGCGATTTTATCAATAATATAATGTGCATATATAATTTTTTGGTGAATCTCTCACCAGGCATGGAAAATATTTTACTCAATTATAAAATCTTGTAAGATCTTGGCGAGTCTTTCACTAAATAATAAAACTTTGTAAAGTCCTAGTGAATCTTAGCATTGTGAACTCTTAGAGAATTTTTTGAAAAAATATAAAACCATATATGGCAAGAGCCACATGGTGGCAATATCACTATTTTTTTTCACATTTCCACGACATGGAACTTGTTTATAAAATTATAAAAAAGCCAACCAAGTCCCTTATAATATGTAGGTAAGCTTATAACAGAGTCTGATACCTCTACTATGCTTATCTTCATTCAAGTGTCATAGCTGCTATACTTAACACTGTGAATCACTACTGTCTTAGAACTCAACTCTATAGTGTAATTAAAACCTTTGGAAATTGAATCTGACAACTCTATAAAAAGGATTAGTGAAATAGAAGCTTTTGTGAATGAGCCCACTAACTATCACTGCTAAAAAATCAATCTAGACTATGAAGTCTTCCATCTTGATCACAATCGTGCTCACGATCAAGGGAGTGCGACCACCTGGCCTGATATAATGGCCATCACAGCTTCCAATAATCAACAACCACCTTGCAAGGATATCCTAGCTCATGTATCATGAATTTTATTCATTAATCTTAACTGATATAAATCTTATAAAGATAATATTAGAATCCTCTCCAGATTCGCTGTTAATACAAGGGTAAAGGAAATTTTCTAGCTCAAGGCACTAGCCAATACCAACTTTGGTATTTGTGACCCCTTTGTGGGGATGCACCTACACTGCCTCGTTGGGTTTCTGCCTTGTAACATAGTTCAAGGATCACAAGACTTTCCAATCTTCCTACTCCATTAGACACACTTTATATGCTATACATAGAGAATGGAAAAGAAGCATTATAGAACACACAATTTCACAGAAGGAAGACAAATCTTAGCCAGTTCAATATCAAAATCTTAACCACTGATTAATAAAGAATAACAAGTAGTGTAATGAATTGTTCTGAATTATTTATTTACAAGCTGTAAAGAATGTAGTGGAATGGAAAATATTACTTAAGCAACCCTTCAATATTTTCTACTAATATCTCTGTCCATGTACATATGAAATTAAGAGCATTGTTGAATACACAGTTTCCTTTTCTCTTGCCTCCATTTTGACAAATCAGTGTGAAATTAGTGTCACTTTGAATCTACTTTCCTGTGTGGATATTTTGACAAATCAATGTGAAATCAAAGTCACTTTGAATTTCCTTTCCTGCAAGGGATCACATCCACAATTAATTAGTAAAAGATAATTTACTATATATTATGTTCAAGAAACTGACTGCAATCTACAGTGGAAACGAGACCTCAATTCTTATTCTGAATTTGAATATCTCAGGACAACATAAGAGATAAAAATGCATATGGACTTAGTAGCTAGAAAACGATCACTCCATCACTACAAGACCACCTAGATTTCGGCACTTAATCTAAATAATGGCACTAGTTGTCGTGCTTATTTGCATTAACACCATGGAAAAGCAACAACAATGTTTCAAAGCACACTTACTCGAAAAGTTGTAACGTTCCGAGAATATTTAATGATAGAATCTGAACCTCATAGCTATGGTGGGGAAACTAGGGAACCCAAATCTTGGAAGATATCTCATACCAAATCTAAGAAAAAAATAAAAAAGGGAAAAAATCGAAATGTATAAATCAAGCAATGAATTGTTTACAAATCAAATACAATTCCTTTAACTAACAGTTAAATTGTGGTGATATATTTAAATATTTAGTAAGAGGGGAACTTAAAACCATGGAATATTACCTTTGTCATTATTGTCATCACTCAGTGACTGAGATTACAAATCAATACTTATGGAAAGATTGTAAGAAATTATGTGAAATAGTAAAGCATAACCTCTATTTTCAAGCAACAAAATCAAGACATTGTTACATCAAGAGCCATAATTGACACAAAATCAATGAATCAAGTCCTTGTATGGCACAGGGTTGTTTCAAAACCTCTATTTTCTCAATAACAAAATCAAGACATTGTATGTGGTTATTGCCAAAAGGAAACTGTGTTCTAATTTGGAAGAGGATCTTATCAAAAGACATGGATTTATTCAAAGCTACAAAGCCTAATGGGTTATTGAAAAAGAAGTTGGAATATGGGATCATGATACTTAAATTGAAAAAATATGCTTTCCTTTTAGAAACATTATAGTTATACAATGTTTTTTGAAAGCATTAGAATTTGAAATTGGGCCTTTCTATCAAGACAAATTTTCATTAACAGAATGTACTTTCCTACCTGAAACGTTGTAGATATCCAAGAAAAACTTGAAAAGAATAAGAGAACTTAGCATAATGTACTTTCTTTCCTTCCTTAAGATTCTTAAAGAGTTAAGGTTCCCCAAGTCATCAGGTAACTTTTGAAGGAAATGACAGTTAGTAATAGTCCAATTCATAGCTAAAGATGTGTCACAAATACGAGGGGGCATCTCCTCCAAATCACAAAAGTGCTCTAGGTTAAAATCTAGCGTTATTGGAACCTTAATGCTCAACTGGATGTTATTGAACCCAGACATTTTTCCAATCTTCACTAAAAGCTTAAAGATAAATTCTCTAAGTTCTACATGACTTTACTATGCTCTTGAAGTGGGGGCACATGCAGCCTCTCCAAGTGAATAGTCTTAAACTAAGTGAAGATAAGGCCGATAGATCATTCATTGTGGATCTCTTTAACCCATAATTGAATACTATGTCTCTCTTGAACCCATAATTGAATACTATTAGGACTTTCAAATTTTTCATGGAACTCAAAAATGTTGGAAGAAAGCATTTGCTTCCAGAAAAGAGTAAAACTAAAGCCTCTGCTTGAGGACAATTGATGTCACACCACTAATACTTCTCCATGGAATCTGTATAGGTAAACCACAAATGCAGAATTCCATTAGAATATTGTGTTTATTGAATACACAAATGAAATCATTGCATTTCTTTAAAATATCTTTTGAAAGCAAAATTACCGAAATTACATATCGATAACCTAGTGGGTGTAGGATAAAATTCACCCGTGTCATTCACAGAAAGCATGAGAAAAAACCTAATACTATATATAAAACCAAGAAAAATTCAAATTCATCACTTCTATGGACCTCATAACCACCTTGTCAATACACAAGTATGTTCCTGTTTGCAGTTAGAAAAATTACCCAAATTACAATCTGTTTACTCCAGCCTATGTTGGAAAGTTATAGAAGGATGACTAGTGCAATCAATCCATTCCTTTTAGCCTTGGATTTGTTTTAGTTTAAAAAATAAGTATACAAATATACTTGTCCAATGTCTATGCTTTAACCATTCACCTTAAGATGTTTTTACAATATAATTTCCTAAGTCTATTTAATATCTTCATTATCATAAAAAGCAACCTATATCCATCTTAACTCCACATTTACCACTCTTAGGGGGATGAAATCTATTTATCCCTCTGAGTACTTGGTATACCCAGAATTAAGATGGATCTAAGATGATAGAATTTCCCCTTTAAATAGTCTATGGTCAGATGAATACCATGGGTCAATACCATGGGTTATCATAAACCTGGAGCTTAAAAATTACTATTAGTAATTTATAAAAATTAATAAAATTAATAGTTGATTTTATTTTATTTTTTATTTTAACCAAGCTAAAATGTTTAACATACATTAAATTACAACATCCATTTTTATTCTTGATCCACCAAGCCCCGAGAGGGATCAAATATTTTTTCACTCTATGCTAGTTTGCATATCACAATATTTGATACCTCTCGAGGGTTAGTAGATCCAGAGTAAAGATGGATCTATGCCGGTTTAATTCCCCCATTTAAATAGGCTACATTCCAGGTGAATACCATGGGTCAATACCATGTGCCATTTTTATTTTTATTAATACTAATATTAGGGTTAATAATGTTTTTTTGCATGGTATTAATAATAATCTAGCCCATGGTATTTGTCCCATAGTATTTTGCCCATAGGTTTCACCTAAATATAACGCATTTCTTGAGTGTTCGTAAATATAAGGTGACTTATGGAGTAAATATAAAAAAATGTTTTATTTGTTTACCATACCTCTCTTTTATTTATATTTTTATTAATTTACCATACCTCTTTTACAAATATGGTATTTGGCCCATAGGATTCACTTAAATAAAACCTCTTTTTTGAGCCTTCGTAAATAGAACGAGGGTTATGGACTGAATATAAAAAGAGGTTTTATTTATTTACCATACCTCTAGTTCATTTATAATTTTATTTATTTACCATACCTTTTGAGTAAGTATAAAAAGAAGTTTTACTTATTTACCATACCTCCAATTTACTTATATTTTTATTTGTTTACACCCCTGCATGTATATAAGGTCTTTTATTTATTTACCATACCTCTCATTTATTTATATTTTTATTAATTTTCCATACCTCTTTTATAAATATGGTATTTGGCCCATAGGATTCACTTAAATAAAACCTATTCTTGAAAATTGTGGCGAATGGAAGGTTGTAACTCCTAATTTCAAGGGCTAAATTTACCTTTTTTACCCTCTCCCTTAAAATAAGGTGGGCGATTTGAGGTGATTTGTAAAAATGTACTATGATACAAAATATTCGGCCACTAAAAATTTAAAACCCCTTAATTTTGCCAAAGTGTGAACGTTCGCCCCTAAAATTTTCCATGGTGATGGTAGCTTATCTCTGAGAAGAGATGTGGCAACTACATGCCTCTGAACTGTGTTACAATGAGGCTCGAAGGCCTATTTTTTGTTTAGAAACAATGTAAAGCCCTAAACATCCAAAAACCTAACCCTAGAAGATGAAATGCCAAATTGTGGGCCCGTTTCGGTAAATTGGTACATCAACTTCCCGAGGTTGTAACTTTGGCATACGATCTCTGTTTAACGTGCACAATATCTCGTTATAAAGGTCTATTCGAGAAATACAACTTTGGGAAGAGAAACATTCGTCCATGGACCCATGTTGCTCCCAATTTTGCCAAAAAACATTGTTTAGGGCCTCAAAACCGCTCCAGAAGTTCATGACCTGAAAAACTACTAAAAATAGTAAATTGTGCTACAATTCCAAAAACTGAAAAGATGAAAGAAATAATGGGGGAGTCCAAGTGGACAAGGCGGGTGGCCACCAATATCCACTTGGATCATTCCTCCCCCCTTAGGAAGCAATGGTCCCCATTGCGTTGAGTTCCTCCATGAGATGAGGAAACTACTGCTGAACTTGGTCCCTGGTGATCCACTTGCCCTGGTGAAGGAGTTGGCCTACTTTGAAAACTTTATATAGTTGCATATTATGCTAGTGAGTGTGCTTGATCTATGTGTCCATGATCCGATTAGTTGCAGCTTGTTCCATGCAATTTGGATTTAACTCTGTGGGTGTGAGTTGTTCTACAATGTCGGATGTGTCTAGTAATGGTGGAAAGTATGGCCGAAGGCAGTCCACATTGAACACTGGGTGTAGGCCAAGGAATGGGGGAATGATAAGCTCAAATGCATTATCTCCCACAACCTTGGTAATGGTGTAAGGACCATATCAAAGTGGTCTAAGTTTCCGATAGGCTCCGATAAGGCGTTCCTTTTGCAAATGCAACCAGACTTTTTCGCCCACCTAAAACTTGTGTGGCACCCAATGTTGATCATGTCGCTGCTTGTACTTGGCATTTGATTTCTCCAGAATGTCATGGACCTGCTAGCAAATATGTTGGATGTTCTCAATAAATTTGTTCTCCTTATCTGTTTCAGACTGGACATGAGCCGAATCTACGTGAGTAGCTGCAAATGGCATGGCCACATCAATTGGACATATTGGCTGGAATCCCAAGCCCACCTGAAAAGGGTTTTGGCCAGTCGAGCTATGGAGAGCCTAGTTGTAGCTGTGCTGAACATAGGGGAGGCTCTCATCTCATGTGAATGGATTCTTTGAGTTGTACATACACAGAATGTGTACAATCATCTTGTTGACAACCTCTGTTTGGCCATCAGTTTGAGGATGGAAGGTTGTGGACTTAGTGAGTTTGGTGTCCAGAATCAACCAGAGATTGGACGAAAATGTACTGAGGAACCTGTTGTCCCTATCTGACATGATAGACTATGGGATCCCAAAGTGTAGCCACACTCATTCAAAGAGGAGTTTAGTAGTGGCTTCTGTTGTGATATTCTTCTTGTAGGCCGTCATAATGGCCATCTTCGAGAACCTATCGATGACCACAAAAAAACATTGGTTTCCATGCTTAGCGAAAGGAAGGCCTGACATGTAATCCATTAAGATGGATTCCCAAGGTCAACTAGTGGTATGTAGCGGGGTATAAAGGCCTTACTTCTTGATGGTCAATTTGGCAATGGCACAGGCAGTGCATGATCTGACGTACTTCTCGACATCCTGTCAAAGGTTCAGCCAATAGAAATACTTTTGTAGTACTGTTATCATTTTCTCAACCTCGAAATTCCCAGAAGCCCGACTGTAGTGTGCTTCCCAAATCATCTTCGGACGCTTGCCTAAAGAAACACAAAGGTGATCGAGGTGGCATAATAGGCCATATTGGAGGTGAAAATCTAGAACATGATTACCCTCCAAGAGTGTCTGGTATGTGTGGTCGAATTCTGGGTGGCTTTTGTAGAGAAGTGGTCAATCAGAGGTCTCATGCCCACAAGAGTTGAGCATAGTGGTTAACGCCATGATCGGTGGTCGGCTAAGGCAATTTGCAACATTATTGGTGCTGCCCTTCTTATACTTGATATTAAAATGGAACTGTTGCAGGTATGTGGACCACTTCTGATGGTAATAATTCTACAATTTCCCTTAGGTCTGTATGAACTGCAGGGGTTGGTGGTCTGTGTGGATGACCATTTCCTTCCCAAAAATGTAATGCTTCCATTGTTGATAGGATTGCATAATGGAATACATCTCTTTGTCATAAGTGGGATACTTTCGGACTGTGTCTGAAAGTGTCTCGCTGTGATATGCCACTAGATGCCCATGTTGAGTAAGGACTGCCCCAATAACATAGTCAGAGGCATCTGTCTCAACCTCAAATGGTTATTGCAAGTCTGGTAATGCGAGCACCAGTGCTAAGCAGAGGCGATCTTTCAACTCTGTGAATGCTTCTGTTGAGACTCACACCAAAATAATTTTGCTTTCGCTCCTCCCTTGGTGACTTAACTCAAGGGCCATGTGATATGAGAAAATCCTAACACAAACTTACAGTAGAAGTTGGCAAGACCTAGAAAGTTGCGAAGCTCTGTTAGAGTGGTTGGAGATGGCCAATCCCGAATGACTTGGATCTTGGCTAGATCCATATGCACCCCGTGTTCATCAACAATGTATCCAAGATACTGAACCTGGGTCATGCCAAAAGTGCATTTCTCCAAATTGGCACATAACTTGTGTTGTTGCAGTGTTTGGAGAACTTGTCGGATGTGGTGGAGGTGCTCTTCCCAAGTCTGGCTAAAGATCAAGATGTCATCCAAGTATACCATTACAAATGAGTTGGTGAATGACCGCAAGATGTCATCCATTAGCCTCATGAAGTTTGTAGGAGCGTTCATCAATCCGAAAGGCATAACCAACCATTTGAAAAGGCCCTCCTTGGCTTTGAAGGCAGTCTTCCACACATTGGAGTGTTCGATTGGTACCTGGTGATCTCTTGACTTCAAATCGATCTTGCTGAAATATTTTGCCCCCTTCAGTTGGTCCAGGAGGTCATCAATCCGTGGCATCGAGTACCTATTATGGACAGTGATCTTGTTCAGCGCCCGATAGTTAATACAGAGTCTCCAAGTCTCATCCTTCTTCTGTACCAACACGATCGGGCTCCCACAGAGCAATGAACTTGGATGGATGTTACCTTCCTGCGGAAGCTCTCTAATCTGCCTCTTGATTTCATTGTTCTCGAGAACGGAGCGCTAATAGATTGGTCCATTGGGCAACGGTGCACCTAGGGTCAGATCGATGGAGCGCTTGACTTAACAGTGTAGAGGAATGCCTGCAGGGGAGGTGAAGATGTTCTCGTACTCCTCCACAACCTTGTCCATGTATAGTTGTCGTGTGGAGGGGCCCTATATGGAGGTCGTGGCCACCATCTTCTTATTTCCTTAAGGGCGTATCATCAAGAAAACAAATTTCTCAGTTTTGGAAATGATCTTACTGCATTGTTTTACAGTAACCAAAGAGATGGCGGTAGGTGGTGCTACCTCCAGTATCCTCTACAACTTATTTCCCAAAGTAACAATAACAGCAAGGGGCCTTCATTCATACATGGCATGTCGCTTCCACAAGTATGGTTGTCCTAATAATACATCACAAACTTCAAGGGGAGCAATGTCACACAATACCTCATCTGTGAAGGGCTTGATGTTGTATGGAAGGTGACACTACTAGCTCACGCGAAGGTCTCATCCTTGGTGAAGCCACCCGATGGTTTAAGGTTGTGGATGTGCTGTGGTCGGTAAGCCCAGCCGCTTCACAACCTCTATTGAAATGAGGTTCTTTTGGCTCCCGCTATTGAAAATGAACTATAGCGGAGAGCCCTTTACCCACATCTGGGAGTGGAAGAGACACTCCTCCTCCTTTGGATCTTTAGGTTCCTCCTTCTAGATATTCATGGTGGAAGAGACGCCCTCTTATGGAACTCACACCACTTTCTCGTGTCCTTTATTAGCTTCGCGACATTGTTCTTTGCTTGTAACTTTAGCAGGTTGTCTTAGGCTGCCCTGCCTCTGGGAATGGAAGAGACGCTCCTCTTATGGAACTCACATCGCTTTCTTATGTCCTTTTTCGACTTCGTGGTTCTATTCTTTGCTCACAGCTTTGGCAGGTTGTCTTCAGCCACCCTATCTTGGCTTTGTCCTTTGTTCTACGGTTTGGGGGCACCTTTCCCTTGCTTCGCATTCACAGATCCAAAGTCTCACTCCTTCTATTTAAACCTTTTTCTCGACGTTGACAACATATCGGTATGTCATGTCAAGCAAGGAGATGTTTAGGAGTTCTATTTCTTCGTAGATGTACTTGTGCAAGCAGACGCAGTATTTGAGTACCAAATGCTACTCTAAATCCTTGAAACCCAACTTTGTGTGAAGGGTATGGAAAATATTGGTAAACTCTGGCACGTCTTGGTCCCTTCCCTTCTGCAGCATGGTCCACTTTATGTATTGATCCTCATAGCTTCCGACATGGTAGTACTACTCCTTGATGGCATCCCGGAATGAATTCCAAGTGGATGCGGCTGAAAATAGAGCCTGTATTTTCATCTTTCTACTCGCAGTAGGTTTCCCACTAGTCCTTGACGTAGGGCGTTGCTTTGAGAAGAGCGAAAATAATCCTTTCCCGACTGGAAAAATCATGAACAGAAAAATAACCCTCGAGCAGATTTAACCATTTATCGATGGCATCTACATTTATCTGACCCTCGAATATGGGGATTTCAAAATTAACTTGTACCTTAAACGATGTGGCGTTTCCAGAGTAGCTGTTGGAAGCTGATGCATCGCCCCTGGGTAGTCGCTGAAGGATCCTGGAAAAGTTGTCCATCATCGCGTTCCTTTATCGCTCGAGGGCTTCTTCGAGCAAGGTTTTGAGAGGATCTCCTGCCCCCTCATCTTTCTTTTCATCTGCCATGGAAGGTCATCGGGATATGCGAGGCTGGTCTTTCAAAGGTTTGACTAGTTCAAGCCCTAACTCCTTATATCCCAACCTCGTTGGGGACATCCAAAGAAAAACAGAGAAGAAAAGCAGACCGCTCTGATACCACTGATCCAGATTTAAATAGGAACGCAAAAAATTACAGAGATAACCAAAAACATAGCGATGCAGTGGAAAAAATACTTTATTTCATTAATGTAAAATACTGAAATATGCTTACAAACAGAAATGGACATAAGTCAGCTAGGGTGATGGTAGCTTATCTCTGAGAAGAGATGTGGTGGCTACATGCCTCTGAACTATGTTACAATGAGGTTCAAAGGCCTATTTATTGTTGAGAAACAATGGAAAACCCTAAACATCCAAAAACCTAACCCTAGAAGCTAAAACGCCAAATTGTTGGCCCCGTTTGGGTAAATTGGTACATCAACTTCTCGGGGTCGTAACTTTGGCATACAATCTCTGTTTGGCATGCACAATATCTTGTTAGAAATATCTATCTGAGAACTACAACATTGCGAAGAGCAACATCGGTCCATGGACCGATGTTGCTACTAGTTTTCCCAAAAAGTGTCGTTTAGGGCCTCAAAATGGCTCCCAAAGTTTAGGACCCAAAAAACTGCTAAAAATAGTAAGTCGTGCTACAATTAAGGAAACTAAAAAGTTGAAAGAAACAATGGTGGGGGTCCAAGTGGACTTGGCGGGTGGCCACCGATATCCCCCTAGATCAACAATAGTCAACCATGCCCAAACATTTTTAAGCAAGCTTAACCATAATCAAACATGTCACCAAGTTTAGCCATGGTCAATCATGGTAATAAATAAATAAATGAAATATTACATTGTTAAATTGGTTCATTAAACAACATACAACAATGTAACATTATTATGCCTTGTAAACAATTGTCAACCTCATCAAACCTATTTAACCATAAATATAACATCAACCATGGTCACATTACCATAGTTGACAAACATTAATGTAACAATGGTCAACATTAATGCAACATGAATAGATTCTTACATTAATGGCTGACCACTATCAACCCTCTTCAACCATGGTTAACCATTTTCAACCTCGTCAACCCTCTTTAACCATAGTCAACCATCATTAACCATCAGCAACCCTCATCGAGTGTGGGTAACCATTTTCAACCATGATCAACAATCTCAACCATTTTTAACCATCATCATAAAATGTTGACCATATTAAACCATGGCCTACCAATCTACCCCACTCATTTTAGCGATCAACCAACACAACTACATTAATAAAGTGGTTAATATATGTTAATCACATCATTTTCCACCTTTGTTATGCCAATAAACACCATTATAAATGGAAAATGATGCTTGTCAACGTATGTCAATCATTTTATTAATGTGATTGTGCTAGTATGTAAAAATATATAATTTTTAGTTTACTATAATATTTATAATAATAATATAATCAATGTTAGGTAACATATCAAATTATTATTTTATTTATGGGACAAAAAACCCCTTGTGAGTGGTTATTTAGCTATATATTTCAATGTAATATAGCCCCTTCATACAAATATCTAGGAATTAGCATCCATTATTTGCTCAATTGGAGTTATAACATTGAGAAAAGGAGAAGTGGAGGAAAGAAAACTTACTATGGGCTTGAAAACAAGTGTAAGTCAATAGATCTTTGGATTTGGGATTAAAAAAGTGTCTCTTTGATACTCTTATCACCTGTACTATTTTATATGGATGTGAGATTTTGTGTTACAATATATCCAAAGAATCATGGAGGAAGATTACACAGATCTAAAAGCATATTATAACCTACAACCTCATTATTAAACGATATACTATCTATCATATTCTCTTGCTTAAGGCTAGCATTTCCCCAAATGGAAACATGGCTATGACTAGGTATATCATATATAAGAAGAAGTTATACAACATGGAATCCAAGAGGTTTCCTAAAATTGCTTCTAACTCTAGCTAAAACCACCACCTTTAGTTCAATCGAGAATGGCATAAGGATTCCCAATCTTGGTTAGAATATTAGGGGACAAAGGACAATATTATTTTATAGAATAAGGATAATATTAAACATATTACTACTTTCAAATTTAAGGAGAAGTTATGGGGTGATAAAGAGTCACAGGGAAAAAAAAACTAAGAAAAAAAAAATTATTTATTTGTCTTGACTAGTGTTAGGAAGAAAATCAACATTGCTAACATAAGTACTAATTCTGATGAGCTTCATAGTGAAACTCGGCATTGTTTTATTCCCAAAATGCCATGGGAAGAAAGCCGAGTGACTTCAAATGCAGAGACCATCTCCTCTGGTCGCCTCAATCCGCTCCAAGATTTTTCGAATTCATATTCCATTTCTCCAGTAACGCAGTCCTGTGTGGCTCTGAACCATGAGCAGTCCATTCTCAACTCAATGGACGATCTTTCATCTTTCGAGCCCAGCCTAAGTGTTTGTATCATGCTAAACTCCTTAGTACCATCGCATAAGGATACGCTCCATTACAATCAGCCTGATCAAGCCGACGGTTTACAGTGCAACTCTTCTTCATTTCACAAAGGGGATATGCCAGCGAGGCTACATAGTCAACTATGAGTAACCTTAGGCCGCCTAAATACAATGCTAGTTTTCGCTACCAAACACCAGGTTCATACCACAGCCGTTCATCTCTGCAGCATACGGTGAACATACTCTCAATCTCGTCGGAGCCTGATTGTTCCTTGGTTATTGTTGCATATTTAGTTGGCCCTATCTGCCTTGGCAGTGAAGGCGCAAACCTCTCCCAGTGTAGTGATCTTAATAATCATGATTTCAGTAATAATAATAATAATAATAATAACAACAACGTAATATTAATTATTGAAAATAAAACCAATGATATATCCATTAATAATAATAACAACAGTAGTAGTAATTTATTTCTTTGTGATGATAATAATAATACTAATATTAATAATTTATCACTTAATTACAACAATAAGATTAATAATAATAATAAGTTATCGATTCTTAATAGCCGTAATAATTTAAAATATTTAAACAAATTTGATAGAAACAATAATTTATGTTTAATAATAATTGTAATAATAATAATATTAATCCTCCCTCTCCCTCTCGTAATAATAAAGTTATCAATTTATCTAGTTTCTCCTTTCCCCCTTCATTTTTTAAGCTTCTGGGTAAAGGTTTAAAATTTTCCCTGGCCCCTAAGAAGATCTCGGTAGATGAAATTATTTGTGACATAAAATTCAGGATTAGAGTTTTACCTGATAATATTAAGGACACTATTAGACAAGATTGTGATGTGGTCCTTAGGAAGGTAAAGCCCCCTCAGAGCAACCTTCATAAGGAAGAATTTATGGCCCACGGGTCCGTAAACCAAAACAAAGACATCGTTGTTCTGAAAGCTGACAAAGGAGGGGTTGCTGTCATTCTTAGAGGATTACCTCAAGAAGATGTTAGATCATCTTTATAATAGTGGAAGCTATAAAAAGCTTCCCAAAAACCCGCTTAAGAAGATTTCTAGGACTGTGGCTCTTGCCATCAAGTCTAGTAGCTCTGTGAGTTCCCTTTGCCATAAACTGATTGAGAGTAGTCCCATTACTCCAAGAATCTATGGGCTCCCTAAGATTCACAAGGAGGGGGCTCCCCTAAGACCCATTGTCAACACCATTGGTGGTCCTACATACCTTCTAGCTAAATTCATTACCTTAAAGCTTAAACCCTTAGTTGGCCATACAAAGTCCTTCATCAAAGACTCTGCTTCCTTTGTTGAAGAGCTCAAGGACATAAAGCTTGACCATGGGGAAATTCTTGTTAGTTTTGATGTAGTCTCCATTTACACTTGCATCCCTATAAATGAGGCCCTGGAAGTGATCAACTGCCTAACGGATCCCGATACAGCTCGGTTAGTTGAGATCTGTCTCACTTCCACCTTTTTCAGTTTTGAGGGTGAGTTCTTTGAGTAGACCTGTGGTGTTTCCATGGGCTCACCCCTATCCCTTGTCATTGCTAATATTTTTATGGAAAATTTTGAATCCAAGGCTCTGACCTCGGCCTGCCTCCTACCTAAACTTTGGAAAAGATTTGTAGATGACACTAATGTCATGTGGTCACATGGCCAAGAGGAGTTATATCTCTCTTCCATCATCTCAACAGTCAATCTGCCACCATTAAGTTCACCATGGAACAGGAAGTCAATGGTTGCCTCCCTTTCCTTGATATTCTTATTTCAAAGAATATTGATGGTTCCCTCTCCCACCAAGTGGTTCGAAAGAAAACACATATAGAGCAATATCTTCATGCCACTTCCCATCATTTCCCGGCTCAAAAGTTGGGTGTTCTCACCACCATCGCTACTCATGCCCTAAGGATATTTGATGAAAAGAGCTTCAAGAAAGAGAAATCCCATCTCCTCAATGTCTTTGTTGAGAACGATTATAGCAGATACCTGGGTCAGAAGGCTTTCCTCAAAGCTTCCAAAAATTTGGTAGTTAAAAAAGAACCTAAAGAGCGAGTCCCAGGGGTCCATCTGCCTTTTGTTCAAGGGACCACTCATAAGATTGTGAGGATTCTTAAGAAGCACAATGTTCCCTCGACCTTTAGACCCCTTAACACCATTCGTAAGTCTCTCTGATCAGTTAAGGATCCTATCAACCCTAAGGACATGAAGGGGTTCTATATTATTCCTTGTTCCTGTGGGACCCCCTATCTTGGTGAGACTGGACGCTCCATTAATCAAAGAATTAGTGAGCACGTAGCTGACCTTAAACATAGGAGAACCAAGTCTTCCGCACTAGCAAAGGATGCAGAGAAGACAAAACATCATGTTTGTATTTATGAGGCCAATGTTATTGCTAGAGTTTCGCAGTTCCATCACCGAAAATTTAGGGAAGCCATTGAGATTGAAAGAAGGCCAAGCAATCTCAATAGAGATGACGGTTGGAAGATCAGTATTTGCTGGGTCCCGGACCTCACTTCCTATTCATTTCCTCCCCTTCCTCCCCTCCCTCTTTTAATAGCTTGTTCTAGATTTCTTATAAAGATTTTCCCTGTGTTATCCTTTAACTTGCTTTCTTTAGCCATAGCTCTTTGATCCTCTTTGGAAATCTTCCTTGATTTCTTACAATCCTTTTCATACCCTTCTTAGTGGGTTAGATTATATAGTATAAGATATTTAAATAGCAAATCTATGTTCTAAGTAGATGGCTTTACTAATAAATTTATGTTAATTAGTTAGCCATCCCTTAACTAAATACTATTATTATAACACTATTATATTAATAATAACAATGGAATAAATCCTTTCAATTACTAATTTCCATAGAACTATTAATATAGGTTCCTATTAGATTACTAATAAATTGATACCCTAACCATTAATAATAAGAATAATATTATTATCATAACCAATATTACTTTTAATATATGTTAAATATTAGTGTAGATATTCCATTTTCTTGACTAATCTGAATGATCTAGTATATATAATATAACAATAATTAATATTATTTTAGTTAATGTTAAATCCTTACATTTAATAACAACCCTAGATCTATTAATACTTATTCCAATTAAATAGACTTACTATTAAATTTATATTAATTAGTTACAGAAGAAATTAATAATAAGATTAATACTATAACATTATTATAATAATAATATAATATTAATTATTATTAGTTATTATTAAATCCTTTCTATTACTAACAATTATTGTCCCCAGATATGTTATTTGAAGCAATTTTAATATAAATATTCCCTAGTATTATTATTACGTCGTAAGGAATTCCCCTTTGAAATCAACTCCCCTCCTTGCCTACGTGTCATCTTGTGCACCATACGATTAGATGTTAGACGATTGCACAAATGTCAAGCGTTAGATCAAAATAGTTACAAATTAGTATGCATTAGTTATTGATTATTATGTGTAACGGTTCATGACTAACACTTTGTGACTACCATTCTTTGAAAGACTGCCATTCTTTGAGGCAAAAAACGGTTTACAACTGCACAAATAGTTAGGGCAAGCCTTTAAGTGCCCATAGTTGCATTCATTGTTAACGACAAAGATGCACACAACCTTCTTCCTCTGTAACATCTGCAAATGGTGGAAACCAGCTAGCCACACCCTCCTTGTGTGACTGAAGCCACAGCCTATCATCATCCTCTATTCGCGTGTAACTAAAATTCGAGGAAGCGCCGAAAGGTGCCATTTTGATGATTCATTTGTAGCCTCCGGCGACGAACAACTCATGAGAGAAGCTTATCCAGGACTGTTCATGGCCGAAAAACATCGGGACGATGTTTGATTTCAAGAGGGGGAGATGTAATGCCCCCAAGGAAATGTAAATATTTTGTTTTAGTATAGTAAGAGACAAACTGAATTTTAGTGTTGTTATCTATTTGAATTAAATAATATGTTAATTAATGAAAATGAGAAATGTTTTAAGCATCAACAAAACTGGAAACTTCTCAAGAGGGAAGTTAGAAAGACAGTTGTTGGAAATACAATCCTAACTACCTCCCCTAACTGGAAGGGCTTCCAAAGAAAAGGGAGAAAGGGGAGGGAAAATCTGCGTTGTAAGGATAGGTAGGAAAAAGTGAAAATGGCTAAGTCTGGTGATGACCAGATAACCATGCACGATGTGCGAGCAACTTGTTGGCGATGGTGGTCCTGCAAGTGAGCTAGGGGGGAGATTCAGGTCCTGAATGATGAATCTCAAGGATGAGAGGTAGATTGGAAGCGGGAGAACAGAGGTAATCCCAGCTTCTGGAAAGTTTCGCAAGCTACAGAAACATAGGTAAGTGGACCAAAACACTTAGAAAGCATTCTGAAGTATCAATGTGGTTGATAATGTTAGAATGTTTGCACTGTAATGATATAATGTCTAGGACCTGAGAAAAATGAAGAAGTTGTTTCATACTTTATTCCTTATTTAATCAGAGAACTGATAAAAGAAATCCTAAAAACTAAATAATTGATAGACAAACATTCATCTACTTTGCTAAAAAAAAGTAGTTAACCGAAGTTGGACCCCTTCCAATGTAGTAAAGATTGCATGAGAAAAGCGATGCAAGAAAAGAATACTGAATTAAGAGACACTTTTTGATAAACATAGTTCGATATAATATCCTGAAACTTGTAAAAAGAATATATTAAACTGGAAACATTTCAACCTCAAACGATACTTGCTTAGAACAATTCAGAAATAAATTAGACTATATTCTTATTAAAAAAACAAGGTCAGAATGCGGTGGAACAGGGAAATATTTTCCTAAAGACCAGGTTCTGGTCATGACTCTGCAACAAAGAATTAAGCTAGTTCTTTCAAAGGAAAGTACACAACTAGAGGTGAGTCCAAGACCCTGAATGTGAGGACTCAGGCCTAAACCCTGTCGCTCGATGTAACAGAATTAAACTCAGAGGGATTACTCGTTTAAATTCTTTAAAGAAAAACATGGTTCGACCCCGTTTCTGGGTGGACGAGCTTCCAAACCCCAACTATAACAAAACCCCAAGTTAATCAAACCCAACAAATATCAACAAAGATAATTCCAGCTAAAAGCACATCAAGAAATAGCGAATAAGTACACTGTACGGTAACCGAGATGATTTACGAAACCAAACCCTCTGCAAAATAGCATAACCAGAAGGACATAAAGAAAATAATAGTCGATAAGCCAGCAACGTATGGCAGCATCACATAAGTTTAGAAAACGTTCTCTGTGGACATAACCCAGGAAGAGTAACTCAAGATAATACAAAATCGACCATTTTATTACACATTAACAAGCTTAAGAGCATAAATGTTTTTCAGTGCCAAAATTAAAATAGAGAATGGAATTACAGAAGATAGCTATTACAATTACAGAGTTGGCTAGTGGCTCAAAATATCAGAGGTGAAATCCCCTCAAATTTAACAAGCTTCTTAAAAAAAACAAAAGACATGATTCAGGCCTCCAGACCGAAGCCAGAGGGTCAATGCCTCTTCATAAGCATACACTTAAACATTTTCCAAAATATGAACATTTGCCCGAGAGGACGGCCAGACTACGTAAGAAGGGTGAACCATCTCCTTCCGCAAAGAAAATAAGAAAAAACTGCATCATGTTCTAAGACAAATCAGGGCAGAAACCCTCATACCCGGTGGAAACCCTGGGGGTCATCTCTGTTCCTGGAAGGCACCGCTCCCATCTGGTAGAAAACTCGAAAATGAGAGCAAGGTGTACCTACGAGCAAACCACCACAAATAGATTAAGTATTCGAAGATTTCCTTAGAAAAGAGCTTAGTCTGTTGTGAAGAAAGGTTAAAACATGGTTGCAGGAAAGAAGAATGAAAACAAGAAAACTAAGCAGCTGCTAACTTACCCGGAATGCAAACTCTGGCAGTGAGGATAAGGATTGGCACTTCGAGTGCCTTTCAAAAACCTCAAAAAATAATTAACTGGGTTCATGCCATGACTAATTATTATGACAAAGTAGGCACTTTGGCATATCCAATAAATGTGAATAGAGTCGATTTTGTCCCAAATTGACTATGTTAACCATGTATCTAATGTACTTGATATGTCTCAAACTTTAACAAAAATAAAATCTATTAATAGATGAAATGTATAAGTAGAAATGTAAGAAATGCCACTATTAATACATGAAATGTATAAGTAGAAATGTAAGAAATGCCAATTTACCATTCTATCGGTAAATAGATAAAATGTTATAAAAATGGAAGAAATGTACTGATTGGTAGATTAGTGTATTTATGAAGCTCATAAGTACATGTATTATATTATTTTTAGTATAGTATTTACTAATCAATCTATAAAAAAGAAGAGTTGCTAATATAGGTTAATGGAGTTTGATAGTATTGTATTTACATTAGGGCCAGGAATTGTATTCACTTTTTTTCAGCGAGACTTATTAATAAGTCAAGAATGTTGGTAATATGATAAATATTTTGAAAATTAGAATGGATATGGAAGTTCATAAGTCTAAGAAAAATTTCTTTTCATCTTCACCCATCTTAGTATGGCACAAGCATAGGCTCTTTCTTCCCATGTTGTTTTGAGAAAGTGATTTTCATGTTCAACCCTCTTTCTATGGCACAAGTGACACTCTTTCTTCCCACGGTGTTTTGTCAGTTGGGAAACAAATGGTTTCATTATGAAGCTCATTAGAATTAACTCTTATATTAGAAATGTTTGTTTTCTTCCTAACATAAGCCAAGGCACATAATTTTTTTATTGTTTTCAATATTTAACTTATGAGCTCCTTATAATAACTTAGTTTCATTTTCCCTCCCTAAAATAAAGTATTAAGTGAAATAATAATAAAAAATAATCATCAAACATAATATTCATTGAATTAAAATATATTAATAATAAATAATATATGGATTCAATTCATATTTTTATATTGTAATCTCTTTTTTATTAATAAATTACAAACATATCACATTAAAATAAACAAAAAGAATAAAAATTCATATTGATAACCATATATTTCTATAAAAGGTATAATTAATAAATATTAAAAATTTAATTAATTTAATTAATAAATATACAATTAAAAATCAAAATATTTATAAATATAAAATAATGATGTAGGAGCATTATATAAGTTTCATAGTTGGACTTATAGAAAGTCAAATTCAATTTACAAATGGGACTTGGATTCCTGAATTTAGGATTTATGGAGCGATAAAGAGATAAGGGGAAAAGGGAAACTAAGATATTATACGGAGTTGATCAACTCTAATCTTGAAAACTATAATTATTTATCTATCTTTACTAGTGTTAAGAAGAAAATGAACATTTCTAAGATAAGAAATAATTCTCTTGACTTTCATAATGAAACTAGGAATTAGCTTATTCCCAAAACACCATGGGAAGATTCAGTTTGTCAAAATAGATGTCAAGCTACCAACCTTCTTGACCCATTAAGCTAGAAAAACTATGGTGATCTGGAAATGATTCTCTAACTAATTTTGAAAAATAGAAATAATATGTTAAAGAATTTTGATTATTCTTTTTTCCTTCTTAAGGACTCATGATTTCTAAGGCTAAGGAAGCATGTATTGCAGTAAGATTTCATTATAGCATGGTCTTTTCCTTTTCTTGATCTTTTTTTTCTCTTTCAACAGTTGTCAAAAAACCATTGTATTGTTCTCATTATGGCATGGTCTTTGCCTTTTCTTGATCTTTGTTTTTCGTCTTTCAACAGGTGACAAAGAAGCATTAAATTAGTGTTATATGACTGGTATTGGCTTCTCTGCTCCATTCATTCGACTGGGCCCCTCCAAACGGGACGAGTACGGAACAGGTGGACATGACGGAGAAGTTTGGAGTGACCATTAAAATGGCGGTATCGTTGGAGGCAATTTCTACCCCACGCTTGCCACCGGATGTTTATTAAACTTCTGGCAATGTTTTCATGTGTGAAGCTTTTTAATGGTTCACTAAATTTCTATCGACTTGTTGAAATGAAGTATCTATAATTTTCATCGAATCAGAATGCTGACTATTGGTTCACAACTATTTTAAAATTCGAGGAAATCTTAAACAAGGAAATTGTATTTATTTTTATCAGAATTGAATCCATTTGTTTTAGGAGTATGCTTTAAAATTGTTAAAATTATTTTTGTTTAGTTAAAAGTTGGTTTTACATTTTGCTGGCTGAAACTATTTTGTTCAGTTAAAAGTTGATTTTCCATTTTGTTTGGTGAAAATTTGATTTTATATTTCGTTCTGTAAGAATTGATTTCCCTGGAATATAAAGGTATCTGGAAGGATTCCAACTAGTAATTCTATATGGTGTGATTTAAATCCACTGAAAAATAACAATCAATAAAACTGTCCCACCGCAATTAAATTATAATACATTTTCCTATTTTTTGAAAATAAGATTTATCATCATGGTAGCCTTTCTGCCGAGAATAATTTAAATACTCGTATCAAAATCATATTCTTTTCAGCCAAGCTAATGACAACATGTCTGTCCATGTGAAGGAACATGAATCGGCAAATTATATATTACAGGTATAGTTATAATGTTATATTTCGTACGTTAAATCTTTTACTGCTAAATGTCTAATTATTATAGATAATTCAATCGTACGTAATCATGCTGCCTATACGGTCAGATGGTGAGAGTGCCACTCAGATTCTCTAGACTAGGAATGTTAATTTCGAGTTTTTTACTCCATAAATTAAGGGTTTCGAATTCAATAAATTCATTGAATTTCTGAACTTTGAGAGATGTGTTCTCTTTAAACAAATCTTTAATTTGATCCCACTTCATATCGTTATGGTGTGATTATGGAATTTACCAAATCAGCAATATCACTTTGGATTTTTTTTGGTTGTTGTTTTGAATTCAATAAATTCATTGAACTTTTAAACTTCGGGAGATGTGTTTCTTTTAAACAAATATTTAATTTGATTCCATTTCCATTTTGAGTTTTTTTTGTGACCCCAATGATGGTGATATTAATTGTTTTCTATTATCAAATGCTAATGCTAGTGGTTGTTTGTGTGTTTACCCAAAATTACTTGATTTTTGTTTTATTAAATTTTTTAAAAGGAAGAGGAAAAAATCATAATATTAGATAATGCGATTATAATTCTAAGATTTTAAATATATTAATAGTTTTATTATTAAAAAAAGTTGTTTAAATAAAATAATTTATTGATAATGTGTAGAATTAGATTTTTTCCGCAAAATATTTGTTTTCTTTGAATTATTAACTTTTATTTTTATATCTTATTATAGCTATATTTTAAAACTAAAAGATTAAGTTTTTTTTCTATATTTGAGCTTCTGTGATTCATAATCAATTAAACAAAGTCTTTCGGTAAAAATCACATCAGAGAATTTTTTGGCCGATGCATTTTGAACCAACAAGTGTGGTTCATCATCAGGACGAGATTAGTTTGTTGGCATTATGATTCTAGTTTGGCTCTTTGGTATAGGTGTTGTACTTGATGGCAACTCACTCAAGTGGCAAAACACTATTTCAGGCTCTCAAAATGATGGAAAATAAGAGGTTTGCAGGTGCATCGTTCAAAAGGTGCGGACCCGCAGGTTCGCTGTCCAGGAAGTGCGGACATACCTGCAGATTATCCATTCATAAGGTGCGGTCCCCCAGTTCACTCACTCCAATGCAGAGAAGCGCGCTCACGTGGGATTTCTTATGTTTGGACCTTGGTATTTAGCCCGTCGTTCATGATCCTATGGTTTTGACCCATGGTATAGAATCTAAATTATTTGAACCCCTGTTTGGATCCCTTGTATTGGTTTTCGATGGTTTTGTCCCATGGTTTGAATAAGGGCTTGCCTATAAAAAGGAAAAGAGATCACTTGGCTAGACACTTGTGAAATTTGAATATCTTAAGATCTGAAATTTTGGGTGATTGGTTTTAAAAGCTAGATCTAAATCAAGGAGAAAACTTAAGGCAAATCTATTGATAAGTCGTGATCTCTTGGGCGCATGATCAAATCTGTGGATCTGAATGTCTGTGGCACATTGGAAGACTGTTAATTTGGCCCTAATCAGAGGTTTGCAGGCGATCCACGGCGTGAGTGCGGGGGTACGCAGCGCAGGAGAAGGCGAAGTGCGGGGGTACGCAGCGCAGCAGAAGGTGCAGTGCGAGGTACGCAGTGCAGAAGAAGGCACAGTGCGGAGGTACGCAGGGAAACAGAAGAACAAGTTGCGGAGGTACGCTGTCAGGCAGACAGTGCAGGTGCAGATCTGAGCAGAGGTACGCAGGGCAGCAGAACGAGTGGTGCGGAGATATGCAGAGCAGTAGACCGACCGGGTGTAGATCTGCACAGTTTAGACACAAAAGAGCTGCGAGTATTTGAAAGCCACTATTGGTGAAGTTGCAGACCTATCTTGAAACATTTGTTGACTGCCTTTTATCTATTGCTGCAGAGTTCTGGGTTTAGATTTCTTGTATTACTTTTCTGTTTACAGCATTCTGAGAAGTTGGGTGATTCATTGGTTGATTGTATAAGGAGATTGGGTGATTTGCATGTACTTGATGATTATTTGATCTTCTTGGATCCAGTTTGAAAATTAATGAAATGTGGTCCTTAAAGAAGAAAAAGAGCAAAGGGGGTTGTAGCTCCCTTCCAGGAGAGACTGGAAAATGAGAGAGAGTTGTAGCTCTCTGCAGGTTGCAGCCTGCGTACTGGTAAAGAACTGAACCAGTGCAAAATCCTTGTAAAAGAAGTTTCTAATTGAAAGAAGATAGAGACATATTGCAACAGGTGGTTTTCACCCACATTGGGTTTCCACCTTATATCTGGTGTTATTTGGTGTGTCTATCTATTTTTCTTGTTCTTGTTCATTATTATATGGCACTGACATACAAATTAATGATCAATATTTGAGGAATAAATTAAAGTATAAATCTGGAAGGTATATTGAAAAGAATTTGATAATACTGATTCACCCCCCCTCTCAGTATTATTTCCAACAATTGGTATCAGAGCAGGTTCTTCAAAAGAATCTTGATCGCTTGAAGAAAGATCTTTCATCATGAGCAACTACGAGAGAGAAGCATCAATCAGGCCACCGATTTTTAATAGGACAAACTTTGTTTATTGGAAGGTAAGAGTTACTGCCTATCTTCAATCTCTTGGTATAGAAGTCTGGGATATCATAGATACATGGTATACTTTTCCATCAGCAACTCCTATAGATCCGGCTGAGAAGAAGAAATATGAAACAAATGCAAAGGCGGTCAATACTCTATTAGGATGCCTATCTCAATCAGAATTTGTCAAGGTAATGAAGTTTAAATCCGCAAAAGAGATATGGGACAAGATTGTTCTGAGCTATGAAGGAGATGATCAGGTAAAACGAGTCAAACTTCAAACCCTCAGGATTCTGTATGAAAATCTCAGGATGTATAATGATGAAGGTGTGACCAACTATTTTCTTCGTGTAGATGAGATTGTTAATTGTATGAAAAAATTGGGTGAAGAAATAAAAGAGGCTGTTGTGGTTGAAAAAGTTCTAAGATCTTTGTCCCCTAGGTTTGAATCTAAAGTTTCTGCAATAGAAGAAAAAGAGAATCTACAAAGCCTTAAAATGTCACAGCTGCACGGAATTCTAACTGCTTATGAAATGAGGAAAGGAGGTCCATCATACAGGAGAGAAGCTGCCTTCAAGGCTTCAGGCAAAAGAGAGTACTATGAGTCAGGACACGTGTAAGAAGAAGAAGAAGAATTAAATTTTGTCAGAAATCTTCAACAAGGTACTGGTCGTTTCCGAGGTAAGTTACCTTTAAAATGATTTGCTTGTGGAAGATTCGGTCACTATGCTGCCAAATGTCCTCACGAGGATAAGATTGACAAAGGGAAGGAACTTGTTAGATGGAACAAGAAACAGAATGCAACTAAGAAAAGTTACTACACTCATGAACACAGTGATGGCCTATCAAATAGTGACGAAGATGAACGAGGTAATGATTATAAACTTTTAATGGCCTTTGAAGATGATGATTACATGGATGCTATAGATGTAGATGGTTTTTATGAAGATATTTCTCGACTCAAAATATGTTTAGAAGAAAAAGATATGATCATTGATACTCTGCAATTCCAACTTGATGAAAAAGAAAAATCTCTTGAGAAGTTAGAATGTGAAATTGTTGGCCTTAGAAAAGAAATTGAGAAAACAAAGGCTCTTAATCTTAAATTTGTTAAAGGATTTGAAACTCTGGATGAGATTATCAATGTACAACGTTCTCCACTAATCAAGACAGGTCTGGGTTATAATGGAGAAATATCTCAAGCATCCACCCCAAAGAGTTATCTTGATGTAGCAAGGAGGAATGAGCAAAAGCCTAATGGAGATAACCAGGTAAGGTAGGGACGAATTACATCAAAAATAAACAAAGACTACCAGGTAAACCAGGGGCAATACATCTTAAGGGAGAACAAAAGCTAGAACCAACCACAGGTAAAAATTTCTCAATTTGCTTCAAGAATGGATGACAACAGAAATTACAATCATTTGACTAGTAGATTTGATAATCGCAGAAGTTCCTTCAATGGCCAATGTTTATCTTGCCATAACTTTGGTCACAAAGCATCTCAATTTGTTGCTTATAAGACAATCATGACTAGAGAAGCTCAAAAACAAAGAAGTATGACTCGGATTACGAAAAGGACCTATAACAACTTTTATGCCCTTGAAAATGAAATTGAATGTTCTATTTGTAATAACTTCAGTCATGAAGAATCTGAATGCAGGAGCAAGTTTCGGCAGACAAAGGAACAAGCACCAGAACATGTCTGTCCATGTGAAGGAACATGAATCAACAAATTATATATTACAGAAGGAACATGAATCAGTGAATTATATATTACAGGTATAGTTATAATGTTCTATATCGTACCTTAAATCTTTTATTGCTAAATGTCTAATTATTATAGATAATTCGATCGTACGTAATCATGCTGCCTATACGGTCAGATGGCGAGAGTGCCACTCAAATTCTCTAGACTAGGAATGTTAATTTCGAGTTTTTTAATCCATAAATTAAGGGTTTTGAATTCAATAAATTCATTGAATTTCTGAACTTTGAGAGGTGTTCTCTTTAAACAAATCTTTAATTTGATCCCACTTCATATCGTTATGGTTGGATTATGGAATTTACTAAATCAACAATATCACTTTGGATTTTTTTGTTTTTTGTTGTTGTTTTGAATTCAATAAATTCATTGAACTTTTAAACTTTGGGAGATGTGTTTCTTTTAAACAAATATTTAATTTGATTCCATTTCCATTGAGTTTTTTGTGACCCCAATGAGGAGATATTAATTGTTTCTATTATCAAATGCTAAAGCTAGTGGTTGTTTTTGTGTTTACCCAAAATTATTTGATTTTTGTTTTATTAAATATTTTAAAAAGGAAGAGGAAAAAATTATAATATTAGATAATGTGGTTATAATTCTAAGATTTTAAATATATTAATAATTTTTATTATTAAAAAAATTTGTTTAAATAAAATAATTTATTGATAATGTGTAGAATTAGGTTCTTTTGCAAAATATTTGTTTTTTCTTTAATTATTAACTTGTATTTTTATATCTCATTATAGTTACACTTCAAAACTAAAAGAATAGTTTTTCTGTATTCAAGCTTCTGTGATCCATAATGAATTAAACAAAGCCTTTTGGTAGAAATCACATCAGAGAATTTTTTGGCCAATGCTTTTCGAACCAACAAGTGTGGTTCATCATTAGGACCAGATTAATTTTTATTTTCTTTTAACAGAGACGGTTGAATTTTATTTATAAAAAAGAGGTTGGGCGTGCCAAACACCTCGAATATAGAAAAATGCGAGACTTCTGGCTCAAAAGAGTCCTCCTAATCTGACTTTTGAATCTGAGATTAGCTACTGAATTTGACGCACTTGGCAGGCTGAGTGATGCTTGCTTTGTTGTTGTCAACTTAGTGTCCTGTATTTCTTTCCTCTTTTCCTTGCTACTTTGGAACTTTCCTGGATTAGTTAAAACCCACAAAAACTATGTTCCACAGCAAAATTACGAACTCGCAAATATTAAAATGAATTTATTTAAAGCCTTACTTTTCCACCATATCCAGTCCCACTTCAGGGTTAACCCCCACTGTGTTCAAATGCAATAGCCGTCAGATCTTCCCCCTTCGAGATCCGACGCATATCACTTCCAACACTTTCCGATCCTTATCTCCTCAGGAGTGTGCGATATGGGTGGTTTTGTATTGCCATGCGTCGGCCCTTAAGTGGCATTGCGTCTGTTTCATAAAAAATTGCCAAGCAGCCGAGAGCAGTGTGATGAAACCTACTTACCACTCCCAACGAAATAACTCCCCTCCATTTGCAATGCATTGTAACCGTTAGATCGACCCCACCCAGATCTGACGCTTATCGCGTCCCTTGCTATCCGAGCTTTAACTTGAACCATCTCCGTACCCGGCCCCACTACTAGGATAAGACCCCGCCATGAAAAGCGCGCGATGACCGTCAGATCTTCCCCCACTCTGATCCAACGCTGATCACATCTAATTGTTTTCTGACCTTTATTTCCGCAGGAGCACACGAAATGGGCGGTTTTCTCCTGCCACATGTTAGGCCAAGAGGTACATCGTGTCCGATTCGTGGAATACTTCCCCACAGCCGAAAGCGGTACGAAAAAAACTGGTTACCACTCCTCACATCTTTAACCCCCCACATTTTCTAGCTCATGATGGCCATCGTATCATCCCTCGCCCTGAGCCTACACATCTCGTTCATCGAGGCCTTCTTCTATATGAAATCCAATCTGCACCCTGTTATTACTCTTTCTCAACAGAGAAAGTATGTATGTGCCAAACTTTGTACTGCGGGAATATGTCCTTGAATGACTCTACTTGCCTGTTAAGGAATTGGGTGCCTTTCAGCATCATCCTCATTGTTCACCAGAGTACCTTGAGCTAGAAGGCATCCTTTGTTAGCCATTATATCAGCTTCCTTGTTCTAAGCTCGCAGGACATGGTGGAATAAGCAGGATGCGAAGCTTTGAGTCATCTTTCTTATTCTTTCTAGGGTCTTGTATAGAGAAGATCTATTGAGTTGGTCGCCCTTATTAAGGGTTTTGATCAGGATTTCTGAGTCCCCGAATATTTGAAGGTTTTCCTCTATGTTCCTTTGATCTCGCTGACATGCTTTGAGAAGTCCTAGGATCTCAGCCTTGTTGTTGGTGCATTGTCCTAGTACCAACTGTAGCTATCCTGTTTTTGTCCATCTGTGGAGTAAATTATTCCTCTTTCCCCTGAAATCCCTGAGTTTCCTTTGGAGGCTCCATCAAAAAAGATCGTGACTTTTCCCAGTTTTTTAAGCCATTTTTTAAAGTTCGCCTCAGAGATTCGGAGACACCACTCTGGATTATGACTAGGCAAGTAGATATTCTTCTTGATGCTTTCCTGTCTTAGGGAATCACCTAGCCAACTGAGCTCTTTAGGGAGTAGGGAGTTGTCTAACTTATGAGGTCTATTTTCAAAAGTTTCCAGCAACAAGGCTTTGGCCTTGGTAGCTACTGTGTTGGTGGATTGAAGTCTGTTGTTGAAGATGGCTTCATTCCTAGCCAACCAGATTCCCCATCAGATATATTTTTGGATTTCATTCCATATTTCAGTCCAAGTTGAGTTGATGTTCAAAGAGTGTGGATATCGATCTTTCCAGGATGCAAAAAGACTAACCACTAAAGACTGATGAGGGATTTTGGCATTGAGCCCCATGATTGCTTGCAACTAGACCTCTTAAGAAAAGGGGCAGTCAATGAACATGTGATTGAACATTTCCTGATCCTTGCAGCATAAAGGCCATTTGTGAGGACCTACTATACCTATTTTCTATAGGTTTTCCCCGGTGAGGGTCCTTTTGTGCATGAGAGTCTAGCGGAAGAAGTTGATTTTTGGGAGTCCAAATGGGTCCCAAATATGCTGCCAAAGCTTTGTAGTATGGATCTGATGTTGTTGTTCTTGGAGAGCTGTAAAATCCATCCGAGCTAAGTAAGATCCGGTCTTCCCTGAGACCCACTTGTCCCTCGAATGCAGGTGCATAGGAGTTTTAATAATCGGTGGAGCTGAGGGAGCATCCAATTAGGGGGCCAATGTAGGTCCCAGTTATTCCAGTTCCCTATTGAATCCCACTTGAAAATGTTAGCAAGTTTATGGATACCTTTTTGGATGAGCCAGTTACGCAAGTCTGTTATTTCTTCTGCAAGGCTTAGGGGTTGGAGACCCATGATATTGTCCTCCCACAGTCTAATTCTTTTCCCATTTCCTAGAATTCTGTAGAGTTGTTCTTTGAAGAAATTCCAGCCTTGGCTGCACAACTTCCACAGTGTGGTTCCTTTGTGTGAAGCTCCTTCTTCCATATTCTTTATTGAGAGTCTCTGTGGATATTTTTTTATTAGAACTTGACTTGCAAGGTGTCTTTGGTTTGAGAATATTTTCCAAAGGATCATCCCTCCCATTGCCAGATTGGCCAACACAGGATCTCTTACCTGAAGTCCACCTTCAGGTATTGGCCTTTTCACTATGTCCCAGCGTAATATATGGAATTTTTTTGGTTCCCTCTTCCTCCTTGCCATAGAAAATTTTGAAGCAGCTTTGCTAACTCATCAGTGATCATTTTTGGTGCTAAAAGGAAAGAGGCCTGGCAGATAAGAAGGGATGAGAGGACTGACTTGACCAGAGTGATCTTCCCAGCTGTGGTAAGCCACTGTCCACCCCAGGCAGTCATTTTTGCCTTGATTTTGTTGATAATTTCCATCCCGAGGTGCCTTAGTAGTGCCCAAGGTTAAAGGCAGACCAAGATACTTGAATTTTTCCCAAGATAAATATCCGATGAAGCTTAGGGCTTCGCCAATCCCAAGAATAGATTGTTGGTCTACAACCCATCCATACACTACACTTTTCCTATTATTGACCATAGCTCCAGAGACTTTGCAGAAGCTTTGGATTACTCCATTGAAGGCTCTTGCTATTTTAATAGAGGCTCCACCCAAAAGGATAGAGTCATCTGCGAACAAGGCATGGTTGATAGGGGTTGTTCTGGGTATCACCCTGATGCTAGGAAGAGTCCCTTTGAGCTTCTCATCAGAGAGCTTTCATCTTAGAGAGTCTGCCATCAGAATGTACAAGAAGGGGGACAGAGGACAACCTTGCATGATTCCCCTAGTAGCTTTGAAGTAGTTTGTAGGTCTACCATTTACTAGAGGGCTATCCAGGGTTCTCCAATGTATTATTTAATAAAATTTAGAAATTTAGAAATGAAACCAAATGCAAAAAGAACTTGGAGAAGGAATGTCTTACTCTATGAAAGGCATTCACCATATCCTGTTTGATGAGCATACCTTGCTCTTTGCGTTGGTGGCTAGAATGGATGATTTCCTGCACTAGTATCACATTGTCCAGGATGTGCCTTCCTTTGACAAACCCTCCTTGATTGGGAGAGAAGAGTTTGTCCAATAGAGGTTTTATTCTATTAGCAAGTAGCTTGGTGAGAATTTTGTAGGATGCATTGTAAAGCGAGATTGATCTGAATCTGTCGAAAGTCTCCGGGTTGGATTCTTTGGGAGTTAGGGATAGGAAGGTGGAGTTTGTGCTTCCTCCCACTTTTGCTTTTCAAAGGAATCCTTTGATCATTCGGTACAAGTCAGCCTTGATGGTATCCCAACAAAGTCTGTAGAAGTTTATTATGAATCCATCAGGTCTTGGGGCTTGGTATGGTTCCATCTTCCATATGAAATTGTTGATTTCTTCTTCAGTGAATGGCTTCAAGAGAGTTGCATTGTCCTCCTCGTTAACTATCCTCGGAATGTGTTTGAGGAAGTCTTGAGATTCCTCATTATCCTCCACTCCTTCTTTGAATAGCGGCTGAAAATGACATGTTTCCACCTCTTTTATCAAAGTTGTGCCTTTAAGAACAGTCCTATCTAGCGAGGTGATTTAAGCAATGTGGTTTCTAGAGAGACGGGTACAAATTTTCTTGTGAAAGAATGTTGTATTCTTGTCTCCAGACACAAGCCAAAGATTGTGTGACTTGAGCCTCAAATATTCTTCCTCTTCTCTAAATGTCTGGAGGGTGCTAATTTGGTGTTCTTTCTCTCTATGAATTTCTGATCTAGTTATGGCTTGAGTCTCCAGGCCCATTTGGAGATCTAGTAGCTACTTTGTGCTCAGTTTTCTTTGGGTAGTGGGAGAGACTGTGGGCTTTTTTATCCATTTCTTCAAGGTTGTTTTGGAGGCTTTTATCTTTTTCTCCCAAACATAGTTGGGTGATCCTTGAACATGAATGGACCATGAATTATTCACTGTATCCAAAAACTCTTCCCTGTTTGCCCATAGTGGGTTGAACCGAAAGGGGATTGGTCCTAGGTTTTCTTCTTCTTCCATCAGAAGGAGGATCGGTTTATGGTCTGAGTTCCACTTTGGTAGAATTTTTGTGGAAGTGATCACCTTCTCAGAGAGGAAGGAACTCTGAAGAAGGAATCTGTCTAGCCTGGCTGAGATATGCTCCTCCCCTATTCTGTTATTTGTCCAGGTGTATAGCGCTTTTTTTGGCTTGAAGTCCATTAAATGCCAACGTTGAATCGGGTTTTCCACTAAGGGGAGGAAATGATCCTTGTTAATGATTCCTCCTCTTTTTTCCTTTAGGTCTAGGATTAGATTGTAGTCTCCGGCAATGATTATATTATTGAGGGAGTAAGCTTCCAAAAAATCAGTCAAGGTTTGCCAGCATTGTTCCTTTTCTACATAGAGTATAGGAACATATAGATTAAAGAGAGAAATGTTTATCTTACTTGGTAGGTGTTGGAGTTCGGTGTAAATCCAGTGTTGCATCTTAAAGGAGCTCTCGAGCTGGACTTTGTCAGCCTCCCAAAGGGTGGCTAACCCACCGCATGTACCTCTAACACTTACCGCTCTTCCAACTTTTGTTTTCCATTTTTCTTTGTTGAGTTCTAGAAGGGCTTCTCCTTCTATTTTAGTCTCTTGGAACATGAGGATCTTGGGAAGTTTTGACTTTAATAGGCTCTTTATTGCTTCAACTTTTGATGGGTTCCCTAGTCCTCTACAATTCTAAGAGACTAATCGCATTATTTACTGGTAGGGGTTGGGGCAGTACCTCCCTTGGGAGGCCTGGTTCTAGTATTTCTACCGATAGACATCTCTATAGTGGCCTGACTGCCTTGCATTTTTTGTCTCTCTGCTTCTTCTTCTCTAGACTCTCTGTGAGATTTTCTCCCTACTCTTTTCAAGGGCCTCTCAGATGTTTCTTCTTTCGAGGATCTCGATATCTCATGGGACTTCTTTCTTGTCATATCTGCATAGGTGGGGGAGCTAGAGGCACCTTTTGGCGTCTGGTCTGGTTCCTCTTGCCTGTTGCTTTCTTCCATGTTGTTTGCATGTTGTTCAATCTCTTTATCTGATGGATCTTGGAGTTCTTCTGGTGTGTTGAGTATATCAAAGGGGTTGGTTGATTTGTCTTTTGTTGGAGGGACTGAAGTTCCTTCTGCTTGGGGTTCTCGAGGAGAAACCCTCCCTGTGGGGATGGCTTTCCCTTTGTCCCTGTTTCTCTGCTTAGTTAGTCCTGATTTCTGAACCTGAGTCCATTGTTCTCCCTTATCTTTCTTCACTACATCCTTTGATTTCTTTTTATAATTTTTGGCAAAGTGCCTATAGCCATGGCAGTGTCTACATTTAAATGGAAGTTGCTCCTAATCTAGCACTTGTATGTGTGACCAATCATCCACCGTGAGTTTAATGGCTTCATGGAGACCTTCCTCCAGGTCTGCTTCTACACGAATTCTAGCACAAGAATACTGGTCTCTTCTTTCTACTCGGTCGATGTATTTTCCTAGCTTGTTGTCTATGGTTTCCAAGGATTTAGGGTTCCAATAATGTAGAGGAAGGTGGGGTAATCTCACCCAGACTGGGATGGCTGAGGGCACATCCTGGGTCGGGTTGAAGTCTGGAGTCCATTGATTCAAATATTGTCCCTGGGGCCCCATGAAATACAGGTCGTTTCTGAATATTAGGTTTCTACCTTCTGCTACTTCGAATACAAAAACAAAGAAGCCTTTGCCGACAAAATGGCTTTTTATTCCTTCTTTGACCAGTGAATGACAGTTCCTTTGAACCTAGGCTTCTACCACTTTTGGCGAGGGCCATAAGCCTGTGAACTGATCGATAAGTCCTCTTTCTGCTAGACTTAAAGCTGCTTTGCGGGGCTCTTAAGTGGGAAAAGCAACTGTGGGGATAGTTGCCATTTTTTTATGAACTTCTGTTCGTTTTCAGATGTTAGCCTTTTATTACAAGCTGCAACTAGATCTTGGAATGCGGCTATCTCTAGTGGTGAGGGAGTTTCCTCTTCTCGGCCCCCTCCTGGGGCCATGGCTCTGACGCTTCGATCAGTCTCGAGGTTGGCTGTGTCTTTTCGTGCTCCCCTAGGTTCCTTCTGCCGATCGGGGACAGCATTAGGCTCTTGCTAACTCGTTCCTCTCATGAAGGTTGCTACATGATCCCGCTCTGCTCCGCTGAGACACCAACTGAAAGATTATTTTAACTAATATCTAATATCAAAATATTTTTTTAATTATAGCCAAAAAAAAAGAAGAAAAATTATATAAGAAAATCATGCGATATCCAAAAATACTTAACATTTAAATTCATATATAAAACTTTGATATATATACAATCTTATTTCAAGACTAAAAGATTATTTTAAATAACTAGCCTAAATCCATTTTAACTTCAGATCTGTTTAAGGGTCTAGAAGGATAAAATATTTCAAGGTGTAAACTTGCAAATCAAATCTCTCAAAGTGTGAATACCTAGAAGGATCAAATCTTTCAAAGTGTAAATTTGCAAATCAAATCTCTCAAAGTGCAAATCTGCAAATCTTCAGCAAAGGTTTGCAGCTCAAGAGATTTCATCCCTCTAGGTGGTTAGAAATCCATAGCTAAGATGGATCTAGGTTCTTTATATATGCACGCCTTTGAATAGTTATATTACATAAGAATACCATTAGTAAAATCATGGGTTTTAAAAAATTTGAGCTCAAAATGAGCTAACCATTTAAATAAATTAAACTAATTTTATTTAATTTTATTTTAAACAATTTGATTTCCCCAAAAAAAAATTTGGTTTTTGTTTTTTTATTTTATTTTGATCTAGTCAAAATATTTAACTAACATTATAACATCTCTTAGAGTGACTCAGAACACAATAATTAATATCAATTAAATATCAAATACCACATTAATGATAATTGAATTTATATCATAAAATCATGTAATATAAAAAATGCCTAATATTTAACCTTGTATATGAAATTTTGATCCAAAATTCGTATGTAAGCTTTTAAAAAATTGATATATATATATATATATATATATATATATATATATATATATATATATATATATAAAATCCAAAATTCGTTTGTAATATATATATATATATATATATGACTTGTATCAAATCTTTTATTACAATTTAATTTAATTTTAGAGAAACTACATCTTTTAAAAATAGGTAAAGTATTTACAAAAATAAATTATATTCTTAAAATTAAAAACTTATAAAATATTAAAAAAAATAAACTACATTCATAAAATTTTACAATTTCATAATTTTATTTTTTTATTGATCTAAAATATTAATGCAATAAAATATATATGTTTTAAAGAGAAAACGTTGTATACTAAAAGGTAATCTAGAACCTGTCTCTTAACAAATTAGGTGGATAGTAATTAAAAGATTTATGGGCTTATGGGTTATTGTTAATTAATAAATTTAATTATGGATCATTGGAATTAATAAGTGGTTGGTTAGGATATATTAATTAGTTGATTTATTGTGATTTTCTAAATAATTAATTTTATATCTCGTAACCCCTTCAAAATTTCATTGCATGAGTAAACACCACCACCTAAATCTCATATTTTCTCCTCTCTAGACTTAACACTTTTTTAATGAATGCCAATAATTTTAAAATTGGTGAACTATTGCATTATATCTAAAGCCTTGCTTCTATTCCAAAAATTAACCAACGTCAAATTGATTCAATTTTTTAACCAAATTAAATTATATATATAAACTAAGCTACAGAGCTATATGTATTTATTATTTTCCACTCTAATTTAACTATATTTAACTTAAGCAAGAGTAGCTATTCTAGAGCCCTTCTTCAAATGTAGAAAGTTCATACTTTTCAAAGTCTAATAATTAAACAAAGATGAATGGAATGCTAGCTATGCGGCCTTATTTCTATAAATTTTTGAAATATGATACTCTGTTTCAGGCATAGTTAAATTAATTTAATATATGAGATATCTGTTTGGTTGTGCAACAGGTATAAATTTACCCTTGATTAAACTATCTTTTTCCTCCTTTTTATGCATTTGTGCCATGATGTAATAAGGTTTTGATAGAATTTCGATAAGAAGTGAACGAAACTACTTTTGATACGATTTCGCTGTCAAAACTAACTTTCGTTGCTTTTTATGCAGAAGTTAGCGAATGGAGCAGTTGTTGTTCAAACTATTGAACAACACAAGCTAAATAAGGAGAAAAGAGCGCGTCTTCTCAGGATCTCTTGATCCTGAGGAATCGCATTTATCTCTTTTCCTCTTTGACTATAATAGGGGAAAAACGAATAGAATAGGGAGACTTAACTTTTTTCCTTTTTACTTCATTTGTAATTTTAATATACAGAGCATTATTCTAAAGGATACATCGTGCTGTAATGACATTTGGATTGATGAATAATATATAATTCGGGTTGTTGTTCATTCATGATATTCTAAAGTAATTAAGCAGTAATCACGAGCGGCTTGGGCTCGGTCACTAGTGGATTTCACTGTTGTTCCCTGTTTTATAGTTTTACCTTTCTTTTACTGCAAGTTTAATTACTCTACTTTATAGCTTTGTGATTGATGTACTTTCACTAGTGTTGAGTTTGTGTATTCATTGCTCGCAGATTGATTTAATTATTAGATAAGAATCATTTCTTGTTAATTGAAAGCCAGAGTGTTATTGATTAGATCAGGTGTATTACTTTTATGCAAAAGTTTAGGTTCAGCTGAAAGAGCTCTGTTATCACTATGGTGCACTCGGTTGATGTAATTTCAATTTGAACTTTTGATTAAGATTGGGTTCTGGTTTTGATTAAGATTGAGTTTTGATGCTTGAATAAGTTAATTTCCTTGAAGTTACAAGTTTGATAGTTATGGTTTGATCCGTTTATGCTTGTATTGAAATCAATAAGTTGTTTTAAAGCATTACTCTCTATAGATATAATGATTTCCATCACTTGCACATATTGTGTACACTCTTGAAACAAAAATACTTACCCAAGTTGATAATTAATGTGAGGCATTTAGGAGTTCTAAAAGACACCTTATATGTGGCCAACATTTTGGCGTCGTTGCTGGGAAGAGTGTTTCCATTTCATAAGAGGTGATGTATGTTTGATAATTGTTTGCTGTGAAAGAATTGCCTATTAAAAACGGAAGGTAAGAACCTACGTACAAAGCAAGTAGAGTGCTTTCTCCCTTGCCTGCTTTTTAGCACAATTGCGTAGAAAATTGAATTAGAAATAGACGTTTGATGTTTGTTTGCTGCGAAAGAATTGGGTATTAAAAATGGAAGGTAAGAACCTGCGTACAAGTAAGTAAAGTGCTTGCTCCCTTGCCTGCTTTTCAGCAAAATTGTGAAGGAATTAAAGTAGAAATAAATTTTTGAATTTTTGTATGAATGACTAAGAAGAAAAGAGTAGAAAAAGATATAATTCCTCTGCCTAGATCTAAAAAATATAAGGGATCGGTGCCCCTTGGATGATCAACCTTCATTGACTAAATCATCAGGAAAGTTGAGCCTCAGGCATTAGTAGGACCCCGAACCATTTCTACAAGAAATCCTACTGTAACCCTTCAGGCTGTAGGATCACCAGCTGTAGCTAACGCTATGATTCACAGTAAGACTAAAGGGTCTGAACAGAGTTTTTAGAACACTAAAAACTTGCATCCTAACCCTTTACAAGAAGGGAACTCTTGCAACCTCCACGAACGAGAAGGAGAAACAAGAAGTGCTGAAAAGATTAAATCATCAGAACCCAAATCTCCTGAAGTAGTTGTTGAACAGAGGACACCCAGTATTCCGAACCAAGTTATTGTTGTTAAAATCATTCTAAAAGTCTCTTCTAAATCCCCCAGGAACAAATCTATCGCTCCAGAAATCCCTGAAGAATATTGGCATATTTTTTATCAAATGGCTAATAATCAGCAACAGCCTCAGACCTCTACATTATAATACCCTATTGTTGATATAGATGTCAATGCTCCAATGAAAGCCATTCCATTACAAAATATCCCTACCTTTCGTGGGCTAACATTAGAGGATCCTGATGCATTTGTTTTCGAATTTGATGTTTTATGTAGGGGATATGATTACACTACTAACCCCCAGAAGTTGAAGTTGTTCCCCTCTACTCTAAAGGGAGTAGCTCTACGATGGTTTATGGGGCTTGGTGGAGGTACCCTTGGTCTAGATTTAAACAGGAACGCAACAAAATACAGAGATAACCATATACACAAAGATGCAGTGGAAATAATACTTCATTTCATTAATGTAAAATACTTAAATATGCTTACAAATAGAAATGGAAATAAACCAACTAGGGCGCTGGTAGCTTATCTCTGAGAAGAGATGTGGCGGCTACCTACCTCTAAAATATGTTACAATGAGGCTTGAAGGCCTATTTATTGTTGAGAAACAATGGAAAACCCTAAACATCCAAAAACCTAACCCTAGAAGATGAAACGCCAAATTGTGGGCCCCGTTTGGGTAAATTGGTACATCAACTTCCCGGGGTCGTAACTTTGGCTTACGATCTTCATTTGATGCACACAGTATCTCGTTAGAAAGATCTATTCGAGAACTACAACTTTGGGAAAAGCAACATCAGTCATTGGACCCATGTTGCTCCCAGTTTTCCCAAAAAACATCGTTTAGGACCTCAAAACGGCTCTAGAAGTTCAGGACCCGAAAAACTGCTAAAAATAGTAAACTGTGCTACAATGAAACTAAAAATCTGAAAGAAACAATGGTGGGGGTCCAAGTGGACTTGGCAGGTGGCCACCAATATCCACCTGGATCATTCCTCCCACCTTAGGAAGCAATGGTCCCCATTGCATTGAGTTCCTCCATGAGATGAGGAAACTTCTGTTGAACTTGGTCCCTTGTGAGCCACTTGCCCTGGTGAAGGAGTTGGCCTGCTTTGACAACTCGATACAATTGGATATTCTGCTGGCAAATGTGCTTGATCTGTGTGTCCACGATCTGATAAGTTGCAGCTTGTTCCATGCAATCTAGATTTAACTCTGTGGGTGTGAGTTGTTCTACAATGTCAGATATGTCTAGTAATGGTGGAATGTATGGCCGAAGGTGGTCCACATTGAACACTGGGTGCAGGCCAAGGAATGGGGGAATGCTGAGCTCAAATGCATTATCTCCCACGACCTTGGTAATGGTGTAAGGACCATATCGAAGTGGTTTGAGTTTCCGATAGGCTCCAGTAAGGCGTTCCTTTTGCAAATTAAACCAGACTTTGTCACCCACCTGAAACTTGTGTGGCATCCGATGTTGATCATGTCGCTGCTTGTACTTGGCATTTGATTTCTCTAAAATGTCATGGACTTGCTGGTGAATATGTTGGATGTGCTCAATGAAGTTGTTTGCCTTATCTGTTTCGGACTGGACATGAGCTGAATCTGTGTGAGTAGTTGCAACTGGCATGGCCACATCGATGGGACATAGTGGCTGGAATCCTAAGCCCACGTCAAAAGGGTTGTGGCTAGTCGAGCTGTGGAGAGCCCAGTTGTAGTTGTGTTGAACATAGGGGAGGCTCTCGTCCCATGTGCGTGGATGCTTTAAGTTGTACATGCATAAAATGTGTACGATCATCCTATTGACAACCTTTGTCTGGCCATTAGATTGAGGATGGAAGGCTATGGAATTAGTGAGTTTGGTGTCGAGCATCGACCAGAGACTGGACCAAAATGTACTGACGAACCTGCTGTCCCGGTCTGAGATGATAGACTGTGGGATCGCAATGTGTACCCACACTCGTTCAAAGAAGAGTTTAACAATGGCTTCTGTTGTGATATTCTTCTTGCAGGCAGCCATAATGGCCATCTTCGAGAACCTGTCGACGACTACAAAAACATAGTCGTTTCCATGCTTACTGGAAGGAAGACCTGACATGTAATCCATGGAGATGGATTCCCAAGGTTGACTAGGGGTAGGCAGTGGGATGTAGAGGCCTCGATTCTTGGTGGTCAGTTTGGCAATGGTGCAGGCAGTGCATGATCTGATGTACTTCCCGACATCATGTCGAAGATTCAGCCAATAGAAATACTTTTGCAGTACTGCCACCATTTTCTCGACCCCGAAATGTCTAGTAACCCAACTGTAGTGTGCTTCCCAAATCATCTTGGCACGCTCGCTTGAAGGAACAAAAGGTGACTTAGGTGGCATAACAGGGCATCCTAGTGGTGAAAATTTGGAACATGTTGACCTCCCAAGAGTGTCTGGTATGTGTGGCCAAATTCTGGGTCACTTTTGTAGAGAAGTGGCCAATTAGAAGTCTCATGCCCACAAGAGTTGAGCATAGTGGTTAACGCCATTTTAATGTTGCTGAGGCAATATGCAACATTATTAGTGCTACCCTTCTTATACTTGATATTAAAATGGAACTGTTGCAGGTATGTGGACCACTTCTGCAATTTCATAACCAAAACCAAAAGTCTAAAAACAAGGATTCGAACACTGTACCTGCGTTCCCTATTCAGCAGGGGAAGGAGATGTGCGACTTCGATCTCTCGGATGAGCTCTTCGGAGGTGTGAAGGAGGCCTGTGGCGATGGAAAGGGGCTTCTTGACAGGAGCCGCTGCTGCCCTGTTTTGGCCACCTGGCTGTATGCTGCCCACGCCCGAACTACGCTCCAAGCGGCATCCTCGCCTGTCTCTTCGTAGCAGAGAATTAAACAAAATAAGAGCACTTTGTATTGTTTATATTCAACCCGACATAGCCAAAATCAACTCAGAAATTAAACGAAAACCCTATTCGTGAGTTCTGATCTAAGACAGAGAAAGGTCTTGGCCTGAATAAACAATTGTAATGTATTTATATATAAAACCATCGATGAAATGTTATACATATGAACTATAAGTAAAACCCTCTTGATCATATCATAAAATGGTATCGCACTGTTGAATTAATTCAAACTATTTCCCCATTATTTACGAGTGTCGTAGCATCTCTGTCGGCGAAAGAAAGAACCCAAATATTTTCATCAAATAAATAAACCAACCCTCAGCTAAATAAGGTAGGCCACCTGAATAACATTCACCATATCAAGCCAGAAGGAAGACCAACCTGAAAAGGGAATTAACATCTGTGGTGAGAGAACGACCTTGTTTGGAACCCCCCCTCTGAACATCTGCATATGGTAATCAAATTATAATTGCAGAAATTAGAATGCCAAGGTTCAAACCTTGAAATCATGAGTAAACAAGTAATTAACGAAGAAGAAGTTTTGTGGAAAAGAGCTTACCTGAGATAGGGTATCCGAGAGATGGAAGACGGAGCATGCTTGTAAGAGCATAGCATTGTCGTCAGGAGTTCCTCGGGGTATGAATTTGCATAAATACACTCTCATAGATGTGTCTATTACCCCTTCATCATCATAGGGTTCCAAACGCATCTTGCTGGAGTGAAGATGTTGGCTATCAGTGATTTTTCCTGTGCAAGAGTTGAGCAACTGAATCGGGAAAAACATATGTGAAATAACGAATGAATTAATGTACCAGTAGATATATTTACAATGCCCCTTGATATACCTGACAATGGGTGGAGATGGCTCCTTCAAATAAGCCATTCCATTCCATCTTCACCTTCGAGGTTACCCGTTGTAGCAGAGCCAAGCCGCAAGCAGTTGTGGGACCAAATGACCTAGCCCTTAGCCAACCTACACATTCATCCACTGGATCAAACCCTAGGTTGGGTGCACCGTAGATCTCATATGATCCGATCATGCAGGCTAGGCCAGGTGTGGTCTAGAGCTTTCGATAGTCTCTTCACATTTATTACAGGACTCCCTTGGTGTCAGCGAGGAGCCTCAGGATGCTCTCTATAGTAATGGAGACTCATGCCACCGTACGCATGCCAGCAAGGATCAGTAAATGTGGTAGGGATGACTATGTAAATGGGTCTCCCAGCCTTTTTCCTCCAACTAACCATAGTAACGTGGTAAAGTGCATTAATGAGATGGTAACAATATTATTTTTTGTATGGTTATTATAGTTAAGTGTAAAAGTGTGTTAGATAAGGCAGTGTGTAATTATTTTATTTCTAATATGGAATTGATGTTAACCTGAAAAATATACAGAGAGAAAGATTGAGAGAATTCTTATAACGTTATTAGTTGTTTTTGAATTTAATGTGTGGGTGACATTTGCAATTCTTTCAATATTTAATAGGGATTTGATATCTAATATTTTAGAAAACATTAATAATAAAAATAATTAAATGTAGATATACAAGAAAAAAATAGGAAAGGGCCTATATAACAATTTTAATGTGAACAACATGAATTATAAACAAAATATTTCAATGTTAAATACATATATGTTATACCAGATCAATCTTTATATATATACCAAGCACTGAGAGGGATCAAATCCCTTTTCCAATCTAAAAGAGGTTTACATCTCAAGATATTTGATCCCTCTCTGAGCTTGGTGGATCCAAAATTAAGATGGATCTAATTTAACATTTAATGGAAAGAACCACTATCAATTATATATATATATATATATATATATATATAAGTTTTAAAATTTAAATTATTCATACATCATTATTAATAGTTTATGTTCCACTTTATGTGTTTAAGTTTTTGTCTAAAATTTTTAAAATTTATTTGGTTAAATTTTATTTCAATTCAAGCAAAAATTCTTAAAGATTGTAAATTTCAATTTCAAAGAAATTTGAATTTTTTATAAACTTTCTAATTATAGAGTTGATTTATGTATTTAAAAGTATATTTAAATAAAAAAAATTACAATCTCATTAACAAATCATTAACAAATTATTGTAAAATTAAAAAATAAATGAAAGAAAAAAAGGAAAAATAAAAATAAAACAATTAAACTACTTAATTCTTAAACATATCATGAGTTATTAGTCCATAAATATCTTATTAAGATAAATCATATATCAACTAAATAAAGAAGTTTGAAGTTTGTTCCTACTCTTTATTAGGTTGTTAGATCTAGTTAAAGTCAGAGATATTCCCCATTAACTAAATTCTTGTATTGGAATGTAATTCAGATTTTTCTTCAACCAAATTAACTATGCCATCAAAATAGTTTTTTTAAATTTAAAAAACATTCATAAGTTTATATTATAACATTATTTAATCAATTTTCATATATTTATATTATAACATTATTAATTAATGTAAACGTGATTATAAAATATTAATTTGATATGACAGGTGGCATGGGGCCACTACATGGGAAAGCGCAGGGCAAGTGAGTGAGTAGAGTAGATAATTGTGGTTTTATGTGATTGTTGAAGTGTATGCATACACGATTTGTAAAATATTTGACATTGATGTCATTTTCTTTGAATCGAAGAAGAAAAATTTTGTTGGAAAGTGAAATCCATGAGACCCTATATTCTAGGCACACAAGTGTGACCTAATTGTTTCACTACGAGTAATTGGAGATTCATGTCTCATTTCATTTGCAAAATAATATGTTGCATTCAAGTGCATGCTTAGCCAAATCATTTTTCGCTTAATCCTGATTTCTTTGGGGAATATAACTTGTGAGATAAAAATGGTTGGAAAAGCAGGAGAGAGCATAAACTAATATGTGTATATCCAAAGTTGGAGATGGCCCATATCATTTGTGGAAAGAGGAGATGCTTTTGCAGAACTATCGAGAATTTTTTTAGGACAAAGTGACTTAGCATATGTAGATTTGTAGATTTGTGAGACAATATCACATGAACGGTATTTTTAAGACATTTTATTTGAGCCAAAAGAATTTTTTTTGTTTTAAAAAGTTACTTTTTATTTTAGTTATTTTACATTAAAATTAAATAACAACTAAATTGTCTTAAATATAAAATTTAAGATAAAAACAGTTTGAGACAAAATTCATTTAGGACAAACACAGATTAAGACAAAATGATTTTAAGGCAAAAATTTATATTAAAGACAAAAATAGTTTGAGACAAAAATATTTTAAGACAAACCTTTATATTTAAGACAAAATCAGTGTATAAAAAAAATATTTTAAGACAAAACTTTATATTTTTTTTTTGTAAGCTACGGCGTTTCCATTTCTATTATATACAGCGAATTTAAACTATACAAGCAAAGGCGACCTCAACCCGCCCCGAAGGGAAACTGGGTCTGTTGGTCCCTCAAAAATATTGTCTGAAGAAGTTTACTTATCCAACATAAAAACATCGCCTATCAAAAATCCTGACAATATTCTATCTGCAATTTGACCCTAGCTGTCTAGAATCAGAAACCTGACAAACTACCTTAAACATAGGATCACTACAGTTTATAACAGCATGCAAAAATCAAAAAGAGTAACTGGGCAGACACTTCAATCTACCGTAATTTCTTGCTTAGTCTCCTCTTCTCGCTTTGCCTTTGTCAGGTCCTTCAGCATACCTCTTATTTCCTCTATTTTGATGTCCTGTTTCCGAGTCATAAACTGCAGACTGGCCATCTCTTTCTTCATATCCAGCACCCCTTGGACGATCTCTGTCATCTCAACTGCAACTTGCTCCATGGCTCTGGCAAGCAGATGCTTCATCACCCAGTACATATGTAATGCTTGCTTGTACAACGTTAATCTCCCTCTCGTGTTCCCAGGGTCCGACAGCAAGGTATCCCACTCTTCCATTTCGGGATCTGAAGGTTCTTCCAACACTCTGTTCTCCAGCGCATCGATGTCTTCATTTGTTCCCTTGCTGTAAGCTGCCTCCACTGCCTGAGCGGCCTGCCCGATAAAACACCGCCCTCTCTTTGGCTGATCAGATGCTGGAGTCTCCCTTTCACCATAATCATCCTGCCTCGTTCTTCCTCATCCCCTGCGTCTCCTTCCTTTCCCTCTTTTACCCGGCCTGCCTCTGTTGTTGTTTCTGCTGCTCTGCCCAACTTCAAAAGTCACTCTTGCCCCGCCATCCTCCTTCCCTATCTCCACATCCTTCTCTCCAGAGCTATCAGTCACCACCATAATTTGTTCCTGCTCTCTCCAGGTGGTCTTCCCTTTGCCCTCCTTCTCCTGTCTTGCCCTTCTTCCTCACTCTGCCATAATACTTTGGCAACACCTGAGTCTTTGTTTCGCATCTCTCTACCAGACTAATCCTTCCCTCTCTACCTTCCTGGGCTTTCGATTGTCTGTCATTCCACCTACATCTCTTCTTAAATGGGTTTCGCCTCCTAGCATCTGTAGCTGCAGATAATCGCCGCCGGACCTTTCTCCTGTCATTGCCATAATTTGTTCTGCTCCTTTCCTTGGTATGCGTACTGCTCCACCACCCTTCACCTCAGCTCTATTAATGATCACCGTTTTGTGTGGCGCCTGCCGACCACCTCCCCATCCCATCACTGCCCTGAATTGGCCGTAATTCTCCACCCCGATCGGGGGACAAAACTTTATATTTGAGACAAAAACACTTTGAGACAAAAATATTTGAAGACAAAAAAAACGAAAGACAAAACTATTTTGAGGCAAAAATATTTTAAAACAAATTTTATATTTAGGACAATGACCAGTTAAGACAATTAACAATTAAGGGAAAACCATATCAATTTAACACAATATTATCTAACAACTAGAATATTGACTCTGACAATGTGCCCTAAGTCTACCAATTTGTAGGCTACTATTGTCTCACACCTATACTGAGGTTTCTATTTCACTTACCATTCATGTTATATTATATAAAGATAGTTCGATTTTTTGGGATCTTCATTTTGTCAAGGTAGCCGACTTTGAAGAACGCGACAAATTTTCTTGACAATATTTCTCGAACATCAATTCCTCTTGTGTCCCTTCAATATTTGTTGATACGATTAGAGAAAACTTGTTTGTCATTGCATTCAACACTACTACACGGAGGGGGAACTTAAGACAAAAGAAATCTTGTGTCTTAAAATTTAATTTCCTATTAAAATTTTCAATATGAGGCACTAGTAAAGAAGGTGAAGGAAAAGGATTAGGGGTTTGTCTTTACATTATTGATGGGTTCTTCAGGAAGCGTAGTGATGGAGGCCAACAACAACTAGTGGGAATTAGGGTGATGGAGGTTGCAACAGAGGTGTGCTTGGTGACAAGAGCGATGGAGGCATTTTCGTTAAACGTGGATAGGCAGTAGTAACATAGTTGGAGTACATTTTGGGGTCTCGAATGATTGTTTTTATTCAGTGTTTTTTACTTCTTCATTTATTTTGAACGCCACTTCTATCCACCATTTGTTTTTATCAGCACATTATTGTGTTGGAATTCCTGACTGTCATTAACAACATGGATTAGATTCACCTAAAGGATCGTTGAAAATGTAGCAAGAAATTCTCAATTTGATTATGCCTTGATTAAATTGAGAAACATAGAATTTCCACATCAACAAACAACTTGGATGCAGTTAACTTGTGTGACATGGATTGTGCCACCCAGTTTACTCAACAAATTCAAGTTGGAGGAGTTAGAGTTCAGTTAAGAATGTGTGATTGTTAATTTGTAGTAATCAGAGCTAGTTATCTCAAGTTGTTTTCAGTTAAAATAGTTCCAACTATTGGAGGAAGTAGTGGAAGGTCAGTTGTGCAGTGGAACTTCAATCAAACACAGTGGTCATACAGATAACTCATCAATCACGTAAAAATAGTGAGTGCATTCAGAGAATTTGTTGCCCAATTGTGGTGGAGATTCCAAGGCAATGTAACATCAATTATAGACTAGTATTGAGTGTATAGGTGTTGCATGAAGTCAAATGATCAACCTTCGAAATTGCGCAATCTAATTTGGAAAAAATCTTAAATAATAGGGGCATAATTTCTCAAGGAATTGCAAAAGGAAACAAGGGCTCAAGTAGAGGTAGAAATTGATTAATTCTGGGTCAAAGCTTCTTAGTTGGGAGAGAGGTAGGTTATTCAATTGCATATTTTGCTATGTTGATCAAAGCAATTGTAATACATATCTATTAATTAGATTAATGCAAGCAGGAATTTAATTTTTTAGAATATTGCTTTCCCCAAGAAAAATATTGTGTGCATGTGTGTTATTTATTATTGCATGTATGGAATTTTTTTCTAAATTGTGAATTAAATTTCGTAAAGAAGTAGAGTAGGTTTGTGTTTTGTGATTTTGATTAAAAATTCATGAGCAATTGCAAATCTACACCATAATTACTTGATGGTGTCAAAGCAAGATTTACATTGGAGCATGAATTTCAAAGTTGTTCATGAGGAGGTTTGAATTTGAAGTTCAGTGTAGAATGATCTCTTTAGAGTTGAGAAGATGACCTTTAATGGACCGAGGCTAGCTTATGCCTTGGAAGGTAGTTCTAATTTCATCGCATGGAAGGATCATAAGGAGGCAATATTCGATGACAATGGATTTTTAAAATACATCAAGAGAGATGTTACAAAACCAACAAAATTTCATGCCCAAAACCTTGCTCAATGGAAGAAAGATTTAGCTAAGGTGAGGAGAATAATATTAGAGGGAGCATGATACCGCATTGTCACCAATGTCGATGGGAAAGGAACTCCTTATGCAATGTGGCAGTGACTGACATATCTGTTCCAAAATAGTAATGACCACAAGAAGCCGACGCTCAAGGATAAACTTCAAAATATCATGATGTAGAAGAATGACACTATCTCGCAGTATCTGAGCAGGTTCAGAAAAGTTCATGATGAGCTTCCAGGAGTTTATTTTACTATTTTAGAGGATGATTTGGTATGATTATCCCTTCTGGGCCTTCCCAAGAGCTGGAATAACTATCAATATTTAGTGAACAGCAGGGAGACACTACCGAATTGGGAACTCTTATGGTTTGATTTGGTACATGAGGAAATAAGGTAGAATACCAGAGATGGGACCTCAGCCAAGGGTGAGAATGAAGTAAAATTTTCATTGGTTGAAAAGGAAAAGAATGGAAAATGGAATAAACAACAAACCAAACCAGAATCCATCCAAGGGGGAGAGAAGAAAGATTTCTCAAAAATTAAATGCTTCCATTGTCATGAATACATGCATTATGCCATGTAGTGTCCAAAAAAGGGAAGCAAGAAGGCCTCAGAAGGAGCATTAGTTGAATCATTGGATTCACAGTTCGAGATTGAATTTATCCTTATCACATGCATGAACAACATATTGATGGGGAGCGTCTGGTACTTGGACTTGGGTGCATCATTCCACATGACAGGGTGTAGATATTTTTTCAATTACCTGGAGGAGAAAGATCTCCAGATACACATCGAGTTAGGGGATGATGGGAGGTACACACTACCTAGATCAATACAGCCACCTTTCAAAGGGAGTGAGGCTACCCTCTCGGGCTCAAGGATGTCAGTTATTCCTAGCCTAAAGAAAAATATCATCTTTGTTACAGTTTTGGAAGACCATGTTTATGATATGATCTTCAGCAAAGGAAAATAATTCCTAATATACATAGCCATGGGACGGGTGAAGCAGATCATGGTTTGTGTGAAGAACCTGTATAAGATAGATGTGGAAGATTGTGCTTCATTAAGCTCTAATGGAGAGAAATTACAATGTCGTGATGTCAGTGAACTTTGGCACACAAGACTTGGCCATTCAGATCATGGATCCTTGAAGATGTAGCAAATAACCACTGGCCTCCCTAAAGGATCACTTGAGCAACAAGATGTATGAAAAGGAACTAACTTGGGGAAGTACATAAAATCCACATTCCATGATCGAGACAACAAAACACATGTAGTCCTAGAAAGGATCCACTCTGATGTATGTGGATCTTTCTCGATAGCCTCCACTACCAGACACAAATGCTTTTTCATTTTTGTTGATGACTACCCACATAAGTGTTGGATCTTCTTCATGCAGAAGAAAGATGAGACATTCTCCAAGTTCGTAGAATTGAAGGCACTGCTTGAGAAAGAAACTGATAAGAAGGTGAAGGCTCTCAAGAGTGATGATGAAGGTGAGTACGTGTCTAATGAGTTTTAAAATTTTTTTGTGAAACAAGGTATTCAGCAAAAGTTGAAAACACCCCACAACCCAAAGCAAAATGCGGTGGCTGGGAGAAATAACCGTAGCATTGTGGGAGAAGCGAGGGTGATGTTCCATCACCCAATCCTACCTCTGCATTTGTAGGTTGATGAATGTAACACATAAATATATTTGCAGAACCAGAGTCCTCATTAGATTATTGGCATGATTACACCAGAGGATTATTTCTCGGGGAGAAATTTGACGTGTCGCACTTCAAGATTTTTGGAGCCCCCGTTTACTACCGTGTCTCCAAATAATCAAGGAAGAAGCTTGAGCCGGCTGCAAAATTGCAAGTAGTTTTGGGTTACAAAAACACTTCCCACAACTACCATGTGTGCTTGCCATCCCTCAAAATGACAGTTCTGCAAAGGGATGTAAATTTTGATGAGGAGAAAGCGATGTGGTGCTCTCTTGAGCAGGAGCTTCAGATTCCACCATAAGAGGAGCTTTTAGTTCCAAAGGAGGAGCCTCGAAAAGTTTCAGAGCAAAAACTAATTGCAAAGCAAATAGTGGGGACATTCACTCAAGCAAAACCATCCAAAGAAGTTAGAAAAATAACCAAGGAAGTTGATAGACTTGTGTAGGATGCGAGGGAGAATGTGGGAGATCATTCAAATTTGTGTAGGCAAAGGAGGTCACCTAAGAGGTACACTGGTTACATGGCTGTAATGACTGAGCTTGTAGAGACCAAGCCATCCTTTTTATGGAATAAGTGGAGAAAAAAGTATGGGTTGATGCAATGGTGAAGGAATATGAATCCATTGTAAACAATAATGTTTGGGAAGTGGTCCCAAGACCTACATACAAATAAATAGTGGGATCGAGGTGGATCTTCAACATGAAACAGGAAATACACGGAAGCATAGAGAAGTATATGGCCATATTTGTGGCCAAGAGATACTCTCAAGTTGAGGGAATTCACTATGACAAGACCTTTCATCCTATAGCAAGGTACTCATCGATTATATCAGTTCTTGCCCTGGTTGTGTAGATGGGGTGGAAGATCCACCAGATAGATGTAAAAGCAACATTCCTCAATTGGGTTATTGAGGAGGAGGTGTACATCCAACAACCAGAAGGTTTTGAGGCATTTGATCAGGAGTCTAATGTGTGCAAACTTAAGCGTGCACTATATGGTCTCAACCGACCACCATGTGCTTGGTAAACTAAGATCGATAACTATCTCATCGGTTTGGGCTTCACCAAAAATGAATTGGATACAAACCCCTATCACATTTTGGTAGAAAGTAAATTGCTTATTATTTTCTTATATGTTTATGATTTGATTTTAACTAGTGATGACCAGCTGATCAGATCTTGCAAGAAGGACCTTCCAAGGGAATTTGAAATGAAGGACATGGGTCTCATGCACTACTTCCTTGGGTTGGAAGTATGGTAAGTTGATGGGGAATTGTTTGTATTTCAAGGAAAGTATGAAAATGAGATACTGTAAAGGATCTGCATGGAGAGTTGTAAACCCATGGAGACACCTATATCGACCAACTAGAGGAAGGAGGATGCCAGTTTGGGTGAAGAAGTGAATGATATAATTTATCGGTAGCTAGTGGGTTCACTCATGTATCTTATGAACCCACGACCAAATATGTGTTATGCAGTCAATGAGCTGATCCAAGCTATGGTTAGGCCAACCAAATTATTTTCGAAGGAAGTGAAGCATATTTTACGGTACCTCAGAGGCACCACCCATTTTGGACTATTGTATAGATGGACAGAGGGAATCAAGTTGTGTGGCTTCACAGATGCAGATTGGGCGTTGTAACACCCCCTCCTCGCAGGTCCACCAAAGAAACCAACCATCCGAGTACGCTTGTGATGAGAGAGGTTACTATAAGGGATTCAATATCCTTAGTGACCTTAAGCAAATGGAATCTATGGAACAAATCAAACGAACCCATCGACGTCAACAACAACACCCCCAGGAGACATTTCATCCACTCAGACATTCTGCCCCTGTGTCCCACTGATGTTTTGAGCATTTTAACTCAAATTTGGTCTCATGTTATAGGAAAGAAAACAACCAACAACCCAAATTCGGCCTCATAGGCCTATGTGCTAGCGATTGTGGACTTTTCTTAGTAGACTTGTGCCAGTGACCCCGAGATTTGAGCCACTTTTCTAGAACCGAATCCTAGCCTCTACCCAGAACTTGCTACAACCTTCAGAATCCATCAAAGACATGATGACAAAATAAATAAATAAAAAAAAAAAAAAAATCAACCTCAGGGCTATGCCTAAGCATCCCCAACTGGGACTGACATTCTGTTAAACAGTTGGCATCAATACAACCTACAGGTCTAGGATACAAGACAAAGCATAAATGACTGAAAAACTTAGGGAACATAAAAAGAAGGATCACCTCCTTCTCCATTGAACTATTATATCATCAATTAGGTCTTGCATCCATCCATTTAACAAATACAAATATATATATGAAATAACCAATGACATGAACCAATCATTTAACCATGCTTATAACCAACATAAAACCATATAAATATCATAGATATGAAAACCATGAAATCCACATATAAAATAGTGCAAAAGTAAGAGAAATTAGCTTTTATTACTCATAGGAAGACCTATGATCGAAGACGATGCATATTTGACACACTTCTATGCTATGATATATAACTATTACTGTCTATCTTGGATAACATGTTATGGAATGTTTTTAAATTTACTGTCTTGATTATTGCAAATGTCTATTGAAAATCCGAGAAGCAACTGCATCTGCTAATGTATTTAAATATCTTGGATTTCTAATGGCATAAACCTTGTTATGCTGTAATACAACGAGTTCAGAGTCTAACCTAACAATCAAACTCTTGTTATGCCTTGATACCTAAGGAACAGATAAAAAAACTTAGTGCAAGGAGTCACAGATGTATCTTCTTTGGATACTCATACCTCCAAAGAATACCATCTCTATGATAAAGTGAATAAGAAGTTTATAATATCTAGAGATGTGATCTTTCGTAAGTCTTCCAAGATTGACAATGTTGTTGAGTGGCAGCGTAATCGTTTGGATAGATTTGAACATGCAAAGTGTTTTCAAGAGTTTTATAGTGAGATTATACATCTCCTTCTCTTAGCTCTATACTTTCTATGAAGAGCCTTGAATAAATCAAGTTGAAGGAAATTCCTTCCCCTGCTTTGTCAAGAAAGAGCTAAGAGACTGCTGGCTGCAGGTAGCCAAATCTGAAAATAGTGAGGGTACATGTGTAAGATACAAAGCAAGGATTAATGCAAAGGAGTGTACTGACTCTATACATATCATCAAACATATTTCATCCCACTTAGGATTCCTTGCATCATGCCTGGTTAGTCATAAGATCATGTTGGTCACAACCTCCGTAGCTTAAATAAACAAATGGTAATGCTATTCATCTTCTAAGTTATGTAATAAACAAGAGAAAGGGAGCAAGACATGAAGAGGAAACACATGGAATGACTTTTAGTTCTTTCAACCATGCATGTCATTGAAGGCAGAATGATTTGACAATGATAAGAAACATTTTAATCTACACTAAGAGGTGTATTTCAAAAGATGTGCTTTGTTTTCCATACCTAGCCTCCAAAGGGTTATGCATCAGATGGATTCTTCATGTGGTATGATATTCTCTCATACCTTCGATTTCTCGGTCTTCTTATTTTTCTCCTTAGCTCCTTGAGAGTCATCTATCATGTCATCATTCTTCATGGCCCCTCAGAGACATGATTGTTTAGTTTCAGCGGGCAATGCCTGTTGCGGGATGAGGCCCTTGGAGGACACATTTACATAGTTTTAGGATGCAAGCCACTGCTATGGGATGAGGCCCTAGGAGAACACATCTACGCATTTTCAAGATGCAAGGTATACTAGGTAGTCAAGGGACAAAACTACACAATTTCTTGAGACAGTGGGTTCCGGCTGAGGGAAGGAGATTGGAGGAAATCACTTTGCAGTTTTGAATGCTAATGGAGGTTGGAATTTCTGCACATTTCACAGTTCCAACAGGCAAGGGAAAGTCTTGAGGGTTACATATGTGAAGTGCAGAGTTCAGGAAAGTTGGGTGAGGCTAGGTTGCTAAGGAAACTTCGAAATTTGGCTAATTGTGGGATTAATGAAACTGATGTGAGTGGTGATAAAACTTGACTATAATCACACACTTGAAAACTTAGAGATACAACATAGACCATCTAGAACATATAACGCATACTTCTCTTAATGCAACAACCTTTGTGGTAGCTTACAACAAGTGTGACTCTGATGATAGACTTTGGGAGAATAAAGACAACACTTGTGTAAGAGTGTGTGAAATGAGTGTGAAACACATCTATGTGGTGAGGACAACCCATTCTCATAAATATTTCCCCTTGAAGAAAAGCAAACCTTCCTTTGCATGACAAGTGATAATTCCCATGCCCAAAGATGACACATTCTATGTAAATATAAAAGCATGAAAAACTCTTAAGATCGAAAAGGGGAGCTTGAGATCATAAACTTACCAATAAGTGACTAAGGAACAATCGATCACAATATCCATAGTAGGTTCCGATATTTAAGTGCAGGCCAAAATTTTGGAGGGTGTTGCAGCTGCTACAATAGAGCCTTCACCTTCTTGCTAGCTTCTTTTTTAACCAGTGCCTTGAATTATACTAACTTGGATAATGTGTCATCTTTCTTCCACATGAAGAAGATCCAACACTTCCGTGAGAATTCATCAATAAAAATGACAAAATATTTGTATATGGCAGTGGAGGTTGTCGAGAAAGGTCCATAAACATGATAGTGGGTACTTTCTAGGACTGCATGTGCTTTGTTGTCCCGATCATGGAATGTGGATTTTATGTACTTCTGCAACGTACATCCTTTGCATACTGTTGGGTTGTGTTATATTCTTGCCACGACTAGCCCATGTAGTTAACTGGGGGGTTAGAGGGACACATCATAGATGTGACTTGTCTAATACACAATTACATTTAATCCATCTACCTCCACACCTGCAACCAAAATTACTGGCCTTGTGAATTTTGTGACTAATTCTTCCACAATCCAATATTTTATCCTCAACATCTTCTTCTAGCAAAAGTTTTCATAGATACTTTTAAGTAGGGATATTGTCTACTAACAACTGTAATTTGCCTCCACCATCCTTGTAGAAATTATGGTGTAGAGTTGCAACTACTTATGAAGTTTTAATCAAAATCACAAGACACAAACCTACTCTATTACTCTCTCGAAGTTAATTCACAAAATTTAACATCATCCAAGTTGTCTGTTGATGTGGAAATTTGAATTTTTTCAATTTAATCAAGGAAAAATCAAATTGAGAATTTCTTGTTGCATTTTTCAACACATAGTTCATTGGAATGTATTACTTTCACTATGAACTTGGCATAGTTCACATGTTAAGTTCATAAGGTTTTGGGCTGATGTGGTTCTATGTGTTGTGCATATAAATAATAGGTGTCCAACTCTTGCTATTAGAAACTAGACTCCCTATGAAATGTGGTATGGCCACATTCCTTTGGTGAGGCATCTCAGGGTTTTTGGTTCCTCATATTATGCCTTCATACCTAAGGAACAGATAAAAAAACTCAGTGCAAGGAATCAAAAATGTATCTTCTTTGGGCACTCATACCTCCAAAGCATACCATCTCTATGATGAAGTGAATAAGAAGTTTATAATATCTAGAGATGTGATCTTTCTTGAGTCTTCCAAGATTGACAATGTTGTTGAGTGGTAGCTTAATTTTTTGGATATATTCGAACATGCAAAGTATTTTCAAGAGTTTGATAGTGAGATTCCAAATCTCCTTCTCTTAGCTCTATAATTTCTATGAAGAGCCTTGAAGAAATAAGGTTGAAGGAAATTTCTTCACCTGCTTTGTCAGGAAAGAGCTAAGAGACTATTGGCAGCAGGTATCCAAATTTGACAAGCGGTGAGGGTACATGCAAGATACAAAGCAAGGATTAATGCAAAGGAGTAATGCAGAGGAGTGTACTGACTACATACATATCATCAAACATCTTTCATCCCACTTAGGATGCCTTGCATCGTGCCTGGTTAGTCATAAGATCATGTTGGTCACAACCTCAATAGCTTAAATAAACAAGTGGTAATACTCTTCATCTTCTAAGCTATGTAATAAACAAGTGAAAGGGATCAAGAGACGTAGATCAAACACATTGAATGACTTTCAGTTCTTGCAATAATGAATGTCATTGAAGACAGAATGATACGACAATGATAAGAAAACTTTTAAGCTACATTAATAGGTGTATTTCAAAAGACGTGCTTTGTTTTCCATACCTAGCCTCCAAAGGGTTATGCATCAGATGGAGTCTTCATGCGGTCCTAATATTCTATCATACCATGGGTTTCTTGGTTTGCTTATTTTTCTCCTCATCTCCTTGGGAGTCATCTATCATGTCATCTTTCTTCGTGGCCCGTGAGAGACACAATTGTGTAGTTTCAACGGCCACTGACTGTTGCGGGATGAGACCTTGGGAGGACACATTTACACAGTTTGAGGATGTAAGGCACTACTTGGGATGAGGCCCTGGGAGGACACATCTATGCAATTTCAGGATGCAAGGTAGACTGGGTAGTCAAGGGACAAAACTGCATAGTTTTTGGAGACAACGGGTTCCGGCAGAGGGAAGGATTATCAACCACACCTATCCTACACCTATGAAATTTGAACTTCCCTCTTGACAAATCTTTTGTCAAAATGTCAACATGTTACTCCTTTATTAGAATGGAGTGTAGCAACATCATCTGCCTCTAGACACAGTCTCGTAAATGGTCATATTGGATATCTATATTCTTGGATCGATAGTGAAATATAGGATTCTCAAAGAGATTGATGCAAATCTGATTATCGCAATTGGATCCATCATCTGATCAAATAGTCCAACAAGTATCTTTCTCATCCATATCGCCTCACATGTTTCTTGACTTGCAGCCATGTATTATGCTTCTCTCTAGCTGAGCACCACAGATCTTTGCTTCCTGTCGTACCAAGAAACAACTACGGACCCAACACTAAAAATTACACTTGATGTGCTCTTTTGTTCTAATGGACTTCGTGTCCAATTAAAATCCGTGGAGCTGCACAACTTCACTCCCTTTGCTCATCTGTACCATTGTCCAAACTAGGTGAGGTACTGTAAAACATGCTTAGTTCCCTTCCAGAATAGTTTGGTTGACCTAACCATAGCTTGGCTTAGCTCGTTGACTTCACATCACATATCTGGTCATGTGTTCACAAGATACATGAGTGGACCCACTGGCTATCGATAAATGGTAGCATCCACTTCACCTGAAGTGGCATCCTCCTTCCTCTAGTTGTTCGTTAGAGGTGTTTCCATGGGTTTACAACTCTCCATGTAGAATCTCTACAGTATCTCATTTTCATACTTGCATTGAGAGACAAATAATTCCCCATCAGCTTGTCATACTTCCAACCTGATAAATTAGTGCATGAGACCCGTGTCCTTCATTTCAAATTCCCTTGCAAGGTCCTCCTTGTAAGATATGGTCAATGGCTCATCACTAGTTAAAATAAAATTATCAACATATAAGACAATAATAAGAAATTTTCCTTCTATCCATATGTGATGAGGTTCACATCTACTTCACTTATGGTGAAGCCCAAACCGGTGAGATAACTATCAATCTTGGTGTACCAAGCACAAGGCGCTTATTTGAGATCGTACAATGCTCACTTGAGTCTGCACACATGAGACTCTTTATCAAATGTCTCAAAACCTTTTTGCTACTCTATGTACACCTCCTCCTTAATAACCCCATTCAGAAATGTTGTTTTTACACCCATATGGTGGATATTCCACCCCATCTACGTAGCCAGACCAAGAATTGATTTAATGGATGAGTACCTTACTACAAGAGAAAATGTCTCCTGATAGTCAATTCCCTCATCTTGAGAGTACCTCTTGGCCACAAATCTGTCCTTATACTTCCCTATGCTTCCATTTGTTGCCTGCTTCACCTTGAAGATCCATCTCAAACCCACTATTGATTTATATGTTGTTCTTGGGACCTTTTCCCGAACACGGTTCTTTGCAATGGATTCATATTCCTCCAACATTTCATCAACCCATACAGGTTGCTCTATTTCTTCCTCAAAATAGGATTGCTCAATCTCTATAAGCTCAGTCATAAGAGCCATGTAGCCAGTGTACCTCTCAGGTGACCTCCTTTGCTTACACAAATTTGAATGATATCCCACATTCTCCCTCGCATCCTGCACAAGTCTATCAACTTCCTTGGTTATTTTTCTGCCTTCTCTGGACATTTTTCTTTAGTGAATGTCTCCACTCTCTTCTCCACAATTTGTGGTTGATCTACAACTTCCAGACATTCCTATTTTTGACCTAAAATCTCATATTTTGGTGGCATCTAAATCTCCCTCTCAAGAGAGCACCACATAGATTTCTCCTCATCAAAATTTACATTGGTTCACAAGCTATCATTATGAGTGATGGAAAGTACACATGTTGTTGGGTGTGGAGCCTGATTATCTTCTATATTCAAAGGTATCGCCACATAGGACCCCAGTTCGAAATGGGGGCAGCAACGCCGCCCGTAAAATATTCGCTGCAGGGGGGGTCCAGGGGGGCGGCTGCGACCTTTGGGAGACCCCCCTAGCGGGGGGTTTCAGGGGTGGCGCCCCCGAAGCTGAAAACAACTGTAAAATTGCCTTGTAAAAGTATAGTAATTTCTAGTCAATCTGAGCCATTCATTAGGCAGATGATCTGACGGTAGAACTTATGTTTAGTTTATGGTTTTTTGCCCTAGAAGGCAACCCCTCTCTTTGTATGGGGGTATTGTATTTGAGGCTGTGTGATATATGTGTACTTGGTGTGAGCGAGAAATAGAGAGGTGAGACTGTGAGAGAAAACAGAGGATATTACAGCGGATTTGTTGTAGGTTGTGTCTCTTCATTTTGCTGGATAATAGAAAGGAAGGACTGGCTGTTCAAGGTGGACGTAGCCCAAACTGGGTGAACCACGTATATCTGTGTCTCTCTCGTTTTGTGCGTTTTCTGTGTTTATATTTCTGCAATATTTTATGTGTTCCATTGCTCCGTAATATATAATTTTCTAACACATGTTAGTTGTGAGGAGTTTCTGTGTAACCCACAAATACCCTGAATTATGCGGTCAACTAAATCTTATTCCTTGAGTCTTTGGAGACATGGCAGTAAACAGAGGCTCCAAAAATCTTGAAGTGCGACACATCCAAATTTCTTCCTTAGAAAGCCTCCTCCGGTGTAATCATGCCAAGAATCTGATGAGAACTTCAGTTCTACAAACACATTGTTGTATTGCATGCCTCAACCCAAAAATGCAAAGGCAGGCCTTGGTTATGCAACATCGCCCTCGTTGCTCCAAAATTCTATGGATATTTCTTTCAACCACTCCATTCTGATGTGGGTTGCGGGGTGTTTTCAACTCTCATCGAATGCCTTCTTTCACACATAAAAATTTAAATTCATTCAACACATACTCACCTCCATTATTACTCCTGAGAGCCTTCAACTTCTTGCTGGTTTCTTTCTCAACCAGTGCCTTGAATTCTACAAACTTGGAGAATGTCTCATCTTTCTTCCTCATGAAGAGATCCAACACTTATGTGAGAAGTCATCAATAAAAAGGACAAAATATTTGTGTCAAGCAGTGGAGGCTATCAAGAAGGGTCCACATACATCAAAGTGGATCCTTTATTGGAATGCATGTGCTTTGTTGTCCCGATCATGAAATGAGGATTTGATGTACTTCCCCAAGGTACATCCTTTACATACATCCTGCTGCTCAAATGCTCCTTTAGGGAGGCTAGTGGATATTTGTTGTATAATATTCAAGGTGCCATGATGCAAATGGCCAAGGCTTATGTGCTAAAGTTCACCTACATCATGGCCCTGCACTTTCTCTTCCTTAGTTTTTAATGCAACACAATCTTCCACATATAACTTATATAGATTCTTCACACAAACCACGATCTTCTTCACACAAACCACGGTCTTCCAAAACTACAATAGAGATGAGATTTTCTTTAGGCCTAGAACAAACATGACATCCTTGAGCCTAAGAGGGGAGCCTGACTCCCTCTAAGAGGTGACTATACCAATATTGGTCATGTTGTACCTTCCTTCATCCCCTAGCTTGATGTGCATCTTGAGATATTTCTCCTCCAAGTCACTGAAAATGTCTCTACACCCTGTCATGTGGAACAATGCACCTAAGTCCTAGTACCACACGCTCCCCATTGTTGGAAGAATCACCGCACCTCTATAGAATCCGTAATTTCCACCCTGGGGATCCTAGTTACTGTTTGTTACGTTTACCAACAATTGCGGGTTTTGGTGTAACGACAAACCTCCACATGGTATCAGAGCCAAAGGTCTCGAGTTCGAAACACAACTGGCTCGCGTTGAGGGGGAGATTGTTGTGCTCCCCGTTAATGGTGGTGTTGATCCAATGCTCCCGTGTGTTTCGTGGATCCGTTAACTCTAGCGATGTGTCTGTTTACTAACACCTGCCGGTTTTGGTGTAACGGCAATCGTGACTCCAACAAGTCCCATCACTATTTTGGACATGCATGCGATAAGGGTAAAGTCAAGGTCAAACTATAAATCCAAGGCTTCACCCACTACTCCTCCTAAGGTCTTCATGATTACCTTTTTCTGTGGGACTTCGTGGCATAATGCCCGTATTCATGACAATGGAAGCATTTAATTTTTGAAAAATGTTTCTTCTTTCTCCCTTGGTTGGATTTTGGTTTGGTTTGAGATTTATTCCCCTTTTCCCTTCTTTCCCTTTTCAACCAATGCAAAGTTTTCTTCATCCTTGCCCTTGGATGAGGTCCCATCTCTGGTATTCTGCCTTATTTCCTCTTGTACCAAATCATACCATAAGTGTTCCCAATTCGGTAGTTTCTCACTCCCGTTCACTTAATCTTGATAGTTATGCCAAATCTTGGGAAGGCCCAGGAGGGATATTCTTACCAAGTCATCCTTTGAAAGAGTAACACCAACCCCTGCAAGCTCATCACGAACTTGTGTGAACCTCCTCAGATATTGCAGGATAAAACCATTCTTCTACATCTTGATATTTCAAAGTTTATCCTTGAGCACCAGCTTTTTGTGGTCACTACCATTCTAGAATAGATTTGTGAGTGCCCACCACATTCCATAAGGATTTTCTTTCCCATGGAGATTGCTGACAATGTGGTATCATACTCCAATATTATTATCCACACCTTGCCTACAACTTTCTTCCACTGAGCAAGGTTTTGGGCATAAGATTCTATTGGTTTTGTAACATCTCTCTTGATGTATTCTAGCAATCCATTTTCATCGAATACCCCCTCCATGTGATCCTTCTAGTCAATGAAATTAGAGTTTCCTTCCAAGGCATACTCTAGCCTTAGCCCATTGAAGGTCATATTTTCAGTTCTTAAGAGATATTGCTACACTGAACTGCAAATTCGAACTTCCTGAGAAACAAATTCGAAATTCCTACTCTAATGTGAATCCTTCTATGATATGATGTAGAAATTATGGTGTAGATTTGCAGCTAATTGCATCCAAGTTGTCTACTAATGTGGAAATTCATTTTTTCTCAATTTAATCAAGGCAAAATCAAATTGAGAATTTCTTGTTGCATTTTTTAACAATCCTTTAGGTGAATCTAATCCATGTTGCCAATCTAGCACAACAATGTGCTAATAACAACAACCAACTGATATAAGTAGCGTTCAAAATAAATAAAACAGTCAAAAAACACATATTAAAACACAATCGATGGAGACCCCGAAAAGTACTCCAACTATGTTACCATCTATTAACGTTCTTCGAAAGTGCCTCCATCACTCCTCTCACGACACACACCTCTGTTTTCGGCCTCCATTGCCCTAAATATCATTAGTTGTTGTCAACCTCCATCGCTCTACTTCCTGAAGAAACCATCAATAGTGTAAAGATGAACCCCTAATCCTTTACCTTTTTTACTAGTGCGTCATATTGAAAATTTTAAGGCAAAAATACTATTTTGTCTTAAAAAATTGTCTTAAAATTCCCCTCCATGTAGTAGTGCATCCATGTGAATCCAAATAATTTACACACAAATATATAATGTTTATCATTTTTATATTAAGTAGGAGTGCATATAACCAAAACAACACCAACTACATACACCTTTGAACCATAATACATCAACAAAGGTTCTCTAAATGAACTAGTAGTGCATCCATGTGAATCCAAATAATTTACACAGAAATATATAATGTTTATCATTTTTATATTAAGTATGAGTGCATATAACCAAAACAAAACCAACTACATACACCTTTGAACCATAATACATCAACAAAGGTTCTCTAAATGAACTCTACAATCCAAAAATAAGCATAGCACTAATGAGTAACTATAGCGACATAGTTGAGAGTCTAGAATTTAGAATTTACAATCTTGTCATATGGTACTAGTGTCTGGTTGTGGTTGCATTGATTTTTGAATCCCCATTGTCATGACCCTAGTGAAAATTTACACCTTCACTCAAGCCACGGAGACACACATGTCATGACAAAGGAGTTCAACAATCAATGCAACCAACATCAAGGTACTTTGGTCTAGTGCTATTGATCCAATGTCAATTCCATACCATCATACATCATAGAATCCAATGGACACCTTGCAATCCTACCAATCCTGTATTCTTGAAAGTTGTTTAACCCTCCTAAATTTTGAATGTGATCTAAAATTTGACTTTCTCCAAACTGAATGAAGTTGGAACCACTCTGAAACAACTTGAAACAATTAATGTTAGTATTAAAAATTTAATTAAAATTTGACATTATCCTTATCTTTCCTTTTCAAAAAGGAAATATAAGGATAATCTCAACTTTTACTTTAACTTCAAAAATTAAATATTACGATTAATTACTAGGGTAGGTTTTGTAGGGCCCTAGGGTTAAGATGTTTTTTTTCCTTTTAAGTGTGTTTTATTAAAAAATAATATTTGGTGGTCATTAGTTATTTTGCACTACATTATTTGAAATTGGCCAATTTAGTAGAGAACTAGTCACTTTGGTGTTTTAAGGTCAATTCAATACAAGACCAACCTTAGACAATTTGAACCACTAAACTAGACTAGTACAACTCTAAAACCATTGGGACCAACCAATTCCACTAGTTTTAGGCTAGTTCCAATAAGAGTGTGCCATTCTCATTTTCCTCTCAGTTCATTTTGTTGGATCCTTTCAAGAAAGATGATTTGGAGAGTGCCATAGTCGGACAATTTTGAGCACCTAAGATCATAAGTAGTAAGCCTTGACAAACATAAATTTGCAAGGAACTAGTATAGACCTCCCAAAACATATTTAGTGAGGACATGCATGCAAGGAACAATTACAGACCTTCCAAGATAGTTAGTGATGACGTGCATGACCAAAAAGCATAAGAAAAAAATATCCACCCTCAAAAACCCTAGACAATAATTTGAAGTGTGGTGTAAAACAAATTGTTGGTAGGCTATTAATGCTACCAAAAATCATTCCCTCTCCAATTTCACAAGAAGCTCCTACTCAAGCTACCTCCTCCACTATGGTTATAGTAAGTTCTTAAAATTGTGTGAGCTACAAGAAATTAAAATTTCCTTGGAATATCCACCAATCTTAGGGAACTCGACTTCTCTGCATGCACCAACTATTTTGGGTTGATTGATCAGTTAACTTGATTATCACTGAGTTTGACTAAAGTCCCACTGCTTAAATGACCTTCCACTAGTTCCTCCAAAAGTTGGAACTATTTTAATTGACAACAACCTAAGATAATTGACCTTTATTGCTACAAATTAGCAATCACATATGCATAATTGAACTCTAACTCCTCCAACTCGAATTTACTGAGTAAACTGGGTGACACAAGCCATGTCACACAAGTTAACATCATCCAAGTTGTCTGTTGACATGGAAATTGAAATTTTCTCAAGTTAATCAAGGAAAAATCATATTGAGAATTTCTTGCTGCATTTTTCAACACAATTCAATGGAATGTATTACTTTCACTATGAACTTGGCATAGTTCACATGTTAAGTTCATAAGGTTTTGGGCTGATGTGGTTCTATGTGTTGTGTATATAAAGAATAGGCGTCCATATCATGCTATTAGAAACAAGACTCCCTATGAAATGCGGTATGGCCACATTCCTTCAGTGAGGCATCTCAGGGTCTTTGGTTCCTCTTGTTATGCCTTTATACCTAAGGAACAGAGAAATAAACTCAGTGCAAGCAGTCACAAATGTATCTTCTTTGGGTACTCATACCTCCAAAGCATACCATCTCTATGATTAAGTGAATAAGAAGTTTATAATATCTAGTGATGTGATCTTTATTGAGTTTTCCAAGACTAACAATGTTGTTGAGCGGCAACTTAATCGCTTGGATAGATTCAAACATGCAAAGGGTTTTCAAGATTTTGATAGTGAAATTCCACATCTCCTTCTCTTAGCTTTATACTTTCTATGAAGAGCCTTGAATAAATGAGGTTGAAGGAAATTCCTTCCCCTAGTTTTTCAGGAAAGAGCTAAGAGACTACCATCAGTAGGTAGCCAAATCTAACAAGCAATGAGGGTATATGCAAGATACAAAGAAAGGATTAATGCAAAGGAGTGTACTGACTATTTACATATCATGAAACATCTTCTATCCCACTAAGGCTGCCTTGAATTATGCCTGGTTATTCATAAGATCATGTTGGTCACAACCCCCGTAGCTTAAATAAACAAGTGGTAATACTCTTCATCTTCTAAGCTATGTAATAATCAAGCGAAAGGGAGCAAGACATGTAGAGAAACCACATGGAATGACCTTCAGTTCTTGCAACCATGAATGTCATTGAAGATAGAATGATACGACAATGATAAGAATTCCTTTAAGCTACACTAAGAGGTGTATTTCAAAATATGTGCTTTTTTTTTTCCATACCTACCCTCCAAAGGGTTATGCATCAGATGGATTCTTCATGTGGTCACGATATTCTATCATACCTTGTGTTCCTTGGTATTTTCATATTTCTCCTGAGCTCCTTGAGAGTCATCTAACATGTCATCCTTCTTCGTGGACCCTGAGAGACATAATTGCGTAGTTTCAGCAGGCATTGCTTATTGTGGGATGAGGCCTTAGGAGGACACATCTACGCAGTTTCGGGATGTAAGGAAAACTGGGTAGTCAAGGGACAAAATTTCATAGCTTTTGGAGATAGTGGGTTCCAACTGAGCGAAGGACATTGGAGGAAACCACTATGTAGTTTTGAATGCTAAGGGAGGTTGGGATTTCTGTGCATTGGATAGTTCCAGTAGGCAAAGGAAAATCTTGAAGGTTAGAGATGTGAAGTGGGTAGTTCAAGAAAGTTGGATGAGGCTAGGTTGCTAGGGAAACTTTGAAATTTGGCTAAGTGTGGGATTAGTGGAACTGATGTGAAGAGTGATAAAAGTTGACTATGATCACAAACCCGAACACTTAACAATACAACATAGACCATCTAGAACATATAACACATACTTCTCTTAATGCAGCAATCTTTGTGGCAGCTTACGACAAGTGCGGCTCCAATGATAGACTTTGTGAGGATAAAGGTGACACTTGTGTAAGAGTGTGTGAAATGAGTGCGAAACATGTCTATGTTGTGAGGACAACCCATTCTCACAAATATTTCCCCTTGAAGCAAAACAAACCTCCCTTTGCATGACAAGCGACAACCCCCATGCCCAAAGATGACACATTCTATGTAAAGATAAAGCATGAATGACTTTTAATTGTTAATTGTCTTAAATATGTTTCATCTAAAGTGGCCATTGTCTTAAATATAAAGTTTTGTCTTAAAATATTTTTGTCTTACATTGTTTTTGTCTTAAATATAAAGTTTTGTCTTAAATTGTTTTTGTCTTAAAATAATGTTGTCTTAAACTGTTTTTGTCTTAAATATAAAGTTTCATCTTAAAATGCTTTTGTCTCAAACTACTTTTGTCTTAAATATAAAGTTTTGTCTCAAAACATTTGTCTTAAATTAATTTTGTCTTAAATAGAAACTTTTGTCTTAAAATATTTTTGTCTCAAACTTCTTTTGTCTTAAAATATTTTTGTCTTAAATATAAAGAATTGTCTTAATGTATTTTTGTCTCAAAATATTTTTGTCTTAAAGTTTATATTTAAGACAACTCAATTAATATTAATTTTTAATGTAAAATAACTAAAATAAAAAATGATTTTTTGAGACAAAAGATTCATTTTGTCTCAAAAAAATGTCTCAAAAGTGCCCTTGGTGTAGCAGTGTCTTCTGATTGCATGCATAATCCGTACAACTCAGATAATTCTACAACTAATAGTACACTGTCCCTGCACTCTAGTCTTAGTTGGGTCTTTCTCTAAACTGACATGCATGAGTTTCTCATGAGGGAATCTTTAGTTAGCTGGAGTAGCATTGAGGATGCCAGTGCACCAACTCACTACTAGACCTCTACTAGTTCCACAAACAATTAGAACTAGTTTAACTGTCTATAACTCACTCAAACTGGGTTATCTAATTACAACTCAAATAAACTCATAATAGACCCCTAAAATTTAGGGATAACATATACATGACTACATAAAGACTTCCAACTCGAAATTCCTAAGATAATTAAGTCAATTAAACTTAATTAACTATTTACAAGTTGTTATGAGAATAGAATTCGATTTTAATTCATAGTTTAATTCAAGGACAAGTTGAACTGGAATTTCTTGTTCTCATTTCTCAACACTCCCTCTCAAGAAGAAAGGGATTATCACTTATGCCAATCCTATCTCTGTGAAACTCAAATTTACATCTTCACAGTGCCTTTGTCAAAATGTCAGCATCTTGCTCCTCCGTGGGAATGTACTCCAACAACATAATCTGTCTCAATACACAATATTGAAGATGTTGATATCATATATCAATATTCTTGGATCGATCATGAAAAACTGGATTTTCAGAGAGTTTGATACAACTCTGATTATCACATTAAATCATAGTTGGATCCATCTGTTGACCAAACAAACCAACCAGAATCTTCCTCATCCAGATGGCCTCACATGCTGCCTAAATTGCAGCCATTTACTCTGCCTCTGTCGAACTGAGTGGAACCAATCTTCGTTTTTTATTGTACCAAAAAACTATCACTGAACTAATACTAAAGATCCCTCCTCATGTGCTCTTCCTATCAGATGCACTCCCTACCCAATCCTCATTGGTTAAGCATTGAGGCTTCACTCCCTCTGTATATTTGTACCACAATCCATACTGAGTAGTGCCTTTGAGGTATCTCAACACATGCTTTTTTGCCTTCCAATACATCTTGGTAAGCCTAACCATCACTTGATTAAGTTGGTTAATTGCATAGCACATATCTGGTTGTGTTTTCACCAAGTACATCAGTGAACCCACAAGCTGCCTGTAAACAATATCTTCCACTACTTCCCCTAAAGGAAAATCCTCCTTCCTCCACATACTTGCTAGAGGAGTCTTCATGGGTTTGGTTCTCTATATGCAGAACCTCCTGAGTATCTCGTTGGCATACTTTCCCTGAGATACGAAAAATTCCCCATCACCCTGCCATACTTCCATGCCCAGAATGTAATGCATGAGCCCCAAGTCCTTCATCTAAAACTCTCTTGCAAGGTCCTCCTTGCAGGACTTCATCAATTGATTGTCACTTGTTAGAATCAAATCATCGACATATAACACAATGATCGATAATTTATCTTCCACCACTATGTGGTACAAGTTCACATTCGCTTCACTCTTGGTGAAGCCCAACCCAGTGAAGTAGTTATCGATATTGGTGTACCAAGCATGGGGTGCTTGCTTCAGCCCATATAATGCCCTCTTGAGTTGGCACATTAGCGAGTCAAGGTCAAAGGTTTCAAAACCTCTAGAATTATTTATGTACACCTCTTCCTCAATCTTGCCATTAAGGAAGGATTTCTTTACATCCATCTGATATATCTTCCATTCCATCTACACTAATAGTGCCAATATAGATTTGATTGATGAGTTCCTTGCAATAAGAGAAAATTTCTCATCATAGTCAATCCCCTCTACCTATGAAAAGCCATGAGACAAAAACATGGACTTATGCTTCTCCACACTACCATTTGTAGCTTGCTTTACCTTGTAAAGCCATTGGGAGCTCACCACTGACTTATCCTCCGGTCTCTGGGGAACATCCAAAATAATATTATGAACTATGGAGTCATACTCCTCCACCATGGCATCAACCCAAATAGGTTGTTGCACTTCCTCCTCAAAGGAAGATGGCTCTGTCTCAACATAACTGCTCATAAGAGCCATGTATCCAGTGTACCTCTCAGGTGACCTCCTCTGCCTGCACTGAGATGTGGGTGCTCCCACATTCTCTCGTGTATCATGCAATAGTTTTTCAACCTCTCAGGTGTACTTTGTCCCATCTCTAGAGGACTCTACCTGAGTGGATGCCTCCACTCCCAGATCCTCTGCATGTGGATGCTAGACATCAATATGAGGCTCCTCAACCTTATGATCTAAAGGCTCCTCAACCGCATGTAGCTCAGGCTCCCTCTCAATGGAAACTCACATGGCCTTCTCCTCATTGAATCTGACATCCTTGTGAACCACTTTCATCCTGTTAGTCGACAAGTACACCTAATAGTTATGAGGTGTATCAATGTACCCCATAAATATCCCCAAATTTTATATCGGCTCAAGCTTCTTCCATGCATCTTTGCTCACATGGAAATACACTGATGACCCAAAAATCCTGAAGTGACGAACATCTGGTCTCTTATCGAAATAAGCCTCCTCTCGTGTCTTCATCCCAAGAATCTAATGTGGGCTACGATTATGCACATAAACCATTGTGTTTCATGCCTCAACCTAGAAGTGTAGTGGTGGGCCCTGATCATGCAACATCGCTCGTGTTGCCCCTATAATGTTTATGTTCTTCTTCTCGGCCACCCCATTTTGTTGTGGGTTATGGGGTGCTATCAAATCTCGTTTAATCCCTTATGTTGCACAAAAGTTCTTAAACTCATATGAGACATACTCACCATCGTTATTACTCCTCAGAGCTTTAAGCTTCTTGCTAGACTCTTTCTCAAACAATGCTTTAAATTCACAAAACTTTGTGAAAGTTTGATCCTTCTTCTGCATAAAAAATATCCAGCATTTATGAGAAAAGTGATAAACAAGATAGAGCATGTGTGAAGAAAATATATCACATGGAATCATCACGACATTAGAAATTCATACATCTAACCATACAAAATAGACGATTCTGATTATTTATGCAGTATATTTAATGATTATATATATAATTTAATAAATATTTGTATGGAATAAGTTTTAATTGTTGTTATTTATAAATCAAAGCTGATTTATTCTAATTATTAAAACATTATATTATTTAAAATGAGTTTTGGTATATAAAATATAAATGATTTTTATATATGGAATTTTAGATTTTTTGGTTAACTTAATTTTTTATATATAAAGAAGATGAATTCTTAGTTGAGGGATAGAAATTTAAATCTTATTTATGGTTTTCAATTTATTATTAATAATAATAATTTGTGTGCTTATTATAAATGAGAATTTACTTATTAATATGTCATTTAAAATAATTCATTTGGTGGTTTATAAGAAGTAGATTATTTTATCATATCAAAATATCGTTGTGTTTTGGTGTATTAACTTATTTCCTTATGTATGAAAAATATGAATGTTTAATGAAATAAAAACAATGTAAATCTTCATTTAAAATAAAAAAAGGCATCGTGAGCATAAACAATATATAGAAAACCTATAGCTCTTGCATATGAGATAACCCCTAGCAAAAATATGTGTAACTCTCACATATAATATTACCTCCATTTACAAATATGTATAACTCTCACATGGAAAATAAAATATAATTGTATTTCCCAATCAGGGTGTTAGAATCTATGCCAATGGGGGGGAATGCCGACCACCCCCCATTGCATTTAAGAGAGGGGGATGGTGTGGCTGTCCCTCACCATGCAGCAACACATGTTAACTATATTACATCCCTTAGTATTATAACGAAAACACTCATTCCTTGTGTGAGCTCTTGACCTATCTGTCACAACTCTATATTCTTCTCTAGTCTCAATAGCAATCCCCCATCACAAGTGGGATATTTCCTCCATGACGTTGGCTTTGTGGAAACCCTATTGCATGAAGGAATCGACCCCCTAAAGGAAAGCCTTCATTACACACACCTTGTGTTGATATTTCAAGTGTGGAGCAGAGAGATAGTGGTTGAGGAAGTAAATCCTAGGATATTGGAAGTCCTCACAATGGGGGTCAGAGTTGGAACAGGAAGTGGTTGGAGAGGAATCAAGCTTCTTCTGCAACATCTCAACATCGAATGTGAAGATAGTTGTGGGGTAAATTTTTCTATGTCCAATCTTCACGACATTCTTAGTCGGTTGGTATTTGCATGGTGGAATCATGTTCATGGATTGCAATGTGTGTCAAAGGCGTTCTTGAGGTTTCATGGCTATTGGACCCTACCAAAAGCTACTCTCTATATGCTCATACTTTTTCACTACTAGTTAATTATATTCTCAAGCCCATCTGACAACTAGATGTTAAGTTTTTTTATATTATCTTCGATCATATTGACCTGTCTTATTAGTTTTCCCTTCTATTTAAGGGTGTTTTTAACCAAGCCTCTCTTCTTGCTAAGTATCATGCCTCTCCAATTAATGCACTCTTTTATGGGGTCTGGAGATTTAGGCCCTCAAGGTCAACTTAAAGATCAAACCCAAGCATAGACTGTTGTGGTTATATTCCACTCCCCGACCCCTACAAAAATCCAAGAGAAAATTCATTACTTAGAATCCTTAACTTCAAATGATCGCCAAGCCTACTCTAATTTTGAAATCCAAACTAAAGAAGCTAGTTGGGTTCCTGACCCTAGCCATACTAGGAGATGAGAAAGCCAATATCTTAATCCCATCACCCTTCATAGGAAAATGAAGACGCTCTTGGGTAGGGTATATAAAGAAAAGCACGAGGACCGTAATAACATTATAGCTTTCCTTAATAAAATTCAATGATCCAATGCCAAATTTTTTTTCTCATCAACATGGATCTCGCTTGACTCACATAGAGGGTCATGTACAAAGCAACCTCTAATAGGTGCAAATGCATAGGATCTGGTCCTAGTCACTTTCTTGAATGGCCCTAGTCATTTCCTTGAATAATTGATATTTCTTCCAACCTCTTAGACTAAGGTTTTTTGCTTTTAATATAGTAATTTTTTTTTAATTATATATGTAGCTAACACTCAGAAATTTTTTATATATCTAACTTACTTCATATGAAAAACTTGAATTGAAAATCAATTTTATGTTAAAATGATTTTAAGTGATAAAAAACATAAATCATTATGGGTACATCAAATTTCCCTGGTAGCCAAATGCAACGGTGCAATTGTCTCTACTTCTATACAAATGTTATATATTTATATTATTTTGAAGCGAAAGAAACTATAATATTATATATAGATATAGTATTTTTTTTAATATTAACAATTTAGTTGTATTAAACATCTTTATTTTAAACATGATAGTTCTTCCTCCTAGTTCAGGTAGAGTTCCACATTATTAGTTTTTTTGGGCGTGGGTTTTCATGGGTATTGGTCCCAACCCAATTTACGCCTAGGTTATATAGGAGGTTGAAGTTATGTATTTATGTTATTAGAATTTTTTATAATGGTGTAGTATTAATAATTTACATATATTTTATTTTCATTATATAATTTAAATGTGTTTTTATAAAATTTTAAATTAAAATATAATGAAAGTAATTAATTAATTTAAATTTTTATGTAGATTATCTTCCAGGTACATCGCATTAGGCTTCTTTCTGATCGACATTTCGAATCAGCAATGATGGTTCATCTTTAGGATGTGATATATTATTGAAAGACTGTTCTCTTTTTTTCACGTATGTAGAGATGATTTGCTTAGCCGACAGATATTAGAATTTTTTTTTTTTAAATGAGAATGGTCTTTCAATAATATTTCACATTCTGAAGATGAACCATCGTTGTTAGTTCGAAACGTCGATGAAAAAGAAGCCTAATGCTATGTATCCGGAAGATAATCTACATAATGATGAAACTCGCAGAAACCTCAAAGGTAAAATAATTTATTATTTTTTTTTTAAATAAAAAGTTTATTTATTTAATTAAATATATTTTATTATATAGAAAATTATAATTTTGTATTAAATTTATATTTGTTGTGTAGAGAGGTGTATTTTAGTTTAATATAATAAAGATATCATAATTTTTGTCATTTTGATTAATAAAGTGTATTTAAAGTTTAATAATTAAACTATTTTAGATTTATCTTAACTCTAAATTTATTAGAAATAATCAAATCAAATTTCTTAACATGCAAGCCTTTTTTAAAATGAAAAAGCACACAATTAAAAAAATATAATTGAAAAAAAAAATCTATTATATTAAACAATATTATTTATCAATTTGTAAAGCAAATAAATTTAAAAATATCAACCATTAATATATTTAAAAATATATATTTTTATTTTTAATATTTAATAAATTAAAAATTAAAATAACTATACATAACTAAATTTTATACTAAATAATTATTATTATTAAATTATAAAGAAAATATGGTTATAAATAAAATAAAATATTATAAATAATTTTTTTTCTCCAATATGATATTAATATTTTATTTGATATGAACTGAATTTATATATAATGATTAATATATTGATATGGATTCAATTGGTATATAATGATTCGAGTATAAATTCAATTTCTTTAAATTAATATATTAATTTTATTATATATAACTTTTTCTTTTATAAATAGTTATTATAGTAATATTTGTCATATTATTATAGTTAATTGTGTGATAACAAAACTTTTAAAGTAAATAGAAATTAATAACCATTTTATTCAACCATTAAAAACAATCACAATTGACAATATTATAAAACGCTATGGTCTACCTAGAATAAGCGATCCTCCAGTAGAGGCATTCGGGGTATCTTGTTACATTAAGAAGAACATCTCCCCCCATGTTAGGATTTATAAAAACGATGCTTACAACCAATATAGGTGGATAGTGATTACTAACATTAATGATAAAAACACTTACATAGCAATCTGTTATTTTTCGCCCATCAATTCTAACTTCTATAAGAAAAAGAATATAGATAAAAATAGTCCTTACAATTGTTTAGGGAATGATATTTCTAGGCTAACGAATGAAGGTAATATCCTTTTAATGGGTGACTTTAATTCTCGAACTTCAAGCAACCAGACTATTCTTCTAAGTGATCATTCCAACCCTAATCCTCTTTGGTTAGACGAAGACCTTACTCTGGCTAGCCGGTACAAAAGGAGCTTTGAAGACCTCGGGGAGAATTTGTTTGGGTTGGAGCTAGTCAAGCTCTATAGTGATCAGGATATCATAATTTGCAACAGTCTAAAGAAGTGGCCCAATTCTAGCCAGATGACCTGCATCCATGGGCTTTGTAGCAAAGTGACAGACTATGTTATTTTCGATCTCCCTTTATACAATGAAATAATAATTTTTGACATCTTGAACGATCACGAGCCTGACTCTGATCATAGGCCTTTACTTATAACTCTCAATTTTTTCATGCATAGATATCTCATAGAAGATAATCCTTATAGCCAAAAGAACTTAATCTTTGACAGAAATAAGAACGATCACTTTCTAAATGCATTAAAAACTAATTTGCTTCCTTTATCTAGTATAGACAACATAGAAGACCTCTATCATAATTTTACTTCAACCCTCTCATATTCTATTAACAAATTCTCAATTGAAGTTTCAAGTAATAAAGGAAATAGCAAAACCAACCCATGGTATGAAAAAGATTGTAAAAGTGCGAGGAGAGAAATTAAGGAAGTTGTTGATGAATATCTTAAAATTGGCAAGATAAAAATATACAAAGCCCTAACTAAAAGGAAAAAAGGCAGTATATTCGTAAAAGACAAGAGAATCTCTTACACCTTTCTAAGGTAGCTCCTAAGAAACTATGGAGGCAGATTATAACTAGGAAAACTAAAGATAATAATAAAATTCCTTTACACGACTGGAATTCCTATCTTAAAAAGATTTATGGATCTCCAAATGTCATGGATAACTTTGAAACCCTACTCACAACGAAAGAAGTTTTCTCATTAGAAGACATTGATTTTGGGGTTAAATGCCTGGAAAATGGGAAAGCTAAGGACATTGAAGGTTACCAGGCGGAAATCTTAAAAATTGGAAGTCCTGTCCTTATCCTCCACATCCACAAGCTTTTCAATCAAGCGGTCAAGCAAGGGTTCCCTAAACCATGGACTCAGAGCCTCATTATCCCTATTTTTAAAAGTGGGGATACAAATAACCCCTCTAATTATCGGACAATTATGATCAACTCTCTCTTAGCCAAGTTATATGGTACTACTTTGGAAAAGAAGTTGAGCATGTGGCTTGAAAGTAAAAGTAAGCGAGCTAAAGGCCAAGCGGGTTTTAGAAGGCAGCACTCAACAATGGCTCACTTTGTTACACTTAGGATCATTGTGGAGGAATGCCACAATGATAAATCCAATCTCTTTTGTTGCTTTGTGGACTTTAGAGAGGCTTTTGATACGGTTCCTAGAAACCACCTATGGAATAGATTAGAAGAGCTAAAGGTTCCTTTCGAGTTGAGAGTTGCCGCTATAAGGTTATATGAGAATGTAATTGCCAACTTAAAGAGCAATGAGGGGTGGTTGAAAGATATTAAGTGTAAGATTGGAGTTAAACAAGGTTTCCCCCATCCCCTACCCTATTTGGCATCTACATCGACAAGCTAGAAGGTTGTTTAGAGGAAGCAGGTTGTGTTGGCATGATCTTAGCTAGGATAGTTATCATCCTTCTTCTCTATGCTGACGATATTGTTCTTCTCACTAGGTGCCCATCTGATCTTGATAAGCAGCTTAGACTCCTTAAGGATTTCTACTCTACCATGGGTATGACTGTTAACACTGACAAAGCAAAAGTTATGATTATCAAATCGAAGAAGGACACTTACACTAATTTTATGTATGACAATATTAACTTGGAGGAGGTGTCTTCTTACAAGTACCTAGGAATTGGTATTCATCACAAGCTCAATTGGAACTATAGCATTGAGAAAAGGATTAATGGGGGTTGGAAAGCTTACTTTGGTCTTGAAAATAACTGTAAAACAAAAAACCTCGTAATGTGGGATGGAAAGAAGTTCCTCTTTGAAACTTTAGTCACTCTTGTTATCTTAAATGGATGTGACAGTTGGGGTTGCAGCATCTCTAGAGAATACTAGAGAAAGATTGAGCAAATTCAAATGTGTTTTGTAACGTATAACCTCAAAATTAAAAGTAATACACCCTATCTTATTCTCCTTATTGAAGTGGGTCTTTCCCCTATTAAGAACCTAGCTATGACTAGGCTTCTATTGTACAAGCACAAACTCAATAACATAGGAGACCACAAACTTCCTAAGCTAGCTTTAAATTCCAGCCAAAATCACCTAAGGCTCAAACAAGGCTGGTATAAGGACACCAGGGCCTGATTAAGCCAATGGGAGATCGAAAAGAATGTTGCATTGCAAAACATTAATAACATTAAAAATATTGTTACTTCTAAGTTCAAAGAGAAAATGTGGTGTGAGAAATAAAATTAAGATATTATAATGAGGTCATCAACGCCACCATATAAGATCAAAAGTATCTCTCTGTTTTAACTAGCTCAAAGAAGAAAATTAATATAGCCAAGATTAGAACGAACTCTCATGAGCTCCATAGTGAAACGGGTCATTGGGCAGTTCCTAAAACACCATGTATGGAAAGAATTTGTTATCTCTGTGAGAATATGAACATCGAGGATGAAAATCACTTCCTCTATGAGTGCCCTGCGTACAACCACATTAGATCTCAATTTCATAATATTTGTTGCAATACAACCTTCCTAGCCTTTTATGATGTCAAAATTATAGTGAGCTTGGAAGCCTTCTCTCCAAGCATTTTGAGCATAGGAATAAAATCTTAAATCAAACTAAATAATTCGTTTGTTTAGGTCCGATTGACCAAAGATTGGTCGCAATAAATGTTAACCATCATCATCACCATCATCATCAAAATATATAAACATCATATATTTATAATAAATAAATTAAAATTTTCATTATTTTTAAATTTATTTCCCAATATAAAAATGTAACTAAATAATTTATAATTTCACATCTAAATTCAATTTTTACAATTGCCATATTCATAATATATTGATGCCATAAAACATATATTATTAAAATACAAAAATTATATAAACCAATACAATATACACCTAAGAAATTTAATTTTTCTAGTTCTAAAATTTAAGTTTTTGGTTGGGAGGATGAACGAGTGTTCAATAAAACTCTTGGAGAAACTTAATTATCTACAAAGTTCCTTTCCAGAAATTCTGACGATATAAATAACTGTGAAAATTCCACTTTCATTTTTCTGAATGTGAAAATATCCACTATCAGTACTTTGAATATATATATATATATATATATATATATATATATATATATATAGATATATATCTACTTTGTCCACCATTATCACTCAAATTTTCCTAAATAATTTATTATTTTAACATGTTATGTTTAGTTTTCAGATGCGCTCCACCGTGCCTACTGATATTTGCTACTAAATATTGCAACACGCATGTGCATATGAGTTGTTGCGATGTGTATCTTTCCTAAAATAACCTCTTTGTTCCTTCTCTCCATTACTATTCCTAGGATAATAAATCAGGAAATGAGGCTGTAAAATCATGTGCATGGGCACTGGTAAAAATATCACAGTTCCAAGATAAATTTTTTACTGCTAAATGACAACAACAAAGGGTGATGGGTCAAATACATAGAAAGTTATAAACGCTTTTCCTATTATGGTATTCACAGTTTTATATTTATAGGATACGATTTATCTGATGGTCTGATTTAGGGCGGAGTAAGTGCACTTGCATATAGATCGAGGAAGAGAAAGGGAAGAAGAGGGAGACAAAGACACGAAGGGAGGAAGAGATTTAGATATGGAGAGAGAAATGTTAGAGAGAGAGAAGACGAAGAGAGAGAGGGAGGGGAAAGGAAGGGAGGGAGAGAGAGAGATAGATATGGAGAGAGAGTGTGTATATTTACCGGGTATGATAGAGAATGAGAGACAATGGGAGATAGAGATATAGATGGAGGAGGAAGAGATGTTCTTACACTGAAATCAATGCACACTACTAATCTAATTACTTTGAAATTAATGTACATCATACATCTAGTTGCATCAAATCAGAAATCAACATCTACACTAAAATCAATGCATCTAGTGCAAACAATCAAATAGGATTAGAAATCAACATCTATACTGAAATCAATGCATCTAGTGCAAGCAATAAAATAAGATTAGAAATCAATATCTACATTGAAACCAATGCATTTAATGCAAGAAATCAAATATGAGTAGAAATCAACATCTACGTTGAAATCAATGCACCTAGTGTAAGGTATTAAATAGGATTAGAAATCGACATCTACATTGAAATCAATGCATCTAGTGCAAGAAATCAAATAGGATTAGAAATCAATATCTACATTGAAACGAATACATCATGTGCAAGTAATCAAATAGGAGTAGAAATCAACATCGACACTGAAATCAATGCATCTAATGTAAAGTATTAAATAGGATTATAAATTGATACTTACACTGAAATTAATGCATATAGTGCATGTTCTCAAATAGTATTATAAATCATTTAGTAGAAGCTGAAACACAACTGGAGGAGAGTGCTGGGAACTCGACTGCTAGGGTTCTGAACACATCACAGACGGCGCAGTCTATTCAGATCAGAAAGCCATCACGGACCTGACCTCTTGCTCTGTCGCTACTTAGCTGCTCAGTGACGGATCGAAGGGCGAATGGACAATCCCCAGGGGGGGCTTCAACGCCCTCCCCCAAAGCAAGTAACCTGCAGCACAAACCTGAAAGGACGATTCTATTTGGCTCGGTCAATGAGGAAGTGATAAACCAGGAGATCCCACGACGGAATGAGCGCACTGAAAAAGACAACCAAGGAGACAAGACAGAAGGAGTACCAGGATGGATTAATAGACCAGAAGGAGCCCCGAAGGTCTCCTCGACTACTTGCAAACCAATAGCAACAGATCGACCCAGAATCGAACTGCCGGGATAGAAAATAGAAGAACGAATCCAATATATGAGAGATCATGCTCTCATTGGGAAATTTATAGGGTTATGGCCGATGGAAAAAGCCCTACACGGCTGGATCACAGCGAAGTGGAAGCCTAAAGGAGATGTGACTCTGCAGCTAGGCCCAAAAGGATTCTCCACAGTGATTTTCTTCTTCTTGGAAGACAAATACAGAATCCTAGTTGAAGGACCCTACTTCTTCAACTCAGCTGGCCTATACTTAAGGGAATGGACAGCCAGATTTAATCCGGATAAGGAAGACCTCACTTGGGCACCAGTCTGGATAAGAATGTACTCGCTTCCAGATGAGTACTGGGATGAAGATATCCTCAAAGATATAGGAAACGGTCTAGGGGAATACATAAAGGCAGCAGAGGAAACAAAAATGCGTAGATACACATCATACGCCTGCATCTGCGTCTTCATGCGCTTGGACAAAGCTCTGCCAGAATCGGTAAGTCTCTCTCACCGTGACTATGAATGGATTCAACCCTTAGACTATGAACATGTCCCGTTTCGATGCCGTAAATGGCATGCCATAGGGCATCTTTTCAGAGACTGTCCCCTAAATTCCAAAGCTAATGCTCCTGCCCCCTCTGACTCTCTGACCCATGATGGCTTCACCAAAGCCCCTATCCATAAGCGAGCGCATAAAAAACCAACAACATGGAAAAAGCCCGAGCAAGATAATACCTCTGATCCAGCGGTCAGAAATAGCTTTGAAATTCTAGCTCAATCTTCGAAAGAGAAAATCCCGTCCTCTAAGCCCAACTCTTCTCTCCCCTCCTCCTCTGCCCAGCCACCTCCTTCAGCCCCTCCCTCTGAACCCCAACCCCCCAAAGTCACCCTAGCAAACCCCTTGGAAGGTAAAGAGAAGCAAGTAGAAAAAGACAATGAAATGGAAGTGGACAGAACTTCAGATCCCCTCCAAAGCTCAGATATTACCACAGAAGGAAACAACTAGGTGCAACAGATGGAGCAAGAACCAGAAAGCATAGATCTGAATGGACTAGATATTTTAGAACTAGAATCAGCATGCAAAAAGAAGGCCTATGAAAGTATCCCAGAACTTTAGCTCAACAAACTAGAAGTGGTCATTTCTTGAGCTTACCATTAGTATTAGCTCGGCATCTAATCAAGAAGTCAATGGGATTTAGGCCTTCCCCCAAAAGATTCCAAAAAAAGGGGAAGAAGAACTGATCTCCAACGAATAATAGCGATAGGGAAAATCCTGGTGGAGTCAGGCAGGTATACTAAGCTGAAGAAGTACTATAAGCCCTCTACCAATAGTGAATCATGAGGCTCATTTCATGGAACCTAAGGGGGCTCAATAGCCCAGGAAATCTCAGAATGTTAAAAAATATGATAAAAATGGAAAAGCTGCAAATATGCTTTCTCCAGGAGACCAAGTGTAACAGCTCAACTCTAGGAACTATCCTCTCTAAGGCTTGGCCAGGTTGTCAATCGGTGGCTGTGGATGCATCTAGTGCATCTAGGGGGCTAGCCATTGCTTGGAACTCTCAAGTGCTTACTCTCTCGGACTTTTATGCTTCTCATCATCTAATCCAGGCTGCCTTTCACATTATTGGCACTAATATTCATTGGAATCTCTCGAATGTCTACTTCCCATAGGAAGCAGGGGAAAAAATTACTCTCCTCAACAACATAGAAGCTATAAACTTCAATAGAAGGTACCCGCTATGGATTATAGGGGGGGATTTTAACATGATTACCAAATTGGAGGAAAATATTGGGGGCAGAAATAGATTGGAACAGGAAAACACCCATTTCAAAGACTTCATCCAAAACACCTCTCTAATAGATCTACATTTCTGTAATGGCACTTTTACGTCGAGCAATCAAAGAGCAGGAAGGCATCAAATTGCCTCCAAACTAGATCGGTTTCTAATTTCAGACAACTCGATTCATCTAGGGGGAGACATATCAGCGGCCATTCTTCCACACTCAGGATCAGATCACTGGCCTATTGCTCTTCAATGGCAACGTCCTGGCAGCGCCACAAGAAGACCTTTTCGCTTCGAGGAATTTTGGTTTACCCATCCCTCCTTCAAAGACTTTGTTAATAAAACTTGGACAACCTTCACCCCTTTAGAAGGCTCCAAGATGTACCAGTTCCAACAGAAAATCAAACATCTAAAATTCAACTTAAAGCGATGGAATAGCGAGACCTTCGGAAACATTTTCAAGGCACAACATGATCTTCAAAAAGAACTGGAGGAACTACAGCAAGGAGTAAGCACAGGAGGCCACACAGAAAGAACCCTTGAGCAGGAGCAGCGCATCCACAATCAGCTGGAGGAGAGAAGAAAGCAGGAGGAGATATATTGGAAGCAAAAGTCGAGGATTAGATGGTTGAAAGAGGGCGAATGAAACACTAAATTCTTCCACCGAACCACTTTTCAACGAAGAATGCGCAATAACATCCCTTTTATACAAAAACAAGGAGGGGAAAGGGTCGAACAACATGAGGAAATTAAGGAATTCTTCAATCACTTCAAACAAGTCCATCAAGAGCCTGAAATTGACAGGCGTCTTGCAATTGACAGAATCACACACAATGAGCCAAAACTAATCACAGAGGAACACAATGAACTTCCCCTCCATCCAATTCTAACTCAGGAAGTGGATGTCGCTATGGCCCAGCTCAAAGATGGAAAAGCTCCTGGCCCAGACGGCTTCACCACTACTTTCTTCCACAATTTCTGGGAGCTGATAAAATTGGAAGTCTGGCAAGTGGTAGAGGAATCGCGAGCACATCATTGGCTGCTTCCCTCACTTAACTCTACTTTCATCGCCCTAATCCCTAAAGAGGAGGACTCAATCACCCCGGACAAATTCAGGCCGATTGCTCTCTGCAACGTCATATACAAAGTCATCTCTAAAGTCATTGCTAACAGGTTAAAGCCCCTCTTGCCACTGCTCATTTCTCAGGAACAATCTGGATATGTGGAAGGGAGACAGATAATGGATGGCATTATCCTCTCGCATGAGATCATACACTCGCTCAAGCACTCAAAACAGGTAGGTATGCTCCTAAAACTTGATCTTTCTAAAGCATTTGATAAGCTCAGTTGGACTTACATACAGCAAATGCTAATTGCTTTCGGATTCAGTCCCACATGGATCCGCTAGATTATGAGTCTAATCTCCTCCTCCTTCTTCTCCATTCTCGTGAATGGGATCCCCTCTCCCCCTTCCTCTTTGTTTTAATGGCTGAAGGCCTGGGACGTCACATTAAAAGAGCCCTCCACTCTCATCGTCTCAAAGGCCTCTCCATTCATCACTCGTCCGTCATTTCCCATCAGTAGTTTGTAGATGACACTATGCTCTTTGGCTACTCCTCTGTCCAGGAGGCCTCCAGATTTAAAGCCGTGCTCAATGACTTTACTGAAGCCTCTGGAACCAGCATAAATAGCTCAAAATAGCAGATCTTCTTTAACACCCCTCCTGTTGTTAAGACTGCAATCGTCCGAATTCTGGGATTCCCTATTGCCACCCTTCCCTCCAAATACCTTGGAGCCCCCCTAACGGTCTCCGCCATCAAGCATTCCTCTTGGCATAATCTAATTGAGAAGCTCGAATCCCATCTCAACCTATGGTCGCACAGAGCTCTGAACTTAGCCAGTCGCGCAGTGCTCATAAAGTCTGTCCTTCAAGCAATGCCGCTATACTTATTCTCCATCCTTGCTGCACCAAAGTGGGTCCTAAAAAGAATAAGGAATCTTCAGCGAGGATTCCTCTGGGGAAACACTGCAACCAATCGCAAATGGGCCCTGGTAAAATGGAGCACTGTTTGCAAGCCCAAAGAAAAAGGAGGCATTGGCCTTAGAGATCCCGAGCATAGCAACGCCATCATGGGAGCAAACATTTGGTGGCAATGGCTCACCAACCCAGGAAAACCTTGGGTCACAATTTGGACGGCCAAGTATGCTAATCACCGACCCCAGGAAGAGCTCATCAGGTTCACGCCCAATGATAAAGGCTCACTAATTTGGAACGCAGCCAAAGAACACTTCAAAATGATTCAGAAGCACAATTTTTGGGAGGTAAGAAATGGTAACACCGCAAGATTCTAGACAGATGCCTGGAATAAAATGCCTCAACTCAGTCGAGTACTTAATCTGCCACCGAACCTCATTAGGGAGGAGCAGCAGCAAGAAAAGATTTGGCAGTACTGGACCCAGGAAACTAAGCAGGGCTTCAAGATTTGGAAACAGGGCAACCAAGTAATCACAAATGGAGATCACCAAATTGTGGAGGAATGGGATAGGGAACTGAGCAAAAGAAGAATCAGGTACGATGAAAGCAGAGACATTCTAAGATGGGGTTACTAGCTGAAAGGAGCCTTCACCACATCCGAGGCCTACAAAATCATTTGCAATAGTTCCACTCCCCAGGACCCAATCTGGAGAAAAATATGGAGTTTTGGCTCCTGGCCCAAAATCTCCCATTTTCTCTGGTTGGTAGGACATCAGAGAATTCTAACGTGGGACAAACTCAGGAGCAGAAATTTTCACGGCCCCTCCATTTGTTTTAATTGCAACGCCCATGAGGAAACTCTCCAACATCTTCTGGACTCCTGTCCCTTGGTCAATCAGCTATGGGAAAAGGCAAGCTTCAGATGTCAAAGAAGATGCAGACTCGAGAATGAAATCACCAACTCAATACGTCAGTGGCAACGGGATCCCTACAGGAGTGAAATCCTCAACCACCTATGGAAACTAATTCCCGAGCTATTCCTATGGAGCATATGGAAGGAACGAAATAAATGCATATTCAAAAATCAGCGCTCCTCGATAGACAATATTTGGAACCTGCTTTGCAGAAATATTCAAGAGACTCTGAGGCTAAGATCTTGGAAGGAGGAGGACTTGCCTACTCTAGATAATGAGAAAGCCGTTTTGGAAAACTGGCAAATACATCTTCCTCAAGGATCTCACAAGCAAGGCCATTCTGAAAGCCGCATTCAAAAAAATGTTACATGGACCCCCCCACCAAAGCATACGTTCAAGCTCAACTTCGATGGCGCCTCAAAAGGGAATCCCAGAATTGCAGGCTTTGGCGGAATAATAAGGAATCATGAAGGTGAACCCCTAATGTTGTACTACGGGAACATTGGATGGGACACCAATAACTCAGCTGAGTTAGAGGGGCTATGGCAGGGACTCCTTCTCGCATGGAGTCATAACTTCCATCCACTGGAGGTGGAAGGAGACTCTCAGATCCTCATAAATATGGCCAAGCATCTCCTAAATGGATCTCATGCCAGGAAAATAGCTACCAGCTAGAGGCTCGAAGCAAGATTGGAGGCCATAGAACTTGAGCTCCACAGAAACAGAGCTATCACCTTCAATCACATAAAAAGGGAAGGTAACAAGGTGGCCGACTTCATGGCCAATTTGGGGGTGGAAAATGACAACTCTCTTCTCACTGGGCAAATGGATACTATTTTGACTCATGACAAAGCTCAAGAATGCACACATCTGGTCCAAAAAGATGCAGCTCCCTCGGATGCGGGTGTTCGTTAGGATGGGACGGGAGTATGCCGCTGGCCACATGCCGACCATGTGCCATCACGTGGCAGACGTCGGGGCTCAGGCTTGTACAGGCGTTAGTGGAAGCTGGTATAAGGCTAATCAGCAGAGCAGAGTTAATGCCCTGCACGGCTATTCGGCTCGCTTGGAGGTAGCAGTTATGGCGGGCGCGTTCCAAGGTGAGGTCGCTGAGGTTATAAACCATGTCACTGCGTCGGGTCAGGGAATGTTGCTGGTTCTTCCTTCTGGCAGGTCTCTGCAACCTCAGACGCCCTGCCTCTCCGTCTCCGTCGGAATCCTCACGCTGTCTGTTTGGGTTATTCCGCAGTCTGTTCGCTCTCCTCATAGGAAGGAGTTGTATTACGCTCGGGAGCTGGATCTCATCCCTTCGTTCCCTGCAAGGATGGTGAGGCCTCGACAGCACATGCTTAGCCGTCGAGGCACCTCCAGGGGAGGAACTTCACGCACTCCCGTTGCTGATACTTCCGCCCACTGTTGTCATTGCCATAGCATTCGCTCCACTGGAGCTAATCCCCTGCATTCAAGTCAATTCATGGATGCTGGTGCTTCGAGCTCGGCTTCCCTGCCCGCCTTCGGCTCTGCTATTTTTAACTTTAGCAGTTCCATGAACAGCCCCCAGATCAGTGCGCACGTTTCGGTTCTGTTCATTGAAACTTCCCAGGAAGACAATGACTCTCTGGATGATCGTGGGCAGGGGAATGCTGACAGCGCGGTGCAAGAAACAAAGGATCCTGATACTGGCCCGGAGAAAGAAATAAAGGAACCTGCCACAGACCTGGAGAATGTCTCGAAAAGCATGATGGATCAGAGGGCGAGGACCAGCGAAACAGAAGACATCCATATGGATACTGCCCCCACTGCTGCGGAGAGGGAGGCTTACGGTTGGTGCCGGGTAGAGGAGGTGCAACTGGAAGAATAGCGATGCCCGAGCTCAAGGTCTACATGGCTCTTCTGTCTGGTCTTTTGGTCTCTACTGTTGTCTGTATTAGCTTAGTTTTGTCTTCTATGCTTTTTGTTTGTGTCCTAGAAACTTTGTTGATGGTCTGGGTAATGTCAGTCTCCCCTGCGCGGGATAATTCAGATTTTTGGTTGGCGCCCCTGCGTGGGCTAGCTCTTTTGAATGGTCTAGTCCTTTGGACCTTGCAGTCTCAGCTGCTCCAGGTTGACACACCAGGTGCCTGGTTCTCTCTGTTTTGAACTGATGTAAATTTTGACTTCTGTATATAATATATTAGCATAGTTTTACCGAGAAAAAAAATAGTATTATAAATCAACAACTACATTGAAATCAATACATCTATTTTAGTGAAAATCCAAAATATTCATGACTTTCTAGATCTAACTTCTATGTATGTATTTGTCTTTGTGTGTCTCTTTCTTCTTACCTCTGTCACAACCTTCTATTTTGTGTCTATCTCCCTACCCCTCTCCTTCTCTCTCTTCTCTTCCCTCTCTCCCTCATCTCTCTCTATCTTTCTCTCCCTCCCTTTCTCTATATTTCTCTTCTTCCCTCTCTCCCCTTGTCATCTATATCTATACCTCCCTCTATCTCTCATTATTTGTATCTCTATCTCATCCTCCTAAACACATGTCACGCTCTCTTTCTCTCCTCATATCTATCTATCTATCTATCTCTCTATCTTCCTTTCCCTCTCTATCTCTTCCCATCTCTCTCTCTCTCTCTCTCTCTCTCTCTCTCTCTCTCTCTCTCTCTCTCTCTGCCTCCTCAGTCTATATTTATATATCCCATCTATCTCTCTTCCTCCCTCCCTCTCTTTGCTTCTCTCTTCTACCCTCTCCCCTGCCCCGTCTATATATCTATCTCCCCTTGTCTCTCCTTCTCACCCCCAAAACATATACAAGTTCTCTCCATATCTATCTATCTCTCTCTCCCTCCCTCTTCCTCTCCCTCTCTCATTTCGCCTTCTCTCTCTCTCTCTTGATTACTCTCTCCCTCACTGACTCTCTATCTCTCCCTTGCCACTCCCTCTCCACCTTTCTCTCATTATTTCTTTCTTCCCCTTCCAAATCCATCTCTCTCTCTCCCCCTCTCTCCTCTCTCTCAAGTCCTCTCTCTTTTTCCTTCCTATCTCCCCCCTTCTCTCCCACCTCCCTCCATATCTGCTCCCATCATACACAATCTCTCTCCATCCTCCAAATTTGTCGCTATCTCCCTCCCTCTCCCCCCTCTCCATATATATGTCTCCCTATCTCTATCTTCCCCTTATTTCCTTATCTTTATCCTCTACTTTTCTCTCTCTTCCCTTGTCTCCTCTCTCTCGCATTCCATCTTCATCTCTCCCTTGTCAGTCCCTCTCTCTCTCCACCTCTATCTCTCAATGTCTTTGTTCTTCACTCCCTCTCTTTCCCCCTCTAAATACATCTCTCCCTCCCTCTCTTCCCCTCCTCTCTCTCTTCCATTCTCTCTCTTCCTTTCTTTCTCTCACATTCTCACCCACCTCTATGTCTCTCTCCTCCACTCTATTCCCCCTTCCATCTCACTCTCTTTCTTAAATATGATGTCATTATAGGAAAAAGAAATAAGAAAAAAAAACATAATTGGTTGTAAAATATTAAACCTATATTTTGGATCAATCACGTTAAAGAAAATACAATAATAAAAAACTTAAAAGAATCATGCACTACCTTTCCTCTATCAATCTTAATCACTTTATTTCTCACTTCGCTTGGATCCTTGGTTCTTTATAATATTATATGTATATATAAAAGTATTCTCAATTTTTAATTTATTAAAACCTCCATTTAATCCCTACGAGTATATGTTAATCAAATTAAAATAAAGTATTTGTAAAATATTTTGATTTTGAAATAAGTTATGTTTTTTTGGCATGTGGTATTGATAATCCATGGTATTGACCCATGGTATTGTAACAGCATAATTAAAATCCTAAATCCATAACATAATAATTAAAAGTCTAGATGGCCCATGGTATTTATAAACCATTGTAGTAGCCCATGGTATTATAATTTTATTAATTAAATTTATAGATGGAACACATCGATATTAATTATTACAAATATATTGATTACAATTGAATTGAGCTGACATTACAAATGTTTACTTACTTACATTAAATTTCTTAGATTACATCTATGCATGTGCCCTATAGTTTGTTGTGGAGCGTGTCCTATACTTGGAACTTACAAATGTTTACTTACTTACATTACATTTCTTACATTACATCTACACATGTGCCCTATACTGGGTTGTAGAGCATGCCCTATACTTGGAATCGCGTGAGAGGAAATATTACATAAAATATAATATTGCAATATTATATGTTACCCAATATTTATAACCACCCCCACCTAATAATTAATGGCTAAGGGTACGGGGAATACTAATAAAAATGTACTAATATTAAATTTTACCTAATATTTCAGGTCAGACCCCTCACTAAATATTATGTTCTACTCAATATTTCCCCTCACTCCTACTAATTTTATATTTGAGTTTGTTTACTTTTAAATTACAAATATAAAAAAAATTACAATAAGAAGTGAACCCATTGAGGGGAAATATTGGGTAAAATGTAATATTATATTATTATATTTTATCCCATATAACTTAGAAAAATATGGATGGAGGTAGGCAAAAATATTAGATAAAATGTAATAATTACATTTTTCCTAATATTTTCTCATCTTTGCAAACAAATGCCAAGTGCCAACATATCTATAATTTTATTTACCTTTACAGGAAAGTTTTACCTTTATAGCCTACATGGATTCAATGCCATCATTTTCTACAATGAATTATGTATCTAAATATAACATCAAACTAACATGAATCTAGGCTAATTTAATCCCCCCCTTAAATAGATTATATTCCAAAGGAATTCCGTGAGTCAATACCATGGATTTTTAAAATCATGGGTCAATAGCATGAGTCATTTTTTTATTATTATTATTTAATTGTTATAGGGTATTTTTTATTTTCACCAAGTTACAATGTTTACATTACATTAAGTTACACATTTCTACCATATTTGATTTTTATTTTGACATAGTCAAAATGTTAACATTATATTACTTTAGGTTACGTTCAATGAAGAAATTACATTCATCCCTACTACTAAAAAGTAATTTTTTTTTTTTAAATTACTTTATCTCACTAGCAATTACACCATATGTTGCAAAGGAATGTCGTAAGGCATAAACTAAAGAAGAATAGTGAGATATAGAAGATCATTGAATATAAAAATTAGTAAACAATATATAAAAAATAGTAAACAAAATGTCATTCAAAGCTAGAAGATAAAGAGAAATCACTTACATTATGCCAAATTTCCAGATTCTATAATCTTCCCAACATAGATTTCCTCTCAATCTTGAAAGATGCTCTTTCAAGTTCCAATAACAAATATTTGATAATAAAAAAGTGCTCTTTTTCAATATTGAAAAAGAGTCACTTATCAAAAGCTTATAGCCTTTACCAATTGCTCTTAAGGTGATTGGATTTGTCTTTGCTTGTCCTTGCTTAACTTCTTTTGGGCATTTGGATTGGTTTAGTCACTAACATAATAACTTCATAATGTTTTATAAGAGAGAAATGGATATTTTGGTGAGCATAGATACCATGGTGAACTCTCATGGTAGCATCCACGAGCTTTCCTTTATTCAACATGATATCCTGTGAGACATGACTATATATTTGACTAGGAAGGGGCCTATAAATAAACGCCAAAAAGATTTTTATGCCTTAGAAATCAAATTCACTATTCAGAGATACCATGGTGAACTCTCATGGTATTTCCTTTATTCAACATGATATCCTGTGAGACATAACTATGTATTTGACTAGAAAAGGGCCTATAAATAAACTCAAACAGATTTTTATGCCAACGAATCTCTCTTCCACCTTGCGACCAAATACGGCCCTCTAATGTGTATCTCTCTGGGAATGAAAACTATAGTGGTGGTCTCCTCTCCTGCGATGGCAAAGCAAGTTCTCAAGACCCATGACCATGTCCTTGCAGGGCGGAGTCTCATACAAGCAGAGCCCGGTGTCTTTCCCAGGACAAGTCCTCCATGATTTGGGGTCAATATGGTTCTCACTGGCGTATGCTCAGACGTATATCCAATACAGAGCTCTTCAGTGCCAAGAGGCTTGAGGCATTGGAACATTTGAGAAGAGATGAAGTGGTCCGGACGATCGAGCAGATTCGGCATGAAAGTATGAAGGGAAAGCCAATAAATATCGGAGATATTGTGGCCCAGTTCTCGATAAATCGGTTGGGCAACATGGCCTTCGGTAAACACATGTTCGATCCCCACTCTCCTGACTTCCAAGAGTTCAAAAACAGTTTAGAGAAACTGATGGTGGCTGGAGGATCTCCCAATTTGGCGGACTACTTTCCGTTTCTTCAGTGGTTGGATCCTCAGGGTGTGGCACGTAACACACGAATCTATATGAAAAGGACATATAGCATTCTTGACAAATTCATAGAGGAACGCCTGGCCACAAAAGGCAAAGCCATGGACGCCAGTGACGGTCCAAAGGATCTGTTGGACGCTCTGCTGGACATGAGAAGCCATGAATTTACGCTTACCGATATCAGAGGCTACTTAACTGTAATCATTTTCATTATCGCTTGTCGTTATTTTTATTGAGTGGCGGATATTATTTTACTGCTGGGATTAATGCAGCCTGCAAAGTCAGTTCCTCTGATGTTGATTTGTTTTGTTGCAGGACGTATTTGCGGCGGGAATTGAAACCACTGCGAGGACAATGGAGTGGGCAATGGCAGAACTCATATGCAATCCAGAGAAAATGAAACGAGCCCAGGCTGAGTTGGACGACGTAGTTGGGCACAATCGAAGGGTGGAAGAAAGTGATAGTGACCGTCTCCCTTATCTTTGTGCAGTGGTGAAAGAAGTTTTCAGGTTGCATCCGGTAGTTCCTCTGCTCCTTCCACACAGAGCAGATAGTGACTGTGAGATTGAGGGATTGTTGATACCCAAACACACCCAGGTAATCGTCAACATGTGGGCAATCGGAAGGGACCCTGCCATCTGGAACGAGCCGTCGAAGTTCGTCCCCGAGAGGTTTATGGATAGTAAGATGAGGAGTGTGGATTACAGAGGACAATACTTCGAGCTGATACCGTTCGGAGCGGGAAGAAGGATGTGCGTGGGGCTTCCACTGGCGAGTCGGATGATTCATCTGGTATTGGCTTCTCTGCTCCATTCATTCGAGTGGGCACCTCCCAAGGGTATGAGTGCGGAGCAGGTGGACATGGCGGAAAAGTTTGGAGTGACCATGCAAAGGGCCGTACCATTGGAGGCGATCTCAACACCGCGCTCGTCACCGGATGTTTATTAAAATTGATACGACGTTTCGAGGTTAGAAGCTTTTTGATGTTGCTGTAATTTTCTTTAAAGCTTTTCGATGTGGTTGATACGAAGTATATCGTTTTCTTAGTGGCTGTTGTTGTAAAAACAATTTGGATTGTTAACGTTACGAATGTTGTTTTTTAAGGGATATTGTTTTTTAAAGAGATATTGTTTTTTTTAAGAGAAGGATATTTATTTATTTGGATTTTTGGAATGAAGAATATAATATATAAAATTTTCATTGTTTGAGGATTCTTTTCTTTTGGTTCAGAATTAATGAAAAATTTCGACATTTTCTATTTCAGTAGAGTGCTTGTTCAAATTAATTGAAATTTACAATTTATATATATAAGTAGAGTGCTTGTTCAAATTAATTGAAATTTACAATTTATATATATAAATGCCATTGAGTGGGTCATCATTAGGCGGACACCGTGAATTTGATTCATTCAGAAATTTCGTTTTCGTTTTCGTTTGTGGTCATATTTTATTTGGTTAGATGCCAAATACATTTAATATGAAATATCCCTATTACATGGCCCAGCGTAGATCCTATCTTTGTTGAAATTTATTATTATATTAATGGATATATTAAACATATTATATTTGAAATATTATTTTTGAATTGAGGATGCGTGGTGAAGCATTTCAGTTTCCTCTATTTGATTTTGTTACGGGATGAGCGAGAAATAAAAATGGTTTTCAAAATAATTGGATTTCTTAAATAAAATTCAATTTTCTTTATTAAAAAAAAATAAAAGTAATGGTAATAAGTGTTTGAAATAAAGGTAATTTTCAAATTAGGATTATTTATTCATCTCAATTATTTATTAATTAGGAATAAAAGATAGTTTATTTATTTTTTTGACGCAGGTTTACGTATTGAATTTGATTCAAATTTGGTGAGTATTAATATTTTAAAAAAATGTCAACTAGTAAGTAATTTAGAACTTGAGGATATTGGTTTTGAGAATATTTATTAAAAAAGTAATTTTGTATGATTATTTCCTGTGGGTTTGAATTCTATTAAAAAGTTTTGAAAAAGTTGAAAGAGTTGAGTTAATAAATAGTTTTTTTTTGCTTGAGCAAGAGTAGTCCTTTCTATTTCATTATATTGTGAAAAACAAAAATACATAATATACAAAGTATTGTACTCAAGGAAGCAACAGGGACACCAAGGGTATGATGGCAAAGTACAGCATCACCCCAAAACAACCAACAGCTAGTACAATCCTCCACTACTATCTGATGACACAAAGCGAACAAAAGCCTAAACTGAGGCTTAAAAAAGCCCTCCCCATTTAGGCGAAAAGCCCGACAAGACCCGAGGCCCCACCGTTAAGGCACCCACAGATTTGACAGATGTGACAACTCCAAAAGATCAGACGGCCTCCCTGAATTTCGCACCACCTAACCAGCGCACAACTTAACTCGCGATGTCCCAACCCGCCCTGGCCACGTGGCAGAAGACTAATGGAATCGCTGCCAAAAAAGCTAAACCATTTACCACCCCAATTCTGTGTGATCACTAGTAAATCACTATAACCTGGTTTTCCGAATAGGAAGAGGAATGAAGGGGAAACCACTTCGCCAGGAAACAAGAGCCACCAAAACTCGGACACTCTCATGACGGAACCAGCAACGACGACCTCCATGGACCACGAGAAGAACCTGATGAGAAATTTGAAGAGGAAGGGCTTGGCCATGTTCCACACGGAATAAACCAGACAATTGAGAACTTGTCCATTATTCCTTCGACTCCCCGAGAACTGTGACCTAACTTTATTGGAAGTATTCATACATCTTCTTTCCTTTGGGCCCAATGTTTGCAGATGAATCCTTGGACCCCACCAAACCCTCCGACCCCACCAAACTTGCTCGGTGAATCCAGAGTGTTGATTAACCTTGCGCCATTGGACGGCTCAGCAACAAATCGCGCACCCGAAGTGATCGCTCTTTAGGGGGCAGGGAGAGTGGTTTTTGGATCGGACCCTCCACCACGTGTCATGTTTTCTGTCGAATCACTACCAAAAACCTAAACCTTCTTTTAACCAGGAAGCAGTGCGATCTCTACGGAATCACCCAGAGGCGGTATTAACTTCCGCCACTGAAAAATTAGGATAAAACGGATGTTTTTGTTGCTGCTTTTTTTGTGCCGGGAGCTCCGACGCCCAACACTAAGACTAGTCCTGCTGGTGGTCCACTTAACTTCTAACCTTGACTTACCTTTCCTTGTGCATCTTTTTGACCCGCTTGGTGTAGTCCTCTGACCACTGACCATTACTGATTGGGTTCTGTTCTTTTTCTTCTGTACTCTTCTTTGTCCTCCTCCGCCTGATTATGGCAGAGGTTTTTCAGGTTACTCTGCGCCATTGTGTTCCACCTCCTTAAGATTGCGCTGTCCTTGCAGCTGACACCTTGGTTGGCTAGAATGTCAACCAATTTGTTGGCTTTTCTCCTCATGTGAGTAAATTTGAGAGTACGAAGTTCCTGTAGATGCATCTAAATTCTTTGAAGAACTCTAGTTAACCTCCAGTGTTTTGTGACCTTTTCAGGCCCTGTTCCATTACTGATTCTCTTGGTAGGATTTATGACTAACTTTGAATCCGCTTCTATTATGACATTTTGGCAATTGCTCTGTCTCAAAAATTCTAAGCATTGTCCCAAAGCAATTAGCTCTGCCATGTTTTTAGTGGCTTTTCCTAAGTGACCATGGAAGAGGGAGATTATGCTGCCTGTATCATCCGTTAGAACTCCTCTGAAACCAGCATCCCCTAGATTGCCCTTGGAAGCTCCATCAATGTTGTACTTTAAAAAACCTTCAGGGGGAGGATGCCAGACTTCCTCCACCTTATCTCTCATGCTTTCTTCCCTATCTAGACCTTGAGGAATAAGCCCCTGCATGCCTAACAGCTGGAGGATTCTTGACTCCTCTGCTGAGGGAGGATTTTTGGGGAGAATCCTAACAGTGGTGCCCACTGTCTCCTTTAGTTGTTTTACAATCAGCTCCACCAGGCTAAGTGAGGCAGACTTTACCTCTTTGAATATTCTTTTGTTCCTTTCCTTCCACACATTCCAAATAATGAAACTCGGCAGGAGCTCCCAGACAGAGTTGAGAATTTCATTATCTGAAAAATTATTCCTCCAGTTGTTTAGAGTGTTGGCAATACTTTCTTTGTCTCTATCAGACTGTTTGAAGATGTTGGTAAAAAATTCCCATATCCTGTCGGTGAAACTACAACTGTTGAGAAGATGCTCAATAGTCTCCTCTTGGGTCTCACAGAGATGACATCTGGAAGGTCCCAACATGCCCCTTTTTTTAAGGTTGTCCCAGGTTAAAATTTTCCTGTGGTGAACTAACCACATGAAAAGTTTGATTTTCATCCAGCCTTTGTGCTTCCAAAGCTTCTGCCAAGTTTTATTAGGAACTTGGGGTTCTAGATCAAGGAGAAAACCTTTAGCTTCCTTGATATTAAAGTTGCCCTCTTTATTGTTACCCCATCTCAGTTGATCCTGCCCTTCCGTTACTAAAATTATTCTCTGATCCAGCAGTCTCTTAAGGGATTCTGCTTTACTGTTGAGGGTTCTATCCTCTCTGCCCTCAATTTTTTTCCAGATTCTCCACTTTCCTGTATTATGTGGGTTCTCCCAAAAGTCTTTCACTTTTACTATTCCTTGATTGTCAGTCTCTTGCTTGAGGCCTAAAAATTCTTCCTTCAGTAGACTTGGTTCCTGTTGCCATTTGTCCTCCCAGAAAAGAGCCAGATCTCCCTCTCTGATTTCCCAGAAACTATGTTTTTGAACCACTTCTCTGTTCTCCCAAGCCTTGTTCCATATGGGGGAGCCTTTCATTGTTCCTGTCATACGTATGATATCAGAATCCGGCCAGGCATTGGCATATTTTTCCTTCCAAATGCCTGCCCATTGAGCTTTGGGATCCTTAACCCACCTCGACCAAACTTTAGCTCCGAGAGCCTTGTTGAGAATCTCTAGGTTGTCCAAACCTAGGCCTCCTTGATTCTTAGGTTTGCAGATCTTTTCCCAAGAGACTAAAGCCCATTTTTTCCTTGTTTCCTCTTTGCCCCACAAAAAATCTCGTTGAATATTTCAAAAATGCTGCAAGACTCCCATTGGAGTTGGGAGGGCTGATAGCATGAAGATTGGGATAGCTTAGAGAACTGCTTTAATTAGAACCAGTCTGGCAGCTAAATTTAGAGATCTGTTTGTCCATTTCCTGATCTTGTCTTGCATTTTAGTTAATAATGGATCCCATATGTACTCTTGTGTCGGGGTTTAGCTATAAGTGGAACTCCTAAATACTTAGAGGGAAGAGATTCTCTTTGAAAGCCTAAAATTCTGGAGACATTTCTCTAGATGGCAATATGAGTGTTAAAGAAAAAGACTTTTGATTTGGTAAGATTAACTTCCATACCTGTGGCCATCGCGAAGTCATCCAAAATCTGTTTGTAAGCAAGTGCTTCTTTGACTGTAGGAATTCCCTATAGCATGGTATCATCTACAAACTATTGATGAGTCAGAACTTGCCCATTCTCCGTAAGTTGGAGTCCTTGAATTCTTCCCGTTACTCTTGCATGCTTGATAGATTGCCCCAGCCCTTCCATCATGAGGATGAAGAGAAAAGGAGAGAGCGGATCTCCTTGTCTTAGACCCCTTGAAGTGAGAAAAAGCTCCGAGGGAGAGCCATTCACTAAAATTGAAAATTTGGATGAAGTTACAAGGGCCATGACCCATCTAATCCAATTATGATCAAAACCAAACGCTATGAGCACTTTTTTTATGTATATCCAATTCACTTTGTCATATGCTTTGGCTATATCAAGTTGCATGATCATTCCTGCTCTCTTGTTGTATGTTAATGAGTGAACCACCTCATGAGCTTGAATTATGTTGTCCAGAATTTTTCTTCCTTCTACATACCCTGTTTGTTCCCCGGAGATAAGCGTGGGCAGCAAGGGTTTGAGTCTATTGGCCACGACCTTGGAGATTATTTTGTAGACAACATTGCATAAGGCGATGGGGCTGTGTCTTTCCGGGGTTTGAGCATTATCCTGTTTTGGAATGAGGGAAATAAAAGAAGTATTGAGAGCTTTCAAAATGGTCCTGTTTCTCCTGGAGTCTTCTACAATCTATACAATATCCCTTTTAACAATGTTCCAGCAGGCTTTGAAGAAATCCACATTGAATCCATCAGGACCTGGTGCCTTGCTATTTTTAATTTCCTTGAGGACCTCACTGATCTCCTTTTTAGTTACAGGTCTGTTGAGATTACAATTATCCTCTCAAGATACCAATTTCGGTATGTGTTTAATTAAATTCTTCATGAAAGGTTCTCTACCTGAAAAAAATTTCTTAGCAATGTCCCAAAAATGCCTTACTAACACTGCTTCTATCTCCTCATGGGTTTGATGAATTTGGCCATTCTCGTCCTTGATCGAAGAGATTCTGTTGTGGGTCCTGTTCGTAATGGTTGATCTATGGAGAAATTTAGTATTGCGTTCTCCTTCTTTTAGCCCTAGAACTATAGATTTTTGTTTCCAAAAAATTTCTTCTTGTTTGCACAGCCTGTCCCATTCTTGGTGATATGTCTTTGCTTGATTATTTTTGTCTTTGTCAAAGCCATTCTTGATCAGAGCTTGATTGAGTTCTAGGATTTTGATTTCCACTATTTTCTTACTTGTGAAAATATTGCCAAATTCCTTCTGGTTCCGTTCCTTTAGCTTCTGCTTGATGTGATTTAATCTTTTATGTAGCAGGAACATAGATGATTCCTGAATCTGTAGGTCTTCAGTCCACCATTTTCCAATGTTGCTGATGAAATTCGATTGTGAAAGCCACATATTTTCAAACCTGAACGATTTGTTTCTTGGGGTGCCAATGCCCTTGATCTCCATTTGAATCGGCTAGTGATCTAAGCCTCCAAAAGGAAGAATATCTGCTATTATTTCCTTGTTTAGAAGCAGGATCTCTTCAGAGATCATGAATCTGTCTAGCTTGGAAGCTACTTCGGAATCCCCTCCTCTCTTGCTGTTCCAAGTACAAAGACCATTGTTTGTCTCAATGTCTACCAGCTTCATGTTTTCTTAAAAACATTGGAAAGCTAAGGAATCTTTTTTTAGTGCTCTTGTACCCCCTTTTTTCTCCGAGAGAGATCTTATCATGTTGAAATCTCCTCCTATAACCCACGATACCCCTGTGAATCTGCTCCGAAGGTCCACTAAGGAGTCAATAAACTTGATTTTGTCGTCTAACCTTTGAGGGCCATAAGCATTTGTTACAAGATATGTGTTCCTATCTCCTACAAGCTGTATTACAACTGATAAATAATTCCTTAATGCCTCAGCATCAATAATACCTATTTTTGGGGGATTCCAGGGGATGAGGATACTGTCACATTAAATTATCATTTTGACTTTTTGACTACTGTCCCTAAGTCAAAATTAGTCGTTGATGAAGATAGCCATTGGAGGCTCTGCTCAGACTAATTAGCATGCAAAGTTGGATCTGTTTCTTCAACTTGTCCTGATGATGAGCCATACTGGTTGGTTCGAAACGCGTCGACAAATGTCTCTCTTTATGTGATTTACGCCGAAGTTCTACTTATAATTCTCTATTTTCTTTTGCTGGCTAGACCTCTTACGTTCCAAGTTGTAAATTTCATAGTTACAAGTTGGTAAAAGAGTAACTGATTAGATCTTTCATCTTACTTAAGTCTATCATGAGCTTTCCACATTCCATTAAAAGCTCATTCTGCTTTTTTCTGCCCCTTTTTTTCCCCGGGTTTCTTGGAGCTAGTACTGAAGTTGATTTTATTTTTTTCATTCCATGATTGTCCAATCTTTCAATGCTGTTATCTTCTACCAAGCTCTTTGCCTGTGTTTTCCATAAGAATAACTGCTTTATTCGATTGCATTCTTCTTGTACCCTTTGTTCCCTTACTCAAGAACCCTTCTAGATCTAGGTTTTCTTTGTCAAGAATCTCTTGTAGCTCATTGTCTTCCATTTCCATCTCGCTCTGGGTCATTTCCTGATCCATATCCATCTCTGATTCACTCATCATGATCCCTTTCTGTTTTTCCTTTACCTATTCCTGATCCTGTTCTTCTTCCTTTTTCTGCTTATCATATCCCTCCAACATTACTTGATTTTCAACTGTTGTATCTTCCTCCTCTTCAAGAACATGAAACTGATTCGGCCTCCCTTTTTGGGCTTCTCTTGGGTGTTGATTTGGCCCTTTTTTTCCATTTTTTCCTTTGTGAGTTACCTTGTGAAATCCATCTGTTTCTTTCATTGTGTTAGATTTGCCTTTGCTCTCTACCTTGCTTAGAGGGCAGTCTCTAAGAAGGTGCCCATGTTCATGACATTTTCGGCATCTAAATGGAATATGCTCGTAGTCGACAGTCTGCACCCATTCCTCATCATGAACCTCCAATATGACCTCGTCCGGAAGTGCTCCAGATAGGTCCATCTCTACACAAATCCTGGCAAAGGAGGTATATTTACCCCTTCTTGTGGCTTCAGAAGTTTTGACATATCTTCCTAATTTATTGCCTATGGCTGTTAGTGATTCTATTTGCCAATAATCTAGAGGTAGCGAATAGAGTCTTACCCAAACCGGGACTGAGGTAAAGGTTTCCCACTCCAGCACAAAGTTCATCATCCACGGCTGCATGTAGAGCCCTGCTGCTGCATAGAAGTAGGGCCCACCTTCAAACACTCTGTCTTTGTCCTCAATGTTTTCAAACACCAGAGTGAAAAAACCCTTGGATCCTAGATGAAAATGAATGCTTCGTTTAGGTTTCCAGTGGTATCTGATCCATGCTTGTAAAGCCTTTTCAGTGGGCCATAGTCCCATGAATTTGCATATGATTTCATAAGTCTGCATGTGCTCCCTGTGGGCCTGCAGCTTTGGATTATTTAAGATTACTCTCGGAGTGATTTCAGCTTTGGGTTTGCGCGGTCCCTTTTGTTTCTTGTCTTGTGATCCCTGTTTTTTGTCATTTTCCTCCTTGCCTTTTGTGCCATCATTCTCTTTCTTCTTGTTGATTTTTGTTTCCTCTTCCCTAATTTTTCCTCCTTCCATCTTGTTACCTCTGCCTGGTTTTGGCGGAGTCATGCCCTTGTTAACCGCTGCCTCTTTGTAGGAGGGAGTGGAGCTCCCTCCTCGGCCGCCACCCATGGAGAAAAATGCGTGCTGAAACCCTTAATCACAGTGTTTCGTTCTTATCGTGCGCAACTTCTCCTCCACGAAAAAAATAAATAAAAAATAAAAATAAAAATAAAAATAAAAAAGTTGGATGCCCCTTCAAAGAGTTAAAAAATAGTTATTATTAAAGGAATTAGAAATTAAAATGAAAATATTTTTATAGGTTAGTAGTCTTTTGGAAAGGAAAATATTATGACAATTTTTTACATATATTATTAAAATAAAGCCATGTGTATTTGAAGAAAATGATTTTCCAAATAATTTATTTGTCATTCAAGAGTGGGTACAAAATGGGGTAATTAACATGCCAGGTTACTCTAGAAAATGAAATTCTACTATGCTGAAATCAATTTAATGATTACCTACATTAAACATTAAATTTTATCTTTAGAAAAAAACAATTATACGTTACATTTTAATGATTACCTACATTAAACAATAAATTATATCTCCAGATGGAAACCACTATACATTATGTTTTGTCTTCGAGCTAAATTCTAATGACTTAAAATATGAGACAAGGATATGGAAAAATATAAAGATAGTAAAATTGATGAAGGGATACATCGGCTGAAACATCACCATATGTATGAATAAACAAGTGTAGCAAGGCAGTTTAGTCTTTGCTATTTAAGTGGATGTTATGTATTTAGAAAAATTGCAAATTAATATATGAAGTATAAAAGTTAATTGTTTACTAAGGGATATGGACTTGTATAAATTTTTTGTGCATAGTAACCACTACTAAGTTGGCACATTTACGCTTTTACTCCTACATGTTAAAGTATTGAAGAAAACATAAATAATGGGAGGTAGTAACTTAGGGTAGGTATATTTATTTCCATCTTACTTCTTTTCCTTTTTTATGGAAATACTTCCTTAAATTATGGTGGGCTGTAAAATCTAGTAAATATGTTATTTAAGTGAATATGAGATATTTTCAAGGATTTTAATTATGAAGGTTAAGAATGAAAAATCATGGCACATGTATTTCAAATTCATGGCATAAATATTGCAACTACATTCCTAAATTATAGCAAAAAATATGAATTAGTTATTCACATGGCACAAAGGCCATACCTTCGAAATTATAGTCCAATCAAATGTTAAAAATGATTTTTTCCAATAATATTGAAATTAAATATTTGTTTTCAAAGTCAACCATTATAATTTGAATTAGTCAATGCTAAAATAATAGTGATCATGGTTATAGTCTTACTATAAAAAAGACTAATAAAAAAATAATTTTCAATTTAGCTAAAAATAAAATCGCAAAATTAAAATTTGCCAATCCTCGTCTCATAACTCTTCAAAGGTTTTCCATAGATGTAAATAAAACGTTATACTATATTTTATCTTAATTAATATCTTTGAAAATGAAAAAAATAATCAAACTAATAAAAATATAAAAAAATAAAAATTTAATCTTCCACTTATAAAGCGCCATCTATTACACCAATCGAGAATCTTATTCTCTATCTTTTCCAATGAATACCACTAATATCTTTTTCAATAACCATTAAGAATAAAGATGAATCTTCAATATTTAAAACCATTTTCCATATCAAAATATTTGGAAGGGAAAAACAATTGTGTTTGTGCTCCACCTCCTGCCTTAGCCGATTAAAGCTAAAACAGTTTTGTTTGTGCTCCACCTCCCACCTTAGCCGATTAAAGCTAAAACTAATTCTTCGAGATTCCACATCCATTTTAATAACCAAAAAATATGTAAATTCCCTTCAATTTTCCATTTCTCTAAGAGACTCCGTGAAAAAAAAATTCCATTTACAAATAAATGCTCAAATAACTTTTTTACAAGTTCATGACAACTCAAGTTTATTACATAATTTTTTCACAAGGTCATTATTAATGAGGTGAATGAGTAGTGTGTTTTATTAACAAATTTTATTAATTTAAATTTCTTACTAAATCATGTATATTAGCTAGCAACACATTATATTATCTCACGCATATAAATCATACAAGCTACTAAAACAAGATAACCATGAGAGAAACAATAATCAACATCAAAAAAACATCCACAAAAGAGTATCTAGTGTAAAACTTTTCACCCAAGAAAAAAAAAAAAAAACACCAACCTTATTGCTCTTGCTTTGAATCTTCTATTAAACAAAGTATGTATTTTTTAGAGTTTTGCTCACTCTCATCAGCTTGCAGACTCAACCTTATATATAATAGGCCAACACCAATAAGTTAGGAGACCCAACTTTACTCATCAACTCAGAAGACTCTGTTCTCTCACGGATCTACGGACTACAATCTGTTGAAATCCACGACGATCAATGATCCTTGCCCAACTCTAATTGGATGGAGAAACTATTCCTTTTGTTGAAACTTCAAAATCTGTTTTCCACTCTCATGAAGTCACTACTCAACACTATGAGGACCTCATTTCATAAATTTTCAAACTGGATCCAAGACTCTCTACTCAACTAGAATCAACTCTGCAATACAATCTCTAGGAGCAAGACACCCTCAATAAAACAATCAAAATACCACCACAAACATGCTCTCATCACAAGAAAAATAGTGGCTCACATCCTTGTATCAAAACTATGGCCATCCAACAACATAATGTCTTCTCCAATCCTAAAAAAAACTCTACTATAATAAACTCAAATCCGATCTAAATACAGATGCATTACTTCAACAATTTGCTCCATTCACAGCCATTTTCACTCAGACACTAAAGCATGTATGCTCACAACTAGTTCTGAAACATTCCTCCTCTATTAAGTCTACTCTCACTCACTATCACACTCAACCAACCAATACTCAACTCCAAAATGATGTATATAAAATGTATTGGGTGAAATTCATCTTTGGGTTGGGATCAAGAGTGCACAAAGTTGATGAAATCAATCCACTATCACCACTACTTGTGCACTAAAGGTGTTCACATCATTGGAGGACCTTTTCAAACCATTACCAACCTTTAAAAAAGATCTAGAAGCCTCTAGGATATTCCCTACCAAATTACATCTGATTTGCATAAGGAATCGGGAGAATTTTTTCGTGAAAGTTCAATCGCACACACGAAACTAGTTGATCTAGGTCACAACCGCATGGACAAGCTTGTATGCTAATGGTTGGAGCCTTACAACCACATGCACAAGTTTTCATGGGTGCAGTTGGGGAAAACCATACAAAAAAACATGAAACCTCAGCCCATAACCTGAACCAACTGATTGGTCACCTTCTCCAGATCCTGTATAAGCTTCCAAGCCTCTGTCAAGTCCAATAACACCTCTGCAAGTGGATCAAATATGTCTCCCAAGTGTTACTACCAAGTTGACCTAAGGGCCAACAAATAAGGGTTGCGAGGCCTACCAACAAGTCCTCTACTCTCAAAAAACACCTACACAAGCCAAAACACATCTGTATAGACCTGTAACACACTATAGCACATATCCAACATCATCATAAGGTCAAAACATTATTGCAAAAATTCATGAACAAGAACATAAGCATGATGACCTAATTTGCCATAGTCCTCAACATGTCAATACCACTAACACATGAGAAATCACCAATCATTGCCATCATCCTACATCATCAAAATGATCACATCAAGGGTTGACATCAATGCCAACATCACCATCTCAATTCCAACTCAACTAGCTACAACCGTGTTGCAAGAATGGCATCAAACACATCAGCTAGGCTACATACTGTTGACATCGATTCCAACATGAGACAGTTGCCATCATGAACCAATGCCAACATCAACTATCTGGACACATGAACATCATAATCCCAACAATGCCCTGATTTGGCATTAATGGAAACCACACACAATCTTTAGGCCTATCTCCTCTATCACTCCCCCTTTGACATCAATGGTCAACTCCACCTGATAAGGCAAGAAGAATACAAGTACTAACACAGAAGCATCTAACCTCCAAATGAATGAAATATGATGCATGTAAACTAATGAACATACTCTCCATATCAATAGCAAACAACATTAGAGCAACATGTCACACCAAACAACCTATAGTAATAGCAACAATATGCCAACATAAAGAAATCATACAAGGATCAATGAGGAGCATCATAATGAACAATATGATGCAACAATGTGCACATGAGGCATCAACCAACACCTCTCCATAACAACTACATAGCATCAACACCAATAATTACACATTCTCTCTGCTCATATCATGAGGTCAAGGCCTATCAATAAAAGCATAGCATGAGGCACATCATTAAATCCTACAAACATATCATAATGCCAACAATAGTTAGCTGGAATAAACAAGAGAAAATAGATGTGCCCCCTAAACACATTCCATATCCAAGCTATAGTGATTGCTTCCGCTGCAAACATTTCTTCCTTGCCAAGAAAGAAGCACCATATGGACCAAGACTCCACATGGACATGACTACATCACATATAACATTCTACATAGATATTTGTAGCAGCGACATAAGACCTCAGACATGACCTATATATGACCTCATGACTCATGAAAAGAAGACCCAATGATGAATACAATACAAATACATGGCTTCATGAGCATATTACATGGATATATCAAAGAATACATGGCTAGCCTTAATGGCAGAAGTGTCCTCAGACACATAATTTTATTAATCAGAAAAAATAATTACATAATTGATTTTGCAAGAGTTTACACCCGAACAACACAAACACTCTTGCAATGAGCTATTTATAAGCTCCATGTCCTAACTACCTCTAATTATGGATCACTTATTAAATAACAAGTGTCCATTTACAATAAATGCTATAAAAACCAACTAGCTAACAAATCTCCTAAAATAGAGCCTAAGATACGACACATTTGGAGAGTCATATCTAGTTACAACAATATGCTAATTCTAAAAGTCTCCATTAAATAATTAAACATTCTAGAATAATAATTATTAATTTAATATCTTAAATTAATAATTATTTTATTCTAATTTTATAACCTATGATAAAATTGTATTTTTGGATCATCTAACATTCCCCCCTATGATCCAAAGATACATTACAACAGATACCAAGTTCATCCCTAAACTTAGTAAATTTTATTCTGCCAAGCGGTTTCGTGAAAATGTCAGAGATCTGATCTTCGGAAGGATAATAAACTGGTTTGAGGACATCTTTGGCAATGAGAGATCTAATATGATGATACTTGGTGTCCACATGCTTTGTCTTTGAATGAAAAACTGGGTTCTTGGCAAGTTTGATGGCTGACTGGCTGTCAATGAATAATGATGTAGCTTCTGCCTGAGAAATGCCCAAGTCCTGCAAAATTCTGCGCAACCAAAAAATTTCACATGCTGCTTCCCATGCTAAAATGTACTCTGCTTCTGCTGAAGAAGTGGCCACTGTAGCTTGTTTCTTACAACTCCAAGATACTGCTGCTGACCCCATATTCATTAAATAACCTGATGTTGATGCTCGATCATCAATACTCCCAGCAAAGTCGGCATCGAAATATCCACCAAGTACAAAATTTTTAGTCTTTGTGTAAAGAAGACCAAAATCTTTTGTTCCTTGGATATATCGAAGAACTCTTTTGGCTGCATTCCAGTGGCTGTCTCGTGGTTCCTACATAAAACGTGAAAGAATACTGACTGCATAAGATAGATCAGGACGAGTATTTTTCAAATAAATCAAGCTGCCAATCAACTGTCTATAAGTTTTACTATCCACCTTTCCCCCCCTTCAAATTTTGAAAGTTTCAAGTTTTGCTCCATGGGGGTAAGAATGGGCTTGCAATCCTGCATGCCAAATCACTGAAGAACCTCTGCTGCATACTTACTCTAAGAAATGAAAATATGATGTGGACGTTGGAAGACTTCAACTCCAAGATAGTAGTGAAGTAATCCCAAATCTGTCATCTTAAAACCTGCTTGTAACTCCTTTTTCACCTGTGCAATATGATCATCATGGTTGCCAGTAATGATCAAATCATCTACATACATAACAAGAATTACTAGATATTTTCCCTGCTGTCGCACATACAAAGTATCATCAGATTCACTTCGTTGAAAACCAACTTTCTTAAGGCAGTCATCCATCTTTGCATACCAAGCTCGGGGAGCTTGTTTTAATCCATATAAAGCCTTAATCAATTTGCAGACTTTATGTTCTTGTCCTTCAATTTCAAAACCTAGTGGTTGGGTCATATACACTTCCTCCTGTAAATCCCCGTTGAGAAAAGCACTTTTCACATCCATTTGATGAACTTTCCATCCTTTTTGAGCAGCCAATGCAAGTGTTAATCGGATGGTGTTCCATTTAGCTATAGGAGCAATAGTTTCCTCATAATCAATGCCTTCCTGCTGCGCAAAACCTTTTGCAACAGGCTATGGGTTTAACATTTTTTGGACAATCAACAAGTTTCCAAGTGTTGTTATCAATTAATGCTTGATATTATTCAACCATAGCCTGTTGCCATTCTTTATGTTTTACTGCTTCTTTGTATGTTGAAGGTTCAGTAAAATCATTTGCTATCAAGGAAAAATTTCCTTCACTTCTATGTGCCCTTCTGGTGCCTGTTTTATTCTGTTCATCAGGATTTACATCTTTCAAAAGTTGAACTGCCCATTTCGGAAGTTGGTGCTCACTTGTTTGCACTTCTGTAAAGTCCCCATCATTGTAAAGAGGATTAATATAAACTGATGTTCGTCGTTCAGGTGAAGAATGTGGAGAATCACTGTCAGATGAACTGCTACTGCTTGGAGATGTGGATGAACTGCTAGAAGACCCAGATGATGTTGTTGATGTAGATGGACTGGATGACTCATCTTCAGAGGAAGGAAAATCAAGTTCATACCAATTTGGTGAAGTTGGTTGACTTTGCATTTTTCCATTTCTTTTACTTCCCTTAGTTTCTAACTTGTGAAGAAGATTTTCAATTTCTTCAGCACTTTTGCTCTCAGTTTCATCAAAAATGACATCCCTGCTTACAATGAATTTTCCATTGGTCAAAAGACGATACCCTTTCTTCTCATCAGAATAGCCAATCATTGTGCATTTTAAACTTCGTGAGTCAAGCTTAGTTCGTTTTTCTTTTGGAACTAAGGCATAACAAACTGACCCAAAAACTCTAAGATGTTTAACTCGTGGTTTGAAACCAAACCAAGCTTCATAAGGTGTGATTCCGTCTAAAGAAGCAGTTGGAGATCTGTTTCTTAAGTAGACAGCTGTATGAATTGCTTCCACCCAATATGTTGGACTTAACCTTTTGAAAGTTAACATGGATCTTGCCATGCCTAACAAAGTGCGATTCATTCTTTCGACTACTCCATTTTGCTGTGGAGTGTAAACATTAGTAAGATGTCGTCTTATGCCATTTTCACTGCAATAAGTTTTGAATTCATTTGAAGTGAATTCTCCCCCATTATCTGTCCTGAGAGTACCTATCTTTTCTTTGACTTCATTTTCAACAAGTTGGCGAAAAATTTTAAATTTATCAAATGCTTCTGACTTGTTCTTCAAAAAGTAAACCCAAGTCATTCTGCTAAAATCATCAATGAATAGTAAGAAATATTTGCATCCACCAAAGGAAGTTTGTAGTGGTCCACAAACATCACTGTAAACTAGTTGTAGCCGCCTATTTGCACGCCATGAACTTGTTGGAAAACTTTCTCGATTTTGTTTACCATAAATGCAAGCTTCACATTTTGCATTTTCCCTTTTGAAAGTGAGAAGTCCTTTAACCATTCCTTGTTTCAAAATTCAAATGTCCATATCTTACATGCCATAGTCTTATAGGTGAGATACCTATAGTCACTGCCCCTGTAAAATCAGAATGCCTTGGAATAACTGTCCCTTTCATCCGTAACAATTTTCCATCTTCATAACCTGTCTTGACTGTTTTCAAGTTCTATTTCACTGAATTAATCTTCACTAAACCATCTTCGATAATCACCTGATGTCCTGCTTGTCGAATCGTGACTAAAGAGAGCAAATTTTTCTTAAAACTCGGTACATACCATACATTGGAAATCATTTTTCTCCAATGCCAGGGAGAAAAACTTTAACTGCTCCTTTTCCATAAGGAGTATATTTTGTATCATCAGCAAGAAAAATGGAATTAAGTTGGCAATCTTGAAAATTCCAGAAAAAATCACGTCGACAAGTCATGTGCTGAGTTGCCCCGGAATCCAAGATCCAGGCATCTTCATAGTCACTTCTAAGATGGGATGAAAGTTCTGATGCTGGTGAGGAAGTAAAAACATATTCTGAGTTATCTTCATCTTGATCATTGGCAAATTGTGTTGAATGCTGCTGAAACTTGGGAATTTTATTAAGTGAAGTTCGACAATCTTCAACATAATGGCCAACTTTGTTACATCTTCGACACACAATTTGACTTAAGTCTCTTCCTCTTCCTGAAGATTGTCCTCTACCTCGGCTTTGACTTCTATGTTGAGATTGTCCTCTACCTTGATTATTATTTCCTTGTCCTTGAAAATTGCCTCTTCCTTGGTTGTTTCCTCTGCCTTGAAAATTATTTCTTCCTCCTCTTTTAAAATTATTTCCTCTGCTTTGACTTCGACCTCGATTATGTGTTGCTTGATTCTGATTCCATCTGCCTCTTCCTCGAGAACTATCTGCTGATGAGTTACTAGTGCTGGCCTCTGTGAGAAAAACATCTTCACCAACTTTCTTCTTCTTCCCAAAAGTTTTATCATGTTGAGTTAACATTTCACAGAGTTCATCAAACTTTAGTTTCTCTAATTTCCTAGTTACTTGTAGAGTCTCCAAAAAATGCGTGTAGGAAGAAGGAAGTCCAGCAATTACAATTGTGACCATAAGGCTATCATCAATTGCCGGAAAACCAGCATTAATAATTTCTTGCCTAATATTCTTAAGTCTTGAGATATATTCAAGAACATCACCACCTTCAGTTAATTTTTGTTGCAACAATTTTAATTGTAGATCAACTTTCTTTGATTCAGGCTGAGTATCAAAGAGGTCTTTAAAAATTTTCAAAGCAGACCATGCATATGTAGCATTTTCTATATGGACATACATTTCATCATTCACAGAAGATTTAATAAGAGCTAAGGCTTTAGCATTCTTGATTTCCCATTTTGCTAGTGCAGTTGCATCTGTGGGTTTATTCGGCTTAACATCTCCATCACATATTCCCTGCCATAATTCATTGTAAATGATAGTGCTTTCGATGAGACGATGCCATGTTTTATAAGATTTTGTGCCTTCATGTTTGTCGGAATCAGAAAACAAATTAATCAACGTAGACATTTTAGTGTTGAAGCGTCGCACCAAGAATCAGAACAGAAATGACAAGATAGTCAACACAACACACCACGCAAAAAAAAAACATGATCTATCGGGGCTTGGCCTTGACCATCGAATGGTCATCAAAAAAGGAGAAAATTGACTGAGCTTTGCACTTGGCTCTAGTCAATTTCTCAAATTTTTACAAGGCAACTTTCAAAATTTGACTTTTTACAATGGTGCTTTTGCACAATATGGTAAAAAAGAAATTACCCCCCCTCAAAGTAAAATTACTTTGAGTTACAACGCCACACTTATCTCTCCGAAAACAAATTAGAAATAAAGTCTCCTTATTACTCCAAAATTTACAATCCCTAACATTTACAAATATCCCTTACACCTTCTCACACCTTATTTCTCCAAATAGTAAATTCCTTATATCTCCATATTACAAATAATAGAAACTCCCTTATTTCTCCAAGTGCCAAACAAATAAAACTTTTTGTTATCTCTCCAAATTACAAAATCCACAACTGGCTTACGATGATTTCATATGTGTTAGTCCGTGTGGAAATCTCAATCTAATTCTTTCCCTTAAACTCAAATCATTGTGCATCGACCTTTCCAACGTAATTCTGCTTATTTAATTAAACTGCGCAATTAACATCCCAAAACATTCAACCACAGGTTTCCTTACCTCACGGTTTTACAGTGCCCTAGCTTTACGTTCAATAACTTTGCTAGACTCGTTCTTTCTCTGCAATTCCAATTGATAATTTGCTGTCTAACAGACTCTCTCCATTTAATGTACACCCCATCAACGAAGGTCTGCTGGTCAATTGATTTGTTTCTGTTGTGGGGAAAAATGCCTATGCAGGACGATCCTATCCACCTAAGGTGTGACCGTACCTTAGCAACAAACGAATACAGCTACTTCGGTTTCTTCCTTTATGAAATATGAAAGAGAGGAGATTGGTGGACTTACCGTTATCTTTTGGTTGTCCCTCGATCTAGATCCTCTCCTCTTTGTGTGTCCACAGCTACTTGCTTCCTCGCTTTTGCTCCCACGAGATCACAAGAGAACAGCTACCTGTGACAAGAGAACAGCTACATGCAACAAGAGAAGGACACAATACAAAGGCAAATATACATATTCATAAATGATTCAGGATTAGAAGTAAATCAAATACACTAATGCAAATCATACAATAAACACCAGCATATAAGAAAGAACCAAGAAGCTTTATTGATTGATAAACAAGGTTCAGGAAGAGATACAACCCAAAGGGTTCCAACCCAGCATCTCCTTCCCAGCAGAATGGAATTCCTTCTTCAGCCCCTTTCAAAGCATAAACACCCAATGATCTAACCACAAACCAACAGCAATTCTTTGCAAATACAATATTCCAGCCTCCCATGACCTCCTAAGAGAGATCTATATATAGGAGTTTTGGAGAAAGGATGAGTCAGCTTGAGGCTGGCATGGAGCTAACTAGTGTCCTCTCCCACTTCAGTTCTTGAGTCCACTTGGAGGTTCTTGCTTCCACTTGGAGATTTGGAACCTCTTACTCACCACCAGTCGAATTCCCTGATCCAAGTGTCATTTTGGAAGCTTCCTGGGCATTGACACCTTGAGAAATGAGTCTGCCACTTGTCCAGTTACGCTCAGCGCAGGTAGCCTTCTTTGCAGTTGACATTCAGTGCAGGTAGATAGTGGAGCAGTTGACATTCAGCGCAGATGCTCAGTGGAGCAGTTGATATGATCCAAAAATGGCCTGTTTTTGAGTGTTTTCAGGTGGAGAACTTTTGTGAATTGCTGTGGTTTGCTGGCCTTGTTCCTCTAGGGGTAGGAACAACATGTTTAGGGACTTTGGATCCCTTAATTATTGACATTTCATGCTCAGTGATGTAAGGCACAAAAATGTCTATAATAGTTGCCCCCTAAAGTATGAGGCCGTTTATCGGGTGAAATGCTTTATCCAGGGGAGTCCGAAGTTCATCCATTTGCTTGGAGGAGACCTGTAATAAGATACAATACAATACATTATGATTCATACAGCTTTCATGATCTAGCTGAGGCGGGCATTCCCATGCTCAGCTTTATAAATACATTTTGGTACATAGAACAGACGATCGTCTGATGGTGGACTGATAATTCTGGCGAAACTATCATCCTTTGAGAAGGATGATCATCTGCTGCAATGATGTACATGTCAAATGTCTTTATATTTCCTGAATATATATCGCAGCCCGGATGGATGAAACTAGATCCGGGGTCTTCAATCTCGTTCGATCTTCACTCTAAGTACAAGTCGATCCATGTGAGAATTGCGCTGAAGTCGAACATGGAAAGACATCGCTTGATTACCGGTCAATGATGTAAACCGTTAACAAGCGCGAGAGGGATCACCGATAATGATAATGACCCTCAAGGTACTGCAGTACAATTCACGTGGTGTGAATAAAGGACTTGGCGTCGAACACCACGCAAAATCTTCTGGTTGAAGGTCATTGATGTATACCTGTCGCCGGAAGTGAGAAACTTGCCATTGAGGCATGCAAGCTTCAAAGTACTGAAGGGGTTGTTCCTAGATCAACTTCTTGGATAATGAGCTGATGTCGACAAGAAGCGATCCGTCAAAGGAGGGCCTTAATGAATCCCACATCAGTGACATGGAACGGAGCTAATGGTTTTAATGGAGGTGAAAACAATCTGTGACATATGATTCAGGGTGGCAGTCATGAAATGGATGAAGGATAATGTATGGCAGTGGATGGGACCTGGTTGACTCTTTCTGAACGACTTCTCTTGAACATATGGTGACACTGATGCGATGGATTGGTAGCATTACCCCAAGTATGGATGGTGTGGCAAAGACCATGGTGATGTGACCGGTGAATGAAACAACCCAACCCGATGTGGTACGGAGGAAAAGTGTCATGTTCAAGAGCGACCTGCTACCATCAAAGACTTCTTGATTTTTCCCAATTTTTCCCCAGTCATTGCTGACCAGTACCTCTTTATTTTTGTCAAGCTTGAGGAGGATAACATATGCTTGTTCTATAACCTGCCCTTCGGGCAAGCCCATCGCTATGTTTTAACGAGCCTAGCGATAGGGAAACTCGTTCTCGTCTAAAGACAAGTTTGTCGCTATTTAGTGATTTTAACGAGTCTAACGACAAGGAAAACTCGGCCCTTTTCATTTTTAGAGAGTCTGAAAGGGTACATAAAGTTAACTCCAAAATTCCTTTTTCGTCATCTAATCCCTTAAGTCCGAAAAAGTATAAAACAATACAGAAGGGATGAGTTTTCGATAGTTTTAACGAGCCGAACAAAACAAGCGCTCGATCTTTTTGTGCAATAATCCCTCAGGTCCAAAAAGATTAAAATCTAGAGGAGGGATAGCTCTTCCGGTCATTTAACGAGCTGGAAGGCCAAAACTCGGCAATCTTTTCATATTTTATGAGTCAGTTGAAAAGAGCTTAAAGAAGACTCGTCTTTTGAGGAACGAGTGATGAATAGGGATAGCAGCTGATTCCAGGTACAGGTTGGAATTTTCCAATCACGGCAGTGTCACAAGGACGGCTAGGTGAAATCACTCTTCGCAGCTGTTCCTCAAAATGGGTAAACAATCATATGGAGGTAAACGATTGGCCAAATGAAAAGTGGAGGTGACGGTACACAAACACGACCAAGGCTTTTATGGTTGATCAGGTTACATTCTTAATGGTTATTTACCGAGATGGGTTCATTTTTTAACGAGCTTGAATGCACCAAAACACTGCTCAATCTTATGCTTATTTTTTAACGAGCATGAACTATGTGCTAAAACTGCTCGGATCTCGCTTTTCTATTTTTTAACGAGCATAAATTCCGTGGTAAAACTGCTCGATATACCAGTCATATGATACGAGTGTCTCAATGGAGATTGCTATTTTTTAAGGAGCTTCATCTCTCTTGCGCTTTACTCCTCATCCTTTCTTTATGCAAGTTCGGAAACGGCTAACCCAAAAAGCAGATAAATAACCGCTCTTAGCTTGCACTCCAAAAGGTTTGCATGCCCCCAGGTATAAAATACAATTTCAAGGTTGCCCCTCCTCCTTCTCACCTCTGCTTTTCTTTGGGTGTTCACAGCTACTTGTCGTCTTGCCAGTTTAGTTTCAATGGGCTTATACGAGGTCACAAGAGAGCAGCTACCTGTCTTCTCGTTAGTCCAACTTTCAATAGATTTTTTGCAAGATCGCAAGAGAACAGCTACTTGTGACAAGAGAGCAGCTACTTGCGACAAGAGAAGAACACTACTCAAAGACAAAACATTTGTGTTACTGAGGGAGGCTTACCTCTTTCTGGTTACCCAAAGATTGTCTCGTTAGACAAAACACTTCCTTGGCCTACCTTTTTCAGGTTACCTAAAGATTGTCTCGTTAAACAAAACACTTCCTCGACAATGCCTACCGAAATAGACAAAGGTGGGCGACGGGTCCCGTCCTCCCACATAACTTTGACAAAAGAATCCTATCCTAGAACAACCCTCTTTCCTCTACGGACGGGGTACGAACTAGTCATATTCTCTCGCAGAAATCCTACCTTATACCCAAAGTTCTCTGCTGAAGCAGACCAGGACGCATGCCCCCTGGGTTCCAGTCATGTCCTCTCGGATTACTCGCGCTCATCAGGAGGACGGACCGTGGGTTGAGACACTTCTTGCGTGAATAGACCATTTAGGGATGGTATATGACTATTTGCAATGTGTGATCCGGGAAACGAAAGTTGGTCCATGAGCTTGACCATTCTTCCTCCATGCGGAAAACACATTACTCTAAAGAGTGAGGAGACTACTGCTCCCATGCAATATATATAGTCTCGTCCAAGGAGTAGGTTATAATCCAAGGGTCCTTGAACGACCATCACGTTCATTTGAACAGTCTTCCCTTTCAATGTTATTGGCACATTGGGGAGGATCCCTAAAGGGCGACTGGTTCCCTTATCAAAGCCTGATAGATTTCTCATTTCAGGCAAAAGCGCAGGCGAACCAAGCGCTTTCCAAGCAATAGAGGAAAGGATACTCACAGATGCCCCTTCATCAATAACTGTACCAGCCATTACCATTCTGTATATTTGGACAATAATTCTGAATGGTATGCTAGCTGGCAAGCGGGGTCTGCCTAGTTGGTTCCAGTCAAAGGACACAACCAGGTTGCTTGGTGGTGGGACCGAGTAAACGGCCGGATAGCGCTCTGATGAACTTCCTTCCTGCGATAAAGGAATGGTGGCATTGCCCCCTTGATCATCAGAGTCAGTGCTGATGAAGAGAATTTGGACGGTATCGTCTTTATTCTCCTCTGTGATGGTGTCATTCGAAGATAGAGCCTCTGAAGGCAAAACCGGGTCAACTGCCGTTTCAACCTTTAGACTTTCGTCAGGTATGGATTCAGATGGTTCATCTTCAATGACAGGTGCTTCGGCTGACCACCTGGGTGGGTCAACTGGATTCTCAACTAGCGAGGGACTTGGCAAGAGTTTTTGATATCCAGGAGGAAGATTCGCTCGCAATATCGGGCGATCTTCCAGAACTCTTTTCGCCTCGTCTAAGAAGGGACAACGGTGGATGGCGTGATCATCTTCACACAGTCTGCAGGGAAATCTAGCTTTCCCGCTCTGTCCTAGAGCTTCACTCCCACTAGTTGACGGTGAACAATCGACATGGCTATCAGAGGTCGATGCTACCGGATTGTGCAGACGGGGGGACCAGTCTCTTAGTATCCGAGGGATACATGGACAATCTCTATGGAAATGGTCTCCCCTGCATATGACGCATGGCGATTTAGGCCTTACGAGTGCTGTGTGTGGATTTTTGTTAGATGACGTTTGTTTGCCCCCAGTCGCCTTAGGCTCCTTCTGCTTCTTTTCTTTCTTCTTCTTCTCCTTCTTCTCCTTAGGAACCCGGTTCTTTGAACGACCAGTTCCCTCAAGCGAAGAGGAAGGAGGAGAGGAAGATGAAGTGGAAGGCTGGTGGGCAACTCTTGTCTGATCTAACTGTTGACTCGACTGTTCAGGAATGGTGGTATTCTGAACGACATTGGTTGAAGAGAGCCATATAGGTAGGCCAATTGTCAGTCCTGGAAGTGACAATGTGGCCATGTGGGGCGCACCAACATCTCCCCAAGAGGAGAAAGGACTAGGATTTCCATCAAGGGGAACTCCTTGTTTGGTGTGCTCCATCTTTTCAACCTAAAGATCAACGCAGGAATAAGGGTGATTGTTCCGTTTAAAATAAATTGTTAACGACGCTTTAGACACAACTTGCTTTTTCAGTTTTAAAGAGTCGAGAAAAAGCTAAAGATGACTCTAGTCTCCTTCGATGTTTTAACGAGCCCGAAGTGACCAATGCTCGGATGGAATTTTTCTGTTATAGAGTCTGAAAAAGGCCAAAAGAAACTGCTCTGGAGATCTAGGCAGAGGGTGTGCCAAACTTTTCGCAAAACCACAGAATACTTTTTACGGTACGGGTGGTCGATCTTCGTGAATGCTATGTTCACTGCATTGCGATCAGTAGGGCGGCCGACACGGCTTCCTAAGGATAAAGGATATATGCCTATAGGGGTCTCCCAATATATACGCGACGGTACGTGGGAGCACAAGTCCGTATTAGTGCAATCGTCCCTCAGGAGGAATCACCCACCTTCTTAGAGATCGACAGTCACTACGTTTAACGACGCCGGAACACGTCTCTACCTAGACCTCTATGTTGTGCGTTATGTTGCAAAGCATTGTTAGGTTCATTCAATATATTTTAAGTTGATCTTTTTAAAGTTTGTCTTTCAGGATCACCACGAGATGTATTGGTACAAATTCCTAAATGCAGTCTAAGATGATAAGAAAGCTTTATAATCTTTCAACTTTGAAAATCCTAGCTACTAAGGGAAAAGAGAGCGACTATCTTTTCTCAAAGAGCAATCAGCACACTCTAATGCACTCTTCCTAAATCACACATGCAAACTTATCAAAATGCAAATGCACAATGCAGGTGTTTGTTTTCACTTTCTTAGTATAAATGCCTACAAAGAAAGCTTTTTGTACAACTTTGAATTTGCTTTTAAATGACTGAAAAATAAACAAGTTTACTTTTTCCAAAATCAGCAAGGGTAGAAGAGATTACAAGCACTTTGCGATTTTTCGAAAGGAATACTCGTTTCGACACTTAAAAGTGACAAATTCAAACCAATAAGCAAAAGCAAATGATAATCAAACTGCAAACAGCCAATGAACTCTCTCCTAAGATCACAATCAATCAATCAATCAGATCTGAATCAAGGCTACAGGATGACTATTTCGCTCATGCAAAGGAAAACTGTAAATGGCGCCACAAACACATAAAAACACTTACAGTCTTTTTGTACAAAAATGAGGCAGAATTCAAGCAAAGAAAAGGGGTTTCAGAGGTGGTACCTATGCTGGTTAAAGGCTGCAAAAACAGAGATCAAAACAGGGCAAAAGACAGCAAGGAACCCCAGCTGCACAAGGCCACACTGGTTCAGCGCAGGTGTAACACTGTCAGTTTGACATTCAGCGCAGGTAGCCTTCACAGGACCTGCGTTGAAATGCAGACTACCTTCACAGTGTCTGCGCTGAAAGGAGAAACTCTCGTTTCTCTTGGTTTCTGGGTCATAAAATGCTCAAAAATCAACTGTTTCAGGCCAAATCAGAAACAAAAGCAAGGTATAAACAGAGGGATGCTTTGAGAGGGTACTAAAGACTATCACAAAGGATCATCAAGTCATTTGTGTGTCCATTGTTGAGATCATAGACAAAAAACCCAATGAAGGATCAAAGCAGCAACATTCTACTTTGCAAAGCAGTTCGATTGTTGCTGTTGAGTCTATGAGGTAAACAATGATGCAAACACAAACAAAATGACTAAAACAAAGTTCTTCCCCAGCGGAGTCGCCAATTTGTTGTGGGGAAAAATGCCTATGCAGGACGATCCTATCCACCTAAGGTGTGACAGTACCTTAGCAACAAACGAATACAGCTACTTCGGTTTCTTCCTTTATGAAATATGAAAGAGAGGAGATTGGTAGACTTACCGTTATCTTTCGGTTGTCCCTCGATCTAGATCCTCTCCTCTTTGTGTGTCCACAGCTACTTGCTTCCTCGCTTTTGCTCCCATGAGATCACAAGAGAACAGCTACCTGTGACAAGAGAACAGCTACATGCAACAAGAGAAGGACACAATACAAAGGCAAATATACATATTCATAAATGATTCAGGATTAGAAGTAAATCAAATACACTAATGCAAATCATACAATAAACACCAGCATATAAGAAAGAACCAAGAAGCTTTATTGATTGATAAACAAGGTTCAGGAAGAGATACAACCCAAAGGGTTCCAACCCAGCATCTCCTTCCCAGCAGAATGGAATTCCTTCTTCAACCCCTTTCAAAGCATAAACACCCAATGATCTAACCACAAACCAACATAAATTCTTTGCAAATACAATATTCCAGCCTCCCATGACCTCCTGAGAGAGATCTATATATAGGAGTTTTGGAGAAAGGATGAGTCAGCTTGGGGCTGGCATGGAGCTGACTAGTGTCCTCTCCCACTTCAGTTCTTGAGTCCACTTGGAGGTTCTTGCTTCCACTTGGAGATTTGGAACCTCTTACTCATCACCAGTCGAATTCCCTGATCCAAGTGTCATTTTGGAAGCTTCCTGGGCATTGACACCTTGAGAAATGAGTCTGCCACTTGTCCAGTCACGCTCAGCGCAGGTAGCCTTCTTTGCAGTTGACATTCAGCGCAGGTAGACAGTGGAGCAGTTGACATTCAGCGCAGATGCTCAGTGGAGCAGTTGACATGATCCAGAAATGGCCTGTTTTTAAGTGTTTTCAGGTGGAGAACTTTTGTGAATTGCTGTGGTTTGCTGGCCTTGTTCCTCTAGGGGTAGGAACAACATGTTTAGGGACTTTGGATCCCTTAATTATTGACATTTCATGCTCAGTGATGTAAGGCACAAAAATGTCTATAACAGGTTCTGCATTAATTCACATTGCAGCGCTCGATCTTCCAATCGATCGATCCATCCTGCAATTTAAAAACATTCAAACATGAAACGCAGCCCTTTAATTTCACAATGATGGGTTTGACATTGCCATGATTCAGGTTTTATAATAAATCGATATTGATTTACTAAGAGCCAATGTCCAATTAATTCCATCCATAGTTATGTCCAGAACACGCTTTCAACAATCTATTACACCTGTGGCTTCAACACACTAAACGAAGAGCAATTAATGCCATCGATTTCATTCAATAGAACTGGTTCAGCAATTTAACGCATCCCATAATCGAAATTCATTAATTTGTGCCTTTTAAATCTTCATATCAGTGCTATGTGTATTCAAACAACAATCTTTTTATTTACAACACAAACTCATCATTAATAGCAGTTCAATTAATTTTCGCCAAAATGTATGTGCCTTCATGAATTCAACTTTCCAACTTGATATGCCAGAGCCACTCATTTTCCACGCTGTTCAAACTATGTCAATGCTATTTGAAACATAAAAATCTTCAATTGAATTCCAATAGAGTTTTAAAACATAGTTGCGTGCCCTCCTACATTCAACTTACAATTTGAATTTGTTTTCAATAGCCTAAAAAAAAAATGATTTTCAGATTTGAAAAATCTAAAATCAATAAAATTTATTCTCTTTTGAACAAAATTTTGACAAATTTCATACCAATTATTTGCTGAGTAATTCAATGGAGTTTTGCACAAACTTGTAGGGCTAGAATCTCCTCTTCACATCCACTGCAACATTACTGGAGCTCTAATACCACAATAATGGCAGAAGTGTCCTCAGACACATAATTTTATTAATCAGAAAAAATAATTACATAATTGATTTTGCAAGAGTTTACACCCGAACAACACAAACACTCTTGCAATGAGCTATTTATAAGCACCATGTCCTAACTACCTCTAATTATGGATCACTTATTAAATAACAAGTGTCCATTTACAATAAATGCTATAAAAACCAACTAGCTAGCAAATCTCCTAAAATAGAGCGTAAGATACGACACATTTGGAGAGTCATATCTAGTTACAACAATATGCTAATTCTAAAAGTCTCCATTAAATAATTAAACATTCTAGAATAATAATTATTAATTTAATATCTTAAATTAATAATTATTTTATTCTAATTTTATAACCTATGATAAAATTGTATTTTTGGATCATCTAACAAGCCTGAGCTTAATATACCTCCAATAAAGAGGGTGATCCTATGGACCTAAGTGTGCATGAGGCTCAAATAAGCTCATCATATGCTTCTGCAACAACCTGTACTCAACAAACTATCACACTGCTACCATACACTCCTCTTGAGGTTATGAAACTATCATGAACATTTTCAGTCCTCTATAAGTATGCAAGAAATAATCATGGACTGTTGGAGGGTATGCCCTTCACGACTTTAAGAGTTGTTGCTCCTTCATTCTCCACATGGTCTTTGACTACTTTTCTTCCTTCACTAGTTTTCTTCTAGATCCTCTTATTTTTTGCTGCTCTTGTTGCTTTTTCCTTGAATAATGGGGCAGCAAATAGTCTCTTTCCATATGGCCAAATTTATGACATGTATAACACACCACATGGCCAAGGTACAAATGAAGAGGATCAAATCTCTCGCAACTCATGTCAGGTCTATACCTTGTATGTAACGTGCTTCTACTCCATTGGTTAGACCTGCAATCTATTGCCTTATGGCCAAACAAGTTACATGAGTAGAAATAACCATAAAATCCATGATTATACCTAATGGCCAATCTCCTTGGCTCCTGATATTGCTGCAATCTTTATTGATTGGATCTATAAATTTGTAGATTTTCATGTAGATTCACAGCTCATGTAATGTACTAAAATACAAGACAAGAATCTAATCCGCTATTTAAATAATGGAAACCAAGAATCGATGAAAACAAAAATCGATAAGAGGAAGATAATAAATGGCACATAACACAATTGCTTCTCTTGGGAAAGGCACTACTCAAAACCCCGACTATCTATTGCATTAATCATAAATATGAGTGATAATATAAAGCCTTTTCTCACAAGAACAATTCAGCACAAGTATGATCAACCCTCTAACTCACAAGCCTACTTTGGCCAACACTTAGCCAATTATGTTTCCTACCAAGACCCTATTTCCTTATGCAATTCCTACGAGGAATATCCCATATTTAATTGGTAATTCCTTCTTCCATAACTACGCAATCCAAATCTAGGTCCTCTTCTGATTGCATGCATAATCTGTACAACTCAGATAATTCTACAACTAATAGTACATTGTCCCTGCACTCTAGTCTCAACTGGGTCTTTCTCTAAACTGACATGCATGAGTTTCTCATGAGGGAATCTTCAGTTAGCTAGAGTAGCACTGAGGATGCACCAATGAACCAGCTCACTACTAGACCTCTACTAGTTCCATAAACAATTAGAACTAGTTTAACTATCTATAACTCACTCAAACTGAGTTATCTAATTACAACTCAAATAAACTCATCATAGACCCCTAAAATTTAGGGAGAACATATACATGACTACATAAAGACTTCCAACTTGAAATTCCTAAGATAATTAAGTCAATTAAACTTAATTAACTATAATTTACAAGTTGTTATGAGAATAGAATTCTATTTTAATTCATAGTTTAATTCAAGGACAAGTTAAACTGGAATTTCTTGTTCTCATTTCTCAAAACTCCCTCTCAACAAGAAAGGGATTATCGGTTATGTCAATCCTATCTCTATGAAACTCAAATTTACATCTTCACAGTGCCTTTGTCAAAATGTCAGCATCTTGCTTCTCTGTGGGAATGTACTCCAACAACATAATCCATCTCAATACACAATATTGAAGATGATGATATCATATATCAATATTCTTGGATTGATCATGAAAAACTGGATTTTTGGAGAGTTTGATACAACTCTGATTATCACATTAAATCACAGTTGGATCCATCTGTTGACTAAACAAAACAACCAAAATCTTCCTCATCCAGATGGCCTCACATGTTGCCCAAATTGCAGCAACTTACTCTGCGTCTGTCGAACTAAGTGGAACCAATCTCTGTTTCTTATTGTACCACAAAACTGACACTGAAGTAATACTGAAGATCCATCCTCATGTGCTCTTCCTATAAGATGGACTCCCTGCCCAATCCTCATTAGTGAAGCCTTGAGGCTTCACTCCCTCTGTCTATTTGTACCACAATCCATACTGAGTAGTGCCTTTGAGGTATCTCAACACATGCTTTTCTGCCTTCCAATACATCTTGGTAAGCCTAACCATCACTTGACTAAGTTGGTTAACTGCATAGCACATATTTGGTTGTGTTTTCACCAAGTACATTAGTGAACCCACAAGCTGCCTGTAAACAATATCTTCCACTACTTCCCCTGAAGGAGAATCCTTATCCTCTAGTTACTTGCTAGAGGAGTCTCCATGGGTTTGGTTCTCTCCATGTAGAACCTCCTGAGTATCTCGTTGGCATACTTTCCTTGAAATACAAACAATTCCCCATCACCCTGCCATACTTCCATGCCCAAAATGTAATGCATGAACCCCAAGTCCTTCGTCTCAAACTCCCATGCAAGGTCCTCCTTGCAGGACTTGATCAGTTGATTATCACCTAGTAGAATCAAATCATCGACATATAACACAATGATCAATAATTTATCTTCAACCACTATGTGGTACAGGTTCACATTCACTTCACTCTTGGTGAAGCCCAACCCGGTGAAGTAGTTATCGATCTTGGTGTACCAAGCATGGGGTGCTCGCTTCATCCCATACAACGCCCTCTTGAGTTGGCACACTAGCGAGTCAAGGTCAAAGGTTTCAAAACCTCCAGAATTATTTATGTACACCTCTTCCTCAATCGTGCCATTAAGGAAGAATGTATTTACATCCATCTAATATATCTTCCACTCCATCTGTGCTCATAGTGCCAATATAGATTTGATCGATGAGTGCCTTGCAATAAGAGAAAATTTCTCATCATAGTCAATCCCCTCTACCTATGAAAATCCACGAGCCAAAAACCTGGACTTATGCTTCTCCACACTACCATTTGTAGCTTGCTTTACCTTGTAAAGCCATCGAGAGCTCACCACTGACTTATCCTCTGGTCTCTGGGGAACATCCCAAATACTATTATGAACTATGGAGTCATACTCCTCCACCATGGCATCAACCTAAACAGGTTGTTGCACTTCCTCCTCAAAGGAAGATGGCTCTGTCTCAACATATCTGCTCATAAGAGCCATGTATCCAGTGTACCTCTCAGGTGACCTCTTTTGCCTACACTAAAATGTGGATGCTCCCACATTCTCTGGTGTATCATGCAATAGTTTTTCAGCCTCTCTGGTGCACTTTGTCCCACCTCTAGAAGACTCTGCCTGAGTGGATACCTCCACCCCCAGATCCTCTGCATGTGGATGTTAGACATCAATTTGAGGCTCCTCAACCGCATGTAGCTCAAGCTCCCTCTCAATGGAAACTCACATGGCCTTCTCCTCATTGAATCTGACATCCCTGTGAACCACTCTCATCCTCTTCAGATGTATCAGTGTACCCCATAAATATCCCCAAAGTTTCTATCGGCTCAAGCTTCTTCCATGCATCTTTGGTCACATGGAAATACACTGATGACCCAAAAATCCTAAAGTGACGAACATCTGGTCTCTTACTGGAATAAGCCTCCTCTCGTGTCTTCATCCCAAGAATCTGATGTGGGCTACGATTCTGCACATAAACCACTGTGTTTCATGCCTCAACCTAGAAGTGTAGTGGTAGGCCCTGATCATGCAACATCGCTCGTGCTGCCCCTATAATGTTTATGTTCTTCCTCTTGGCCACCCCATTCTGTTGTGGGTTATGTGGTGTCGTCAAATCTCGTTTAATCCCTTATGTTGCACAAAAGTTCTTAAACTCATTTGAGACATACTCACCATCGTTATTACTCCTGAGAGCTTGAAGCTTCTTGCTAGACTCTTTCTCAAACAATGCTTTAAATTCACAAAACTTTGTGAAAGTTTGATCCTTCTGCCGCATAAAAAATATCCAGCATTTATGAGAAAAGTGATAAACAAGATAGAGCATGTGTGAAGAAAATATATCACATGGGATCATCACGACATTAGAAATTCATACATCTAACCTTACAAAATAGATGATTCTGATTATTTATGCAGTATATTTAATGATTATATATATAATTTAATAAATATTTGTATGGAATAAGTTTAAATTGTTGTTATTTATAAATCAAAGTTGATTTCTTCTAATTATTAAAACATTATATTATTTAAAATGAGTTTTGGTATATAAAATATAAATGATTTTTATATATGGAATTTTACTTTTTTTTGGTGAACTTAATTTTTTTTATATAAAGAAGATGAATTGTTAGTTGAGGGATAGAAATTTAAATCTTATTTATAGTTTTCAATTTATTAATAATAATAATAACAATTTGTGTGCTTATTATAAATGAGAATTTACTTATTAATATGTCATTTAAAATAATTCGTTTGGTGGTTTACAAGAAGTAGATTATTTTAGCATATCAAAATATCGTTGTGTTTTGGTGTATTAACTTGTTTCCTTATGTATGAAAAGGATGAATGTTTAATGAAATAAAAACAATGTAAATCTTAATTTAAAATAAAAAAAGGACATCGTGAGCATAAACAATATATAGAAAACCTATAACTCTTGCATATGAGATAACCCCTAGCAAAAATATGTGTAACTCTCACATATAATATTATATCCATTTACAAATATATATAACTCTCACATGGAAAATAAAAAATAATTATATCCCCCAATCAGGGTGTCAGAATCTACGCCAATGGGGGTGAATGCCCACCACCCCACCACCGCCCATTGAATTTAAGAGGGGGCGATGGTGTGGTTGTCCCTCCCCATGCAAGAACGCATGTTAACTATATTACATCCATTAGTATTATAACGACAACACTCATTCCTTGTGCGAGCTCTTGACCTATCTATCACAACTCTATATACTTTTGTAGTCTCAATAACAATCCCCCATCACAGGTGGCATATTTCCCCCGCTAAATTGGATTTGCAGAAACTCTATCATATGAAGGAATCGACCCCCTAAAGGAAGGCCTTCATTACACACATCTCGTGTTGATATTTTAAGTGTAGAGAAAAGAGATAGTGGTTGAGGAAGCGAATCCTAGGATATTGCAAGTCCTCACAATGGGGGTCAGAGTTGGAACACGAAGTGGTTGGAGAGGAATCAAGCTTCTTCTGCAACATCTCAACACCCAATGTGAAGACAGTTGTGGGGTAAATTTTTGTATGTCCAATCTTCACAACATTCTCAGTCTATTGGTATTTGCATGGTGGAATCTGGTTCATGGATTGCAGTGAGTGTCAATGGTGTGCCCAAGGTTTCATGGCTATTGGACCCTACCTAAAGCTACTCTCTATATGATCATACTTTGTCACTACCAATTAATTATATTCTCAAGCCCATCTGCCAGCTAGGTGTTAAGTTTTTTTATATTTTCTTCGATCCTATTGACATGTCTCATTGGTTTTCTCTTCTATTTAAGGGTGTTTTTAACCAAGCCTCTCTTCTTGCTAAGTATCATGCCTCTCCAATTAATGCACTCTTTTATGGGGTCTGGAGATTTAGGCCCTCAAGGTCGACTTAAAGATCAAACCCAAGCATAGACTGTTGTGGTTATAGTCCACTCCGCAACCCATACAAGAATCCAAGAGAAAATTCATTACTTAGAACCCTTAACTTCAATGATCGCCCAACCTACTCTAATTTTGAAATCCAAACTAAAGTAGCTAATTGGGTTCCTAACCCTAGCCACACTAGGAGACGAGAGAGCCAATATCTTAATCCCATCACCCTTCATAGGAAAATGAAGATCCTCTTGGGTAGGGTCTATAAAGAAAAGCACGAGGACCGTAATAACATTATAGCTTTCCTTAATAAAATTCAATGATCCAATGCCACCAAATTTTTTTTCTCATCAGGATCTCACTTGACTCACATAGAGGGTCATGTACAAAGCAACCTCTAATAGGTGCAAGTGCATAGGATCTGGTCCTAGTCACTTCCTTGAATGGCCCTAGTCATTTCCTTGAATAATTGATATTTCTTCCAACCTCTTGGTTAAGGTTTTTAACTTTTAATATAATAATTTTTTTTTAATTATATATGTAGCTGACACTTGCAATTTTTTATATATCTAACTTACTTCGTATGAAAAACTTGAATTGAAAATCAATTTTATTTTAAAATGATTTTAAGTGATAAAAAACATGAATCATTAATGGTACATCAGATTTCCCTGGTAGGCAGATGGTAGGCAGATGCAACGGTGCAATTGTCTCTGCTTCTATACAAATGTTATATATTTATATTATTTTGAAGCGAAAGAAACTATAATATTATATATAGATATAGTATTTTTTTTAATATTAAAAATTTAGTTGTATTAAACATCTTTATCTTAAACATGATAGTTCTTCCTCCTAGTTGAGCTAGAGTTCCACATTATTAGTTTTTTTGGGCGTGGGTTTTCATGGGTATTGGTCCCAACCCAATTCACGCCTAGGTTATATAGGAGGTTGAAGTTATGTATTTATGTTATTCGAATTTTTATAATGGTTTGGTACTAATAATTTACACATATATTTTCATTGTATAATTTAAATGTGTTTTTATAAAATTTTAAATTAAAATATAATGAAATTAATTAACTAATTTAAATTTTTGTGTAGATTATCTTTGAGATACATCGCATTAGGTTTTTTCCTAGTCGATGTTTCGAACCAGCAACAATGGTTCATCTTCAGGATGTGAAATATTATTGAAAGACTGTTCTCATTTAAAAAAAAAAAATTAAATTCTAATATCTGTCGGATAAGCATCTCATCTCTATATATAGAGATGAGATGCTTACCTGACAGATATTAAAATTTATTTGTTTATTTATTTTTAAATGAGGACAGTCTTTCAATAATATTTCACAATCTGAAGATAAACCGTCATTGCTGGTTCAAAACGTCGATGAAAAAGAAGCCTAATGCTATGTATTCGGAAGATAATCTACATAATGATGAAACTCGCAGAAACCTCAAAGGTAAAATAATTAATTTTTTTTTTTTAAATAAAAAGTTTATTTATTTAATTAAATATATTTTATTATATAGAAAATTATAATTTTGTATTAAATTTATATTTGTTGTGCAGAGAGGTATATTTTAGTTTAATATAATAAAGATATCATCATCTTTGTCATTTTGATTAATAAAGTGTATTTAAAGTTTAATAATTAAACTATTTTAGATTTATCGTAACTCTAAATTTATTAGAAATAATCAAATCAAATTTCTTAACATACAAGTCTTTTTTAAAATGAAAAAAATACACAACTAAAAAAATATTATATATCAATTTGTAAAGTAAATAAATTTTTAAATATTAACCATTAATATATTTAAATATATATATTTTTATTTTTAATATTTAATAACTTAAAAATTAAAATAACTATAAATAATTAAATTTTATACTAAATAATTATTATTATTAAATTATAAAGAAAATAGGATTATAAATAAAATAAAATATTATAAATATTTTTTTTTCTCCAATATGATATTGACATTTTATTTTGATATGAACTCAATTTATATATAATGATTAATATATTGATATGGATTCAATTGGTATATAATGATTAGAGTATAAATTCAATTTCTTTAAATTAATATATTAATTATATTATATATATAACTTTTTCTTTTATAAATAGTTATTATAATAATATTTGTCATATTATTATAGTTAATTGTGTGATAACAATTTTTTTAAAGTAAATAGAAATTAATAACCATTCTATTCAACCACTAAAAACAATCACAATTGACAATATTATAAAACACTATGGTCTACCTAGAATAAGCAATCCTCCAGTAGAGGCATTCGGGGTATGGCTTGTTACATTAAGAAGAACATCTCCCCCATGTTAGGATTTATAAAAACGACCCTTACAACCAATATAGTTGGATAGTGATTACTAACATTAATGATAAAAAACACTTACATAGCAATCTGTTATTTTTCGCTCATCAATTCTAACTTCTATAAGAAAAAGAATCTAGATAAAAATAGTCCTTACAATGGTTTAGAGAATGATATTTCTAGCCTAAGGAATGAAGGTAATATCCTTTTAATGGGTGACTTTAATGCTCGAACTTCAAGCAACCAGGCTATTCTTCTAAGCAATCATTTCAACCCTAATCCTCTTTGGTTAGATGAAGACCTTACTCTGGCTAGCTAGTACAAAAGGAGCTTTGAAGACCTCGGGGAGAATTTGTTTGGGTCGGAGCTAGTCAAGCTCTATAGTGATCAGGATATCATAATTTTCAACGATCTAAAGAAGTGGCCCAATTCTAGCCAAATGACCTGCATCCATGGGCTTTGTAGCAGCGTGAAAGACTATGTTATTCCCGATCTCCCTTTATACAATGAAATGATAATTTTTGACATCTTAAACGATCATGAGCCTGACTATGACCATAGGCCTTTACTTATAACTCTCAATTTTGTCATGCATAGATATCCCATAGAAGATAATCCTTATAGTCAAAAGAACTTAATCTTTGACAGAAATAAGAATGATATCTTTCTAAATGCATTCAAAACTAATTTGCTTCCTTTATCTAGTATAGACAACATAGAAGACCTGTATCATAATTTTACTGCAACCCTCTCATATTCTATTAACAAATTCTCAATTGAAGTTTCAAGTAATAAAGGAAATAGCAAAACCAACCCATGGTATGACAAAGATTGTAAAAGTGCGAGGAGAGAAATTAAGGAAGTTGTTGATTAATCTCTTAAAATTACCAAGATAAAAATATACAAAGCCCTAACTAAAAGGAAAAAAGGCAACATATTCGTAAAAGACAAGAGAATCTCTTACACCCTTCTAAGGTAGCTCCTAAGAAATTATGGAGGCAGATTCTGACTAGGAAAACTAAAGATAATAATAAAATTCGCTTACACGATTGGAATTCCTATCTTAAAAAGATTTATTAATCTCCAAATGTCATGGAAAACTTTGAAACCCTACTCACAATGAAAGAAGTTTTCTCATTACAAGACATCGATTTTGGGGTTAAATGCTTGACAAATGGGAAAGCTAAGGACATTGAAGGTTACCAGGTGGAAATCTTAAAAATTGGAATTCCAATCCTCATCCTCCACATCCACAAGCTTTTCAATCAAGTGGTCAAGCAAGGGTTCCCTAAACCATGGACTCAGAGCCTCATTATCCCTATTTTTAAAAGTGGGGATACAAATAACCCCTCTAATTATCGGACAATTATGATCAGCTCTTTCTTAGCCAAGTTATATGGTATTATTTTGGAAAAAGTTGAGCATGTGGCTTGAAAGTAAAGGTAAGTAGGCTAAAGGCCAAGCGGGTTTTAGAAGGCAACACTCAACAATGGCTCACTTTGTTACACTTAGGATCATTGTGGAGGAATGCCACAATGATAAATCCACTCTCTTTTGTTACTTTGTGGACTTTAGAGAGGCTTTTGATACGGTTCCTAAAAACCACCTATGGAATAGATTAGAAGAGCTAAAGGTTCCTTTCGAGTTGAGAGTTGCCGCTATAAGGTTATATAAGAATGTAATTGCCAACTTAAAGAGAAATGAGGGGTGGTCAAAAGATATTAAATGTAATATCAGAGTTAAACAAGGTTGCCCCTTGTCCCCTACCCTATTTTGCATCTACATCGACAAGCTAGAAGGTTGTTTAGAGGAAGCAGGTTGTGCTGGCATGATCTTTGCTGGGATAGTCATCATCCTTCTTCTCTATGCTGACGATATTCTTCTTCTCACAAGGTGCCCATCTGATCTCGATAAGTAGCTTAGACTCCTTAAGGATTTCTACTCTACCATGGGTATGACTATTAACACTCACAAAACAAAAGTTATGATTATCAAATCCAAGAAGGAAACTTACACTAATCTTATGTATGACAATATTAACGGAGGAAGTGTCTTCTTACAAGTACCTAGGAATTGATATTCATCACAAGCTCAATAGGAACTATAGCATTGAGAAAAGGATTAATGGGGGCTGGAAAGCTTATTTGGGTCTTGAAAATAATTGTAAAACGGAAAACCTCGTAATGTAGGATGGAAAGAAGTTCCTCTTTGAAACTTTAGTCACTCTTGTTATCTTGTATGGATGTGAGGTTTGGGGTTGCAGCATCTCTAGAGAATCCTAGAAAAAGATTGAAAACCCCATCTTTCATTTCTTTGAATGTTAACATATCCACTCTCAGTACTTTGAATTTTTCGATTGATGTAAAAGACCCCTCTTTTTTTTTTTTAACTTTGTCCACCATTATCACTCAAATTTTCCTAAATAATTTATTATTTTAACATGTTACGTTTAGTTTGCAGATGCACTCCACCGCACCTACCAATATTTGCTACTAAATATTGCAACACACCTACCGATATTTGCTACTAAATATTGCAACACGCATGTGCATATGAGTTGCTGCGATGTGTATCTTTCCTAAAATAACCTCTTTGTGCCTTCTCTCATGAGGCCGTAAAATCATGTGCGTGGGCATGATGCGCATTGGTAAAAATATCACAGTTCCGGGTTAAATGTTTTACTGCTAAATGACAACAGCAAAGGGTGACGGGACAAATACATTGAAAGTTATAAATGCTTTTCCTATTATGGTATTCATAGTTTTATATTTATAGGATACAATTTATGTGATGGTTTGATTTAGGGCGGAGTAAGTGCACTTGTATATCTCTCTGCCACACAACGTTTTCGATTGATCTTCAGGTCTAATGGATATTGGATGGGCATTATGCTATTCTGTAGTAGGCGCAAGTGCCTAGGATCTGGCCGAGTCACTTTTCTTGGCTAGTGTTTTTTTAAATACATGTGTAATTAGCAATAATCAACAATTTTTGTATATCATTGTGATTTATGGAATGTTAAACCCCAAATAATTTTCAATGGTATTTATTTTCTATTACAACATCTGAATGTAAAGTGATTAACAATGTTGAATGATGGAAAATGGGAATAATAAGAATGTAGCCAATTGTAAATAGTTTATAGTTTCAAAAAGAAAACATTTTATTCAGGATGGATGTATGATTCCAACTCTACATAACTAAATTTTATAAGAAATAATTACTATTAGGACTAGATCCATCATAAATAAAATGTTTTCTTACCCAAAATGTTTGCTTCATGAATAATTTTTATGTGCGCTTACACTGAGAGAGTATGTAAGTTTTGGGGGTGAGAAGGAGAGACAAGGGGAGATAGAGATATAGATGGTTGTTTGCTTCATGAATAATTTTTATGTGCTTACACTCAGAGAGAGTGTGTATGTTTTGGTGGTGAGAAGGGGGTGAGAAGGAGAGAGAAGGGGAGATAGAGATATAGATCGAGGAAGAGAGAGGGAAGAAGAGGGAGACAAAGACACGAAGGGAGGAAGAGATTTAGATATGGAGAGAGCAATGTTAGAGAGAGAGAGAAGACAAAGAGAGAGAGGGAGGGGAAAGGAAGGGAGGGAGAGAGAGAGAGAGATATGGAGAAAGAGTGTGTATATTTAGTGGGTAAGATAGAGAAGGAGAGACAATGGGAGATAGAGATATAGATGGAGGAAGAAGATATGTGCTTACACTGAAATCAATGCACACTACTAATCTAATTACTTTGACAATAATGTACATCATATATCTAGTTGCATCAAATCAGAAATCAACATCTACACTAAAATCAATGCATCTAGTGCCAACAATCAAATAGGATTAGAAATCAACATCTATACTGAAATCAATGCATCTAGTGCAAGAAATCAAATAAGATTGGAAGTCAATATCTACACTGAAACTAATGCATTTAATGCAAGCAATCAAATATGAGTAGAAATCAACATCTACGTTGAAATCAATGCACCTAGTGTAAGGTATCAAATAGGATTAGAAATCGACATCTACACTGAAATCAATGCATCTATTGCAAGAAATCAAATAGGATTAGAAATCAATATCTACATTGAAACCAATACATCATGTGCAAGCAATAAAATAGGAGTAGAAATCAACATCGACACTGAAATCGATGCATCTAGTGTAAATTTTTAAATAGGATTATAAATTGATATCTACACTGAAATTAATGCATATAGTGCATGTTCTCAAATAGGATTATAAATCAACAACTACATTGAAATCAATACATCTATTTTAGTGAAAATCCAAAATATTCATGAATTTCTATATCTAACTTCTATGTATGTATTTGTCTCTCTGTGTCTCTTTCTTCTTCCCTTTGTCACAACCTTCTATTTTGTGTCTATCTCCCTACCCCTCTCCTTCTCTCTCTTCTCCTCCCTCTCTCCCTCATCTCTCTCTATATTTCTCTCCCTCCCTTTCTCTATTTTTCTCTTCTTCCCTCTCTCCCCTTGTCATCTATATCTATACCTCCCTCTATCTCTCATTATTTGTATCTCTATCTCATCCTCCTAAACACATGTCACGCTCTCTCTCTCTCTCCCTATATATATCTATCTATCTCTCTCTCTCTCTCTCCCTCTCTCTCTCTCTCTCTCTCTCTCTCTCTCTCTCTCTCCACCCCCTCCTTAATCTATATTTATATATCCCATATATCTCTCTTCCTCCCTCCCTCTCTTTGCTTCTCTCTTCTACCCTCTCCCCTACCCCGTCTATATATCTATCTCCCCTTGTCTCTCCTTCTCACCCCCAAAACATATACAAGTTCTCTCCATGTCTATCTATCTCTCTCTATCCCCCTCTTCCTCCTCCTCTCTCTCTCTCTCTCTCTCTCTCTCTCTCTTGATTACTCTCTCCCTCAGTGACTCTCTATCTTTCCCTTGCCACTCCCTCTCCACCTTTCTCTCTTTATGTCTTTCTTCCCCTTCCAACTCCATCTCTCTCTTCCCCTCTCTCCTCTGTCTCAAGTCTTCTCTCTTTTTCCTTCCTATCTCCCCCCTTCTCTCCCACCTCCCTCCATATCTTCTCCCATCATACACAACCTCTCTCCATCCTCCAAATTTGTAGCTATCTCCCTGCCTCTCCCCCCTCTCCATATATATGTCTCCCTATCTCTCTCTTCCCCTTATTTCCTTATCTTTATCCTCTACTTTTCTCTCTCTTCCCTCGTCTCCTCTCTCCCACATTCCATCTTCATCTCTCCCTTGTCACTCCCTCTCTCTCTCCACCTCTATCTCTCAATGTCTTTGTTCTTCACTCCCTCTCTTCCCCCTCTAAATACATCTCTCTTCGTCTCTCTCTCTCCCCCTCCTCTCTCTCTTCCATTCTCTCTCTTCCTTTCTCTCTCTCACATTCTCACCCAGCTCTATGTCTCTCTCCCCCACTCTATTCCCCCTTTCATCTCACTCTCTTTCTTAAATATGATGCCATTGTATTGTATTTAAGAAAGTACATAAATTAAAAAACAAACACACAATTGGTTGTAAATTATTAAACCTATATTTTGCATCAATCACGTTAAATAAAATACAATAATAAAAAACTTAAAAGAATCATGCACTACCTTTCCTCTATCAATCTTAATCACTTTATTTCTCACTTCGCTTGGATCCTTGGTTCTTTATAATATTATATGTATATATGAAAGTACTCTCAATTTTTAATTTATTAAAACCTCCATTTAATCCCTATGAATATATCGTTAATCAAAGTAAAATAAAGTATTTGTAAAATATTTTGATTTTGAAATAAGTTATGTTTTTTCGGCATGTGGTATTGATAATCCATGGTATTGACCCATGGTATTGTAACAGAATAATTAAAATCCTAAATCCATAACATAATAATTAAAAGTCTAGATGGCCCATGGTATTTATAAACCATGGTAGTAGCCCATGGTATTATAATTTTATTAATTAAATTTATAGATGGAACACATCTATATATATATATATATATATATTTTCTCTGTAATGACTAACTCTATTAAAAGGAAAGAAAAATATAATTACAAACAGGCAGAAGCCTCAGTCTAGAGCATCTGAGTGCTTTCAGGTCATCAAAACTGTCCCATAATTGGGAAAACCAGTTATAGTGAACAGAAAAAAACCATACATAGGAGCGGGAAAGACAAACACCGAGAGATAGAAAAGATGTACATGTCAGCAATAGAACCACAGACTACCGGGCCACAGAAACATGAACAAAACCTAGAACCATGAACAACTAAATCTAACCAGTGAGCAGTAAAAGAACTCTGAGTAGACATGAGGGGGTCGAAGTGGCATTACATGGGGATGTCCTGGTCCAGTGGATCCTCCACAATGGGGCAAGCATTGCCATACCAAATTTCGCCATCCCTCGCCACATCACCAGCCATGCTGCCACCTAGAGGATCTAGTGCAGGACGGGTTCCGCTTGAGCTGCCCACAATGGCCATCGAAATAGTGGCACCATGAGAGCTACCACCTGGTGGCTAGGTGTCACCTGGAGTGTCACCCTTCTCATGCTGCTCGCCACACCTTTCCGCCTTGCCTTCATCTGCTAGGTTCTGCTCAGAGCCATGGTTGCCGGCAACTCTACAAATGCCCTAAGAATGCTCTGTCAAGGTACGCGCAAGAACATGAGGTTGAGCTTCTTCTTCAGAGAAAAATTATGGTGATATTAGCTGTGATGATGGGCCTGTTCAGGCTGCTCTGAAATATGAAATGAGTCGACTGGAAGGCATTGTGTGGGAAGGGTCTGCTGGACAGGCTGGGGGGAGGAGAATTAGCTTGAGATGAGGTTGGAGAGGCAGGGGGTGGCTGATCGACAGACTGAGCAGCTTGAGAACGCGCACGACCACCACGGCTCCCTCCATGGCGGCTTTTCATGCAATGACATACCATGGCTGAGCAGCGAAGGGGAAGCTCAGTAGAATGGGGCTCTTTGATGGGAAGCTGAGAATGCTTAGCGAGATCCAGGACATGGTTCAGAGAGCAAGGCTGGGAATGGGAGAAAGGAAACCCAATTCCAAAATCAAGAACCAGCAAGAGCCAACATCAATTGCCTGTAACCATTCTACAACAGGGGATTCCTGCATGGAGCCGGCAAAGGCTAGAGGACGGGGTGCAAACAATCGGGTTGAAGGCTAAATGCGCCATGTTTAAACCATCAGTTGCCTTGTCTCGGTCGAAGTGAGCATTTAAGTCGTTCTGCAGGCAGACCTGCTCTCGCCTTAAGTGAGCCATCATGTACCAAGTCTGGGCTTGATTATAGTGCTGTCAAGTAGCTGGCAGGGCCGAGTGCCGTCACACCTAATTAATGCCATTAATGAGCTTGGGAATCATCCACATCCAGGTGGAACACATCTATATTAATTATTACAAATATATTGATTACAGTTGAGAGGACATTACAAATGTTTACTTACATTAAATTTCTTAGATTACATCTATACATGTGCCCTAGACTTTATTGTAGAGTGTGTCTATACTTGGAACTTACAAATGTTTACTTACATTACATCTACACATGTGCCCTATACTGGGTTGTAGAGCATGCCCTATACTTCGAATCGCGTGAGAGGAAATATTACATAAAATATAATATTGCAATATTATATGTTACCCAATATCTATAACCACCCCCACCTAATAAATAATGGCAAAGGGTGGGGGGAATACTAATGAAAATGTAATAATATTAAATTTTACCTAACCACTGAATATTATGTTCTACTCAATATTTCCCTTCACTCCTACTAATTTTATATTTGAGTTTGTTTACTTTTAAATTACAAATATAAAGAAAAATTACAATAAGAAGTGAATCCGTTGAGGGGAAATATTGGGTAAAATGTAATATTATATTATTATATTTTATCCCATATAACTTAGAAAATTGTGGATGGAGGTAGGCAAAAATATTAGATAAAATGTAATAATTACATTTTTCCTAATATTTCCCCATCTTTGCAAACAAATGTCGAGTGCCAACGTATCCATAATTTTATTTTACCTTTACAGGAAAGTTTTACCTTTATAGCATACATGGATTCAATGCCATATGTATCTAAATATAACATCAAACTAACATGAATCTAGGCTAATTTAATCCCCCCCTTAAATAGGTTATATTCCAAAGGAATTCCGTGAGTCAATACCATGGATTTTTAAAATCATGGGTCAATACCATGAGTCATTTTTTTATTATTATTATTTAATTGTGATAGGGTTATTTTTTATTTTTTTATTTTAGTTTTATTTTCACCAAGTTACATTGTTTACATTACATTAAGTTACACATTTCTACCATATTTGATTTTTATTTTGACACAGTCAAAATGTTAACATTATATTACTTTAGGTTACACATTTCAAAATTACTTTATCTCACTAGCAATTGCACCATATGTTACAAAGGAACGCCGTAAGGCATAAATTAAAGAAGAATAGTGAGATATAGAGGATCATTGAATATAAAATTTAGTAAACAATATATAAAAAAAAGTAAACAAAATGTCATTCAAATCTAGAAGATAAAGAGAAATCACTTACATTATACCAAATTTACAGATTCTATAATCTTTCCAACATAGATTTCCTCTGAATCTGAAAGATGCTCTTTCAAGTTCCAATAACAAATATTTTATAATAAAAAAGTGCTCTTTTTCAATATTGAACTGTGTGACTTGATCAAAAGCTTATAGGCTTTACCACTTGCTCTTAAGGTGATTGGATTTGTCTTTGCTTGTCCTTGCTTAACTTCTTTTGGGCATTTGGATTGGTTTAGTCACTGACATAATAACTTTATAATGTTTTATAAGAGAGAAATGGATATTTTGTTGAGCATTGATTAAATGATTCTTTAACTGATATAGCAACCTTAATTCACTATTCAGAGATACCATGGTGAACTCTCATGGTAGCATCCATGAGCTTTCCTTTATTCAACATGATATCTCGTGAGACATGACTATGTATTTGACTAGGAATGGGCCTATAAATAAACACAGATGGATTTTTATGCCTTAGAAATCAAATTCACTATTCAGAGATACCATAGTGAACTCTCATGGTATTTCCTTTATTCAACATGATATCCTGTGAGACATGACTATGTATTTGACTAGGAAGAGGCCTATAAATAAACACAAACTAATTTTTATGCCTTAGAAATCAAATTCACTATTCAAAGATACCATGGTGAACTATCATGGTAGCATCCACCAGCTTTCCTTTATTCAACATGATATCCTTTGAGACATGACTATGTATTTGACTAGGAAGGGGCCTATAAATAAACACAAAAGGCTTTTTATGCCTCAGAAAGCAAACTCTATTCCGAAAAAGTGGAAAAAGTTTGTGAAGTTTGCATTTGATGTTAAGATTGTTTCCTTCCACATAAGTTTGATGCCATTAAGAATACTCATCAAAAGTACAAAGATTAAGGAAAACATTTTTCCAATATTTATAAGCATAAAAACAAGTTGCTAAAACAAAAAAATTAAATTGTTATCATTTTCATAAGGTTAGGTAAACCAAAGATAGTCTTTATAGATGGTGGAAATCATTATCATCATCAACAACCACCTTTTCTATTCTTAGAAGTTCACCTTCACCACTTGTTCACGTTCAAGTAGCCCAACCACATAATATATACACCAATACACATCTATTACCTTATATCAACCACCTCTCAATGACTTCATCAATAACTCAAGTACTAATTGGGAAAGTATTGAAATAAAAGTGAAATCTTATAGTGGAGCATTAATTATTTAGAAAACAATGGTAACATCTTTTCCCTTCACAAAGAAATGATTGACATGGAAAAATTTAAGAGGAAAAATGTTTTGGACAAATTTTTAAACCTACAAACTCTAATAGATGTTGAAATTTTTTGTAACCAAACAATAATATACTGACCAAACATCAATGGAAAATGGTTGGAAGGGCTAATGAACAAATAGACCAAGAGAAACAAAATGGGAATAAGCCTCGCACCAGAACTATTTGTTTTCTCTTAACTAAATTAGTTGTTTGATTACTTTAAACACCGTAACTATGAGTTTTTTTTTTAACTATTAACAATTAATCCAATGGCCTAAAAATCTTTCCAACATTCCATAATGGTGGAGACACGAAAATATTTAAATTAAATTCACATTAATTTTTTATTTTATTTTTATAGATTTTTTACTAATAAATCTAACACATATTGTAAAGCATCTCTTGATTCAAAACTATTAATACACATCTTTAAATCACATCTTGATTAAAAACCATTAATAAACATCTTTAAAGTATTTTCAATATAATCTAATTTAAAATTAATATAAATTTATTAACTAATAATAAATATAAACGATATAGATATTCTCTTTTTTATCTCTTTTTATTATATAAATAATATTTGAAAAAATAAAAAGTTATTTTCTTAATAAATTATCTTAATACAAAAATAATATCAACCAAGTTCTTAAAAAAAAATTCTACCTTATGCATAATTTAGAAAAATATCTAATTTTAAATACATTAAAAAAATTAAAAAACAAAAAATAATTAGAAATATATTAAACTTTAGAAATATATTAAACATATTCCATATTTTGTACGGTATTTATTAATATATATTATTTATAATTAAAAAAATATATATGTTTTATATTTATATGGTTTTTCCGCGGGACCGTTAGAACCTGAAAACTTCTATTCGCAGTTGGATATTGAAACGCTCTGTGGGCTTCCAATGTAACCATCTAATCTTAACTGAATATTTGGCAAAGAAAAAGAAAATTATATTATAATGTGGAAATAAATCTTAAAAATCTTATTACATATTTCGCTAAATATATAACTTAAAAATTTTATTACATATTTCGTTAAATATATAATACTTAAAAATATTATTACATGTTTAGTTAAATATATATTTCTTTTAATCTATAGATTAGTTTAATTATTATATTAATGAAAGACATTGTACTGGTCACGCAGAACTGCACCTCAGAGAATTCAAAACATTAAAAAATTAAAATTAAAAAACAAAATGATTAGAAATATATTAAACTTTAGAAATATATTAAACTTATTCCATGTTTTGTATAATATTTATTTATATATATTATTTATAATAATATATATATATATATTATATTTATAGGTTTTTCCGCGTAACCGTTAGAACCTGAAAACTTCTATTCGCAATTGGATATTGAAACGCTCTGTGGGCTTCCAATGTAACCATCTAATTTTAACTGAATATTTGGCAAAGAAAAAGAAAATTATATTATAATGTGGAAATAAATCTTAAATCTTATTACATATTTGGCTAAATATATAACTTAAAAATTTTATTACATATTTGGTTAAATATATAATACTTAAAAATCTTATTACATGCTTAGTTAAATATATATTTATTTTAATCTATACATTAATTTAATTATTATATTAATGAAAGAACTGCACCTCAGAGAATTCAAAACATTAAGAAAAACAAAAAAAATTAAAAAACAAAAAATATTATAAATATATTAAACTTATTCCATATTTTGTATGGTATTTATTTATATATATTATTTATAATTAAAAATATATATATATGTTTTATATTTATATGGTTTTTCAGCGGGACCGTTAGAACCTGAAAATTTCTATTCGCAATTGGATATTGAAACGCTCTGTGGGCCGCAATTGGATATTGAAACGCTCTGTGGGCTTTCAAATGTAACCATCTAATTTTAACTGAATATTTGACAAAGAAAAAGAAAATTGTGGAAATAAATCTTAAAAATCTTATTACATATTTCGCGAAATATATAACTTAAAAATTTTAATACATATTTCATTAAATATATAATACTTAAAAATCTTATTACATGTTTAGTTAAATATATATTTCTTTTAATCTATACATTAATTTAATTTTTAATCTATACATTAATTTAATTATTATATTAATGAAAGACATTGTACTGGTCGCGCAGAACATGCACCTCAGAGAATTCAAAACACGTGAGAGGTTAAAGCTCCAAGAGTGTAAGGAAGCTTATCCTATAATATATGCTTCGTGATCGATATAATAATTATTATAAGTAGTTAGGCTGAGCTTAAATCACGATATATTGATAATTAGGCAGCATTTTGTAAACAATTCAGATAATTTAATAGTTGTTAATTAAAAAAAATTTCGACAATTTAAAATAAGGTTAAGCCAAAACCTGCCATAATCAAAAACCCAACCAGGTGGAAGACAACGATGTGTGATTCAAATTAGTGGCATCTATTCTTATGTGTCTCACATTGCATTGGAGTTTTCGTGTAGTAAAAAATTCAACCGATCGATCCATTGGGTTTTATATTTTCTTGAGTCCAGAATATGCGGAAAGATGTTATTTCCACTACATCACATTTCATTTTCTTTAATATATAATATGTGAAATTAATAACATATAAACTTTTTATTTAATAATGTTGTTAACAATAAATATGTAGATTTTAGTAGGCTCTATCACTGTAATAAATCTCGCATATCCATAAATAGAACCAAAAAAAAATCAATACGTGCATCCCAGTCCCGCGGAAAAACCATCGGTGGTTTCAAAGTCCAGTACCGAAGTTACCAATAGATTCCAAACCACTGCTTTTTTCCTCACTTGGCATCCTAAATAGAATTAGCTAGTTTCGCTCACCCTTGATAGAACCAGGCCTTCAAAGTAACGGGAATAAGTGTTTGAAATAAAGGTAATTGTCAAAGTAGATCATTTATTCCATCATTTTATTCAATCATTTTAATTATTAATTATGAATAAAAAATAGTTTATTTTTACAAATGTTTAGGTATTGAATTTGATTCAAATTTGGTAATAAGGAGTATGAATATTTAAAAAAAAAGTCAATTAGGAAGTAATTGGAACTTGAGGATATTGGTTTTGAGAATATTTATCTAAATAATAATTTTGTATGATTATCTTGTGTGGATTGAATTCTAAAAAATTTCGGAAAAGTTGAAAGAGTTCATAAATATTTATTATTAAAAGAATTAGAAATTAAAATGAAAACCCTTATAGGATAGTAGTTTTTTGGAAAAAAATATTATGACAATTTATTACATATATTATTAAAATAAATTCATGTGTATTTGAAGAAGATGATTTTCCGAATGAATCATTAGTCATTCAAGACTTGGTATAAAATAAGGTAATTAAGATGCCATGTTATGTTAAAAAATGAAATTCTATCTTGATGAAATCAATTTAATGATTACCTTCATTAAACAATAAATTATATCTCTAAAAGAAAACTATTGTACATTCGTTTTAATGATTACCTACATTAAACAATAAATTATATCTAGAGATGAAAACTACTATACATTACGTTTTGTGTTCTAGCTAAATTCTAATGACTTAAAATATGAGATAAGGATATGGAAAAATATAAACATAGTAAAACTGATGATGAGATGCATGGGATGATACATCACCATATGTATGAATAAACAAGTGTAGCAAAGGAAGTTTAGTCATTGTCATTTAAGTGGATGTTATGTGTTTAGAAAAATTGCAAATTGATATATAAAGTACGAAAGTTAATTGCCTTCTAAGGGATATGGACTTGCATAAACTTTTGGTTTGTAGTAACCACTACTAAGTTGGCACATTTAGATATTTATTTCTATCTTATTTCTGTTCCCTTTTTATGGAAATACTTGCTTAAATTATGGTGGGCTGTAAATTCTAGTAAATAGGTTATTTAAATGAGTATGAGCTATTTTCAAGGATTTTAATTATGAAGCTTATCAATGAAAAATCATGGCATAAATATTGCAACTACATCCATAAATTATGGCAAAAAACATGAGGTGGTTATCTACATGGCACAAAGGCTCTACCCTCGAAATTATGACCCAATGAAATGTTTGAAATTTTTTTTTTCAATATTGAAAAATAAATATCTGTCTTCAAAGTTAAACCTCATAACTTGAATTAGTCAATACTAAACTAATAATGGTCAATAGACAAATCAATTGTTATAGTCTTGCCATAAGAAAGACTAATAAAAAAATGTTCTTCAACTTACCCTAAAAATACCATCTTTAGGTTAAAAAACATCAAAATTGTAAACTTAAACTTTACAAGTCTTCATCTCATAAGTCCTGAAAAGTTTTCCATAAGTGTAAATAAAAAGTTATATTATATTTTATTTTAATTAAAAGCTTTGAGAATCACAAAAATAATCAAACTGATGAAAATATAAAAAAAAAAAGAAATTAGTTAATCTTCGACTTATAGAAGGCCATCTATTACACCAATCACGAACCTTATTCTCTGTCCTTTCCAATAAATGCCACTAATATATTTTTCAATTAATATTTAAAACCATTCTTCATATCAAAATATTTGGAACGGAATAGAGAATTTTGTTTGTGCTCCTCCTCCTTTCTTAGCCCGTTAAAGCTAAAATTGATTCTGTGAGAGTCCACATCCGTTTTAGTAACCACAAAAAAATATATATAAATTCCCTTCAATTTTCCATCTTCTCTAATACACTGCGTGAGAACAATAAATGCCATTTACAAATAAATGTTAAAATAGATTTTTTACAAGTTCATTATGCTTCTATCAATTAATAGTTGATAATCAAATATAAGAGTTGATTAAGTTGTTTGTTGGAAACTTTTGAGCACTATTTACGAGGTGAATCAATTGTGTGTCTTATTAACAATTTTGTACAAATTTAAACTTCTCAATGAATCACATATATGAGCCAACAACACATTATATTATCTCATGAATATAAACCATACAAGTAGCTAAAACAAGATAACCATGAGAGAAACAATAATCAACACATAAAAAACACACCCACACAAGAGACACAAGATATCTGGTGGAAAACCGTTCACTAAGAAAAACCCAACCATGTTGTTGTTGCACTACTCTCAATCTTCTATTAAACAAAATATGTCTTTTACATAGTTTTTATCACTCCAATCAACTTTGAGACTCAACCTTATATACAATAGGCGAACACCAATAATTCAGAGGAGACTCGACTCTGTTGATCAAATGAAAAGACTCCGTTCTCTCACGGACATACAAACTACCGTCCGCTGAAAGTCACCACGATCAATGATCTTTTACAACTTCGATTGGACTATCCAACTCCTATTGTATGGAGAAGCTTCAAAATCATTGCTCCACTGTCATGAAGTCACTACTATACATTATGTAGACCTCATTTCATAAATTTTCAAATTGGATCTAAGACTATCTTCTCAACTAGAATCATCTCTACAATACAACTCCAACAGCAAGACACCCTCAATAAAACAATCAAAATACCACCACTAACATGCTCTCAACACAAGAGAAATAGTGAATCACATCCATGGATCAAGACTGTGGCCATCCAAAAAAATAATTTCTGCTCCAATCCTCCAAACAAAACTCTACTACAACAAACTCAAATATGATCTGAACATTAATGCAATACTTCAACAATATGCTCCGTTCATCGCCATTTTCACTCATACACTAAATAATTTATGCTCAGAACTAGTTTTGAAACATTCCTCCTCTATTCAGTCTTATCCACTCACTATCACACTCAACCAACCAATACTCAGCTCCAAAATGATGTATATAAAATGTGTTTGGAAAAATTCATCTTTGGGTTGGGATCAAGAGTGAACAGAGTTGATGAAATGAATCCACTATTACCACTACTTGTGCACTAAAAGTGTTCACATCATTGGAGGAAATTTTCAAACCATTCCCTACCTTTAAAAAAAAATCTAGAAGCCTCTTTAAATTTCCATTGCAAATTACATCTAATTTGCATGAGGAATCTAGGTAATTTTTTCGTGAAAGTTCAACGACATGCATGAAAATAGTTGATCTGGGTTGCAACCACATGCACAAGGTTGTCTTCTAGTGGTTGGAGCCTTTCAACCACATGCACAAGCTTGCATGGGTGTGGCTGGAGAAGACCCTAAGGAAAAACGTGAAACCTCAACTCAAAACCTGCATTGACTGATTGGTCACCTTCTCTAGCTACTGTATAAGCTTCCAATCCTATGTCAAGTCTGGTAACACCTCTGCAAGTGGATCAAACATGTCTCCTGAGTTTTACTACCAAGTTGACCTAAGGGCCAACAAACAAGGGTTTTCAAGGTTGATAACAAGTCGTCTACTCTCGAAAAACACCTACACAAGTTGCAACACTTCTATATAAACCTGCAACACACTATAACACATCTCCAACATCATCATACAATCAACACACTGTTGCAACAAGTCATGAGCAAGAACAGAAGCATGATGACCTAATCTGCCATAGTCCTCAACATGTCAATACCACTAACGCATAAGAAATCACCAGTCACTTCCATCATCCTACATCATCAAAAGGCTAAAATCAATGGAAACATCGCCATCTGAATGCCAATTCAACTAGTTGCAACCATGCTACAAGAATGGCATCAAACACATTAGCTACACTACATAGGGTTGACATTGATACCAACATGAGCTAATTTCCATCGTGAACAATGCCAACATTAGCTATCTGGACACATGAATACCATAAGGCCAACAATATCCCCCTTTGGTATTAATGGAAACCACACACAATCTTCAGACCCATCTCCTCTATCACTCCCCCTTCAACATCAAGGGAAAAGGGTCAACTCCATCTAATAAGCCAGTAAGAATACGAGTACTAACACTGAAGAATTTGACCTCCATATAGATGAAATATGATGCATATCAACTAAAGAACATACTCTCCATATCAGCAGCAAGTAGTATATGAACCAAACAACATCAGAGAATCATGTCACAACATACAACCTATGGTAGTAGCAACAATATGCCAACATAAGGCAACCATACAAGCATCAATGAGGAGCATCATAATGAACATCATGCAACAATGTGCACATGAGGCATCAACCTACACTTCTCCATAACAACTACATAGCATCAACACCAATAGCCACACATCCTCTCTACTCATATCATGAGGTCAAGGCCCAAAAATCAAAGCATAGCATGAGGCACATCATTAACTCCCACAAGTGGAGCATAATGCCAACAATGACTATCTGAAATAAAGAAAGAGCAAATAGATGCTCCCCATAAACACATGCCATCTTCAAGCTATAGTGATCGCTTCTGTTGTAAGAATTGCTTCCCTTCCAAGAAAAAAACACCATATGGATCAAGACCATGTGACCATGAGTACATGACACATAACATTGTACATACATAGTTGTAGAAGTGACATAAGACCTCATACATGACCAATATATGACCTCATGACTCATGACAATAAGACCTAATGATGAATACAATACAAATACATGGCTTCATGACCATAGTACATGGATATATCAAAGAATACATGGCTACCATGAGCTTAATATACCTCCAATATATAGGTTGATCCTGTGGACCTGAATGTGCATGAGGCTCAAATGAACTCATCATATGCTGTTGTAACAACTTGTACTAAAAAAACTATCACACTGCTACCATACGCTCCCCCTAAGGTTATGCAACTTTCATGAACATTTGCATTCCTCTATAAGTCTGAAAGAAATAATTATGGATTGTTGGAGGGTATCCTCTTCACTACTTGAAGAGTTGATGCTACTTCATTCTCCAAATGGTCTTTGACTACTTCTTTTTTTCCTTCATTGGTTTTCTGCTAGGTAGTCATATTTTTTGTTGCTTTTGCTGATTTTGCCTTGAATAACGGGTAAAAGAATAGTCTCTTGTCATATGGCCAAAGTTATCACATGTATAACAATCCACATGGCCAAGATACCAAGAAAGAGGATAAAATATCTTGCTGCTCATGCCAAGTCTATACCTTGCATGCAATGTGCTTCTACTCCATTGGTTAAACCTCTAATCTATTGCCTTATGGCCAAACAAGTTACATGAGTAACAATAATCATAAAAACCATGATTATACATGATGGCCAATATCCTTGGCTCTTGATACTACTAGAAACTTTGCTGATTGGATCTATACATTCTGTTTCTGCAGTTAGCTGCAACATGCCCAAATTTATGACAATTGTAACATTCTACATTACGCACGAAAGGAACAAAAGGTCTTTGTTTCCTTTGAAATTTTACAAATCTGTCACAATCCTTTCTTGGATAAATATATTTTCTGAAAGTAGGAGTTCCTTGAGGTTTTCTTCTTTGTTGCTACTGGTTTTGCTACTTGATCTGCTGTTGGTTCTTCTTCTTATTTCCTTGGTGCTCAATATCAAAATGCAATACACTATTTAGAACAAGAATTAAAACCAATTTCAGAAATTATGATAACAAAATAATTAATTTACATCCCAGACAATAGTGCAAATGTAATGAAAATTAATTAAAATCATACCAAAATCTCATTACAAGAATTTACAGTCCTTGAGAAACTTCATCTCCTTGGAGGAGTTGCCAACAATAGTGCAAAACAACCTTCTCTTTTAGAACTAAAAATACTCTACCTCTCCTTATTGCAACTCATAGTACACTACAATAGTGCAAATGCACAATAAGAAAAATCATAGAGTTTTCCCCAAACCTCAAATCAAAAGTTTTCCCCTCACCTACACCTATAATCTCCTATTATAATAGTGCTTACAGAGCCTATACTTGTAGAGAATATGAACCTTTTCTTCATTCTCAAAACTAATATTTAATAATTACAAGAAATCTAAAAAATAGAGAACTGTTGAGAGTAGGTTCCAAATCCTGAATTAGAGCTACAGATTCCTCATTTTTTTCTTTGTTAGTCCCTTTTCATTGCTCCAAAATGACTCAGATCTGAACTTCTCCAACAGATTTCCTGCTAAAAACTAATCAAAACCAAAAATAAAAATAAATCAAATTGCAAATTAGAAACCAGAAAAACAAACTTATGAAAGATGAGATCACTTCAAAAATTCTGATTAGATTTTGAATCAATACTAGAGAATGAATTAGTGACAACACTTTTAGCAAGCCAATGAAATTTTCTCAAATCAAATTTGAAAAAACTAATTATTGTTGCAAATTCGTCAATTTTCCTTTTGATGAGTTTTTATATCATTAAATGATTGAATATGCCAAAATTAACATTCCCAAATTATTCTCCACAGTCTTAGCTTTCGAACGAGCTATTGTGAGCTTGTTTTCACCAAGTAAATCTTGAGGTATGCCTTTCCAAAGTTTATGTGTCAAAATGATCGAAAAATATTTGCATGAGCCAAAATTAAAAAAATATAATTAAAAATTCTAATCTTAATTAAATGTATAATTAAATTTAACTAATTATTTACAATTAAATTAATTAAATTAATTACAAATTATAAAAGTTAAATTAATTAAAATAAATATAAATATAAATTAATTTAAATCAAAAATAATTATGCCATAAGGCATTTCCCTTTGAAATAAACTCCCCCAAATGCCTTTCTATCCTCATCGTAGCTGTTAGATCTATTGTTAGACGATTGAACAGAAATCAACCATCTAATTTAATAACAAATGTTATAAAACATTAAAAAACCCTTAAAAAAGGTTAACGTATTAGTTATTAGTTAATATATCAGTGATTGGTTAATAAATTGGTTTCTATTACCTACCAAACTTTACCCTAACCACGTCAAAGAACCCATCCTGCGTGCAGATATCCGCATTTGATGCAGAGGAGGGCGGGGGACTTGCAGAGAAGGGAGAAGGGTTTGGATGAGGGGACTCTTTCTTCACTGCATGAGGGCTACGTAGGCCGTTTTTCCTGCAGATCATTTTGCCCTCAAAATATGGCGCCCTCTGCATATTATGGTGGTATTTATGAAGTTTTATATATATTCAGGTCACTGTTATGTTATATTTTGCTTTCCGTTTGCTGTTCTTGAGTTGCAGGTCTACAAGTCTATGGAGGATTGATTTTACTGTGCATAAGGACAAAGTGATTCTACTGTGCGTAAGGACAAAGCCCTACAAGTTAGTTGTTCATAGAAGTTAGAAATGACAAAGAAACGTAAACAGGTGTGTTTCTTTTCGAAACTAATGCAGAGTTGTTGTTTTTCACTATATAATGTTTATATGGCGCCCTCTGCATATTATGGTGGTAGTTATGAAGTTTTATATATATTCAGGTCACTGTTATGTTACATTTTGCTTCACGTTTGTTGTTCTTGAGTCACAGGTCTATAGGTCTATGGAGGATTGATTCTACCGTGTGTAAGGACAAAGTGATTCTACTATGCGTAAGGACAAAGCCCTACAAGTTAGCTATTCATACAAGTTAGAAACGACAAAGAAACATAAACAGGTGTGTTTCTTTTTGAAACTAATGCAGAGTTGTTGTTTTTCACTATATAATGTTTAATGTTTTAGATGGGTTCTGGTTCTTACAACTCCTCTACTAATTACAACAACCATCACTTTGGCAGTGGACTACCTGCCCCTCCTCTAGCTTATCAGTCTTCTTTTATACATTAGGTAGGTACGGTGCTTATTTCTTTGTTGTGAGAGAAACTATAAAGAAGGTTCTAAACTCTTCAGTTTTCTTTGAACCCAAGAAAAAACAGAGTAAAGTTTCTTATTGCTTTATTGGCCTTAGACCAAGCCCTAAACCAAACTCAACCTTGCTCTAGTGACACATTGTTGTATTGAAATTAATTCTTAATGTAGTGATGAATGCATATGTGCATTTTTGTTACACAACTGTGGCATAGTTGGGTGTTTAAACAACTACGAGATAGAGAAATTCATCTTTCTCTGAAGAATTTTCAACTTCAAAAGAAGTCAAAATGGCACAAGTATTTTTTGTTTTAGGAATTCTCCAACATTTGTACCTCACTCTGCTGCAATGGGATCATATTAGAATATGTGAAAAAAAATATCTAAACATTTTAATTCCTTTGAATAGTGAGAGTATCCAGCTTATCGGTCTTCTTTGGCCCTGTTATGGCATAAAAAATATTAAATCTACTTAGGCCTTTCATCCCTCCACCATAGTCTACTATCAATTCGCATGTGTACTTGTGAATCATTATATTTTGAATGTTAGTCAAACTGTTGTATCGTGTGGGGCTAATGTAGACACATATGAGTTGCTATTTTGTTTATGTTCTCACTCATGTAAACCCTTCAATCTTGTGCTTGTGCACTCTATTGACACATGTGTAGGCACTCAACCTCCTTCAAGGGTTACGTCAACATGGCTCAATCTCCTTTATTGGCCTTAGACCAAGCCCTAAACCAAACTCAACCTTGCTTTGGTGACACATTGTTGTATTGAAATTAATTCTCAACGTAGTGATGAATGCATATGTGCATTTTTGTTACACAACTGTGGCAGTGTTGGGTGTTTAAACAACTACAAGATAGAGAAATTCGTCTTTTTCTGAAGAATTTTAAACTTCAAAAGAAGTCGAAATGGCACAAGTATTTTTTGTTTTAGGAATTCTCCAACATTTTTACCTCACTTTTCTGCGGTGGGATCATATTAGAATATCTGAAAACAAATATCTAAACATTTTAATTCTCACAATAAATTCCATTGTACACCTTGATGTTCTCCCTGTGTTTTAGACATTATCCCATGTTAAAATGTCTATTAATTATCTAATAGAGATGCGAGGAAAGAATTACCTAGAGAAGTTGCAAGTGGGTTAATGTAATGGTTGGAAATTCACAAATTGCCTGTGGAGCTCCCAAGTCACCATGACATCATGGTTGCTGAAGGAGCACATAGTTACATTTGAGCATTTTTCTTTACTGAATGAGACTCAAAATCAGACATATTAGAGCACAGTTCTTACAATTCCTCTACTAATTATAGCAACCACCACTTTGGCAGTGGACTTCCTGCCCCTCCTCCTGCTTATCTATCTTCTTTTATACATTAGGTAGGTACCATGCTTATCTTACCATGGTAAAGCAATTTCGAATCTTATCAGGCCCCATAAAACCTATAAGGGAGGAGGAATATAATTGCTTTACATAGATGAGTTGCTATTTTGTTTCTGTTCTCACTCATGTAAACCATTCAATCTTTCCCGTGTGCACTCTATTGACACATGCTGAGGCACTCAACCTCCTTCAAGGGTTACATCAACATGGCTCAATCGCCTTTATTGGCCTTAGAACAAGCCCTAAACCAAACTCAACCTTGCTCTGGTGACACATTGTTGTATTGAAATTAATTCTCAATGTAGTGATGAATGCCTATGTGCATTTTTGTTACACAACTCTGGCACAGTTGGGTTTTTAAAGAACTACGAGATAGAGAAATTCGTCTTTCTCTAAAGAATTTTCAACTTCAAAAGAAGTCAAAATGGCACAAGTATTTTTGTTCTAGGAATTCTCCAACATTTGTACCTCACTCTGCTGCAGTGGATCATATTAGAATATCTGAAAACAAATATCTAAACATTTTAGTACTCAAAATAAATTCCATTGTAGACCTTGATGTTCTCCTTGTGTTTTAGACATTATCCAATGTTAAAATATCTATTAAGTATCTAATAGAGATGCGAGGAAAGAATTACCGAGAGACGTTGCAAGTGGGTTAATGTAATGGTTGGAACTTCACAAATTGCCCGTGGAGCTCCCAAGTCACCATGACATCATGGTTGCTAAAGGAGAACATAGTTACGTTTGAGCATTTTTCTTTACTAACTCAGACTCAAAATCAGACATATTAGAGCACGGTTCTTACAATTCCTCTACTAATTACAACAACCATCACTTTGGCAGTGGACTGCCTACCCCTCCTCCTGCTTATCAGTCTTCTTTTATACATTAGGTAGGTATGGTGCTTATCTTACCGTGGTCAAGCAAGTTCTGATCTTATCAGGCCCCATAAAACTTGTAAGGGAGTAGGAATATAATTGCTTTTCACTATATAATGTTTAATGTTCTAGATTGGTTCCAACTTATCAGTCATCTTTTATACATTAGGTAGGTACGCTTCTTATTTCTTTGTTGTGAGAGAAACTATAAAGAAGGTCCTAAACTCTTCAGTTTTATTTGAACCCAAGAAAAAACAGAGTAAAGTTTCTTATTCCTTTGAATAGTGAGAATATCCAGCTTATCAGTCTTCTTTGGCCCTGTTATGGCATAAAAAATATTAAATCTACTTAGGCCTTTCATCCCTCCACCATAGTATAATCTGAGGCTCAGGTCTCTTTTAGGGCTTGACCCTCTTCCCTGTGCACAGAACAAAACCCTAACTTTAGTCTTAGAATTTCCTAAATAAATATATAATTAAATTTACTTTTCAAAAAATTATACTCTTATTGAAACTTATCAAAATAGAATGTCATTTATGTGCATATTTGTTACACAACTGTGGCACATTTGGGTGTTTAAACAACTACGAGATAAAGAAATTCATATTTCTTTGAAGAATTTTCAACTTTAAAGGAAGCCAAAATGGCACAAGTATTTTTTGTTCTAGGAATTCTCCAACATTTTTACTTCACTCTACTTCAGTGGGATCATATTAGAATATGTGAAAACAAATATCTAAACATTTTAATTCCTTTGAATAGTGAGAGTATGCAGCTTATGATTCTTCTTTGGCCCTGTTATGGCATAAAAAATATAAAATCTACTTAGGCCTTTCGTCCCTCCACCATAGTCTACTGTCAATTCGCATGTGTACTTGACAATCATTATATTTTGAATGTTAGTCAAACTGTTGTATCGTGTGGGGCTAATGTAGACTAATTCCTTTGAATAGTGAGAGTATCTAGCATATCAATCTTCATTGGCCCTATTATGGCATAAAAAATATAAAATCTACTCAGGCATTTCGTCCCTCCACCATAGTCTACTGTCAATTCACATGTGTACTTGTGAATCATTATATTTTGAATGTTCGTCAAACTGTTGTATCTTGTGGGGCGAATGTAGACACAGATGAGTTGCTATTTTGGTTCTGTTCTCACTCATGTAAACCATTCAATCATGCCCTTGTGCACTCTATTGACACATGCTGACGCACTCAACCTCTTTCAAGGGTTACATCAAGCCCTAGACCAAGCCCTAAACCAAACTCAACCCTGCTCTAGTGATACATTGTTGTATTGAAATTAATTCTCAATGTAGTGATGAATGCGTATGTGCATTTCTGTTACACAACTGTGGCACAGTTGGGTGTTTAAACAACTACGAGATAGAGAAATTCATCTTTCTCTGAAGAATTTTTGACTTCAAAATAAGTCAAAATGGCACAAGTATTTTTTGTTTTAGGAATTCTCCAACATTTGTACCTCACTCTGCTGTAGTGGGATAATATTAGAATATTTGAAAACAAATATCTAAACATTTTAATACTCACAATAAATTTCATTCTAGACCTTGATGTTCTCCCTGTGTTTTAGACATTATCCCCTGTTAAAATGTCTATTAAGTATGTAATAGAGATGCGAGGAAAGAATTACCGGGAGAAGTTGCAAGTGGGTTAATGTAATGGTTGGAAATTCACAAATTGCCTATGGAGCTCCTGAGACACCATGACATCATGGTTGCTGAAGGAGCACATAGTTACATTTGAGAATTTTTCTTTAAGGACACAAACTCAAAATCAGACATATTAGAGCACGGTTCTTACAATTCCTCTACTAATTATAGCAACCATCACTTTGGTAGTGGACTGCCTGCCCCTCCTCTTGCTTATCAGTCTTCTTTTATACATTAGGTAGGTACGGTGCTTATCTTACCGTGGTCAAGCAAGTTGTGGAATGTATATAGTTTATAACATATCATCCGTAAACAAAAGATTTATCAAGCCAGAAACTAATTTTGGTGTGCAAGTCCCTGGCTAATGTCATATTATCCTTCCTCACTTTGTTACTAACATTGTCAACGGTTTCAGTGCCATGCCACATGGGCCATCTCTGGTTTGTGGCTGTTTTCTATGTGATATTTCAGGTGATCTTACTGCAGTGGCGTAACTGGATGTCCCTATTTTAGGATTATTGTGTGTATCTTAACATTGATGTTGGGTGTGTGTTGTGAACATTCACACATACGTAACAATTTTGACGCAGTTCATAAAGCATTGTTGGCACATAAAGCTTTACCAATTAGAAGCTGGCTTTGGAGCGCAAGTTCCTGGGTTGATGTGATAACCTCCTTGCACAAACTTCCTTTGTGCAGTGCCATCATTGCTGGTAGCTTTAATGTCATGCCTCATGGACCATCTTCAGCTTTTGTTTGTGACCTATGTCATGTTATAGGGTATGTTTCCAAAATGGCATATCTCTTTGTTGAAACTCCATTCCATATTAGTATTCTTCTGCCTTATCTTTAGCTTTAATCTTGTGACATCTAATTTATTTCTTTTTGACAGTCATGGTTACTCTTCAGTTTTCTTTGAACCCAAGAAAAAAAGAAGTAAAGTTTCTTATTCCTTTGAATTGTGATAGTAACTTTCTTGGAACTTTCTCAATAGTCACTGTAAGGGAGGAGGAATATAATTTCTTTTCACGCAAGTTCCTGTGCTGATGTGATAGCCTCCTTGCACAAACTTCCTTTGTGTAGTCCCATCATTGCTTTGGGTGGTCTCAAACATTTGCAAAAGCCATTGTATACAATTGGTTTATAAAGGCTTTGCCTTTAAAAAAATCTAGCAAACCTTCTTAGGCCTTTCGTCCCTCCACCATAGTCTTATCTGAGGTTCAGCTCTCTTTTAGGGCTTGACCCTTTTCGGACTGCAAGTTGGCCTTTTTAATTTTGTTTTAATCCCATCCACCTAGCTAAGCATTAAAATTCCTTTGTGCAGTGCCATCATTTCTCTGAGTGATCTCAAACATTTCCAAAAACCATTTTATGCAAAGTGTGAAATGTATACGGTTTATAACATATCATCCATGAACAAAAAATTTATCAGGCCAGAAACTGGTTTTGGTGTGCAAGTCCCTAGCTAATGTCATAGTATCCTTCCTCACTTTGTTACTAACAACAACGGTTTCGGTGCCATGCCACATGGGCCATCTTTGGTTTGTGGTTGTTTTCTATGTGATATTTCAGGTGATCTTACTACAGTGGCATAACCGGATGTCCCTATTTTGGGATTATTGTGTGTATATTAACATTGCTATTGGGTGTGTGTTGTGAATATTCCCACATACGTAACAATTTTGACACGGTTCATAAAGCATTTCTAGCACAGAAAGCTTTACCAATTGGAAGCTGGCTTTGCAGTGCAAGTTCCTGGGCTGATGTGATAGCCTCCTTGCACAAACTTCCTTTGTGCAGTGCCATCATTGCTGGCAGCTTTAATGTCATGCCTCATGGACCATCTTCAGCTTTTGATTGTGAACTATGTCATGTTATAGGGTATGTTTCCAAAATGGCATATCCCTTTGTTGAAATTCCATTCCATATTAGTAGTCTTCTGTCTTATCTTTAGCCTTAATCTTGTGACATCTAATTTATTACTTTTTGACAGTCATTGTTACTCCTCAATTTTCTTAGAACCCAATAAAAAACATAGTAAAGTTTCTTATTCCTTTGAATAGTGATAGTAACTTTCTTGGAACTTTCTCAATAGTCACTATAAGGGAGGAGGAATATAATTGCTTTTCATGCAAGTTCCTGGGTTGATGTGATAGCCTCCTTGCACAAACTTCCTTTGTGTAGTCCCAGCATTGGATTTAGTGGTCTCAAACATTTCCAAAAACCATTTTATACAATTGGTTTATAAAGGCTTTGCCTTTACAAAAATCTAGCAAACCTTCTTAGGCCTTTCGTCCCTCCACCATAGTCTGATCTGAGGTTCAAGTCTCTTTTAGGGCTTCAATTTTGTTTTAATCCCATCCACCTGGCTAAGCATTAAACATCCTTTGTGCAGTGCCATCATTGCTTTGAGTGGTCTCAAAAACTTCCAAAAACCATTTTATACAATTAGTTTATAAAGGCTTTGCCTTTACAAAAAACTAGCAAACCTTCTTAGGCCTTTCGTCCCTCAACTATAGTCTGATCTGAGGTTAATGTATATGGTTTATAACCTATCATTAGTGAACAAAAGATTTATCAAGCCAAAAACTAGTTTTGGTGTGCAAGTCCCTGGCTAATGTCATAGTATCCTTCCTCACTTTGTTACTATGACTGTCAACAGTTTCACTGCCATGCCACATGGGCCATCTTTGGTTTGTGGTTGTTTTCTATGTGATATTTCAAGTGATCTTACCGTAGTGGCATAACTGGATGTCGCTATTTAGGGATTATTGTGTGTATCTTAACATTGCTCAGGTCTCTTTTAGGGCTTGACCCTCTTCCCTATGCACATAACAAAACCCTAACTTCAGTCTTAGAACTTTCTAAATAAACATATAATTAAATTTAATTTTCAAAAAATTATACTCTTATTGAAACTTATCAAAAGAGAATGTCATTTATGTGCATTTTTGTTACACAATTGTGGCACAGTTGGGCGTTTAAACAAGTACGAGATAGAGAAATTCGTATTTCTCTAAAGAATTTTCAACTTCAAAAGAAGTCAAAATGGCACAAGTATTTTTTGTTTTAGGAATTCTCCAACATTTTTACCTCACTATGCTATAGTGGGATCATATTAGAATATGTGAAAACAAATATCTAAAAATTTTAATTCGTTTGAATAGTGAGAGTATTCAGCTTATCAGTCTTCTTTGGCCCTGTTATGGCATAAAAAATATAAAATATACTTAGGCCTTCGTCCCTCCACCATAGTCTACTGTCAATTCACATGTGTACTTGTGAATCATTATATTTTGAAAGTTAGTCAAACTATTATATTGTGTGGTGCTAATGTAGACACAAATGAGTTGCTATTTTGGTTTTGTTCTCACTCATGTAAACCCTTCAATCTTTCCCTTGTGCACTCTATTGACACATGCTGAGGCACTCAACCTCCTTCAAGGGTTACATCAAGATGGCTCGATCTCCTTTATTGGCCTTAGACCAAGCCCTAAACCAAACTCAACCTTGCTCTTGTGACACATTGTTGTATTGAAATTAATTCTCAATGTAGTGATGAATTCGTATGTGCATTTTTGTTACACAACTATGGCACAGTTGGGTGTTTAAACAACTATGAGATAGAGAAATTTGTCTTTTTCTGAAGAATTTTCAACTTCAAAAGAAGTCAAAATGGCACAAGTATTTTTTGTTTTAGGAATTCTCCAACATTTTTACCTCACTTTGCTGCAGTGGGATCATATTAGAATATCTAAAAACAAATATCTAAACATTTTAATACTCACAATAAATTCCATTGTACACCTTGATGTTCTCGCTGTGTTTTAGACATTATCCCATGTTAAAATGTCTATTAAGTATCTAATAGAGATGCGAGGAAAGAATTACCTAGAGAAGTTGCAAGTGGGTTAATGTAATGGTTGGAAATTCACAAATTGCCTGTGGAGCTCCCAAGTCACCATGACATCATGGTTGCTGAAGGAGCACATAGTTACATTTGAGCATTTTTCTTTACTGACTCAGACTCAAAATCAGACATATTAGAGCACGGTTCTTACAATTCCTTTACTAATTATAGCAACCACCGCTTTGGCAGTGGACTTCCTGCCCCTCCTCCTGCTTATCTGTCTTCTTTTACACATTAGGTAGGTACGGTGGTTATCTTACCGTGGTCAAGCAAGTTGTGAAATGTATATGGTTTATAACTTATCATTCGTGAGCAAAGGATTTATCATGCCAGAAACTAGTTTTGGTGTGCAAGTCCTTGGCTAATGTCATAGTATCCTTCCTCACTTTGTTACTAACATTGTCAATGGTTTCAGTGCCATGCCACATGGGCCATGTTTGGTTTTCGGTTGTTTTCTATGTGATATTTCAGGTGAGCTTACTGCAGTGGCATAACTGGATGTCCCAATTTTGGGATTATTGTGTGTATCTTAACATTGTTGTTGGGTGTGTGTATGTAACAATTTTGACACAGTTCATAAAGCATTACTAGCACAGAAAGCTTTACCAATTGGAAGCTAGCTTTGGAGCGCAAGTTCCTGGGTTGATGTGATAGCCTCCTTGCACAAACTTCCTTTGTGTAATGCCATCATTGTTGGCAGCTTCAATTTCATGCCTCAAGGACCATCTTTAGCTTTTTATTCTAACCTATTTCATGTTGTAGGGTATGTTTCCAAAATGGCATATCCCTTTGTTGAAATTCCATTCCATATCAGTATTCTTCTGTCTTATCTTTAGCTTTAATCTTGTGACATCTAATTTATTGCTTTTTGACAGTCATGGTTACTCTTCAGTTTTCTTTGAACCCAAGAAAAAATAGAGTAAAGTTTCTTATTCCTTTGAATAGTGATAGTAACTTTCTTGGAACTTTCTCAATAGTCACTATAAGGGAGGAGGAATATTATTGCTTTTCACGCAAGTTCCTCGGTTGATGTGATAGCCTCCTTGCACAAACTTCCTTTGTGCAGTCCCATCATTGCTTTGAGTGGTCTGAAACATTTCCAAAAACCATTTTATACAATTGGTTTATAAAGGCTTTGCCTTTACAAAAATCTAGTAAACCTTCTTAGGTCTTTCGTCCCTTCTAAACTCTAGTTTTCTTTGAACCCAAGAAAAACAAAGTAAAGTTTCTTATTCCTTTGAATAGTGAGAGTATCCAGTTTATGAGTCTTCTTTGGCCCTGTTATGGCATAGAAAATATTAAATCTACTTAGGCCTTTCATCCCTCCACCATAGTCTAATCTGAGGCTCATGTCCCTTTTAGGGCTTGACCCTCTTCCCTGTGCACAGAACAAAATGCTGACTTCAATCTTAGAACTTTCTAGATAAATATATAATTAAATTTACTTTTGAAAAAATTATACTCTTATTGGAACTTATCAAAATAGAATGTCATTTATATAACTGCAAATCGTATATCGTAGATGTCAAAGTCGAATGTGGCAACATAAAGTTGAGTGGTCTCAAAGATTTCCAAAAACCATTTTATCCCACATCCTTGAACATTGCTGATGTCAATAGTTGGAGAAAAAAACTGTCAATTCGCATGTGTACTTGTGAATCATTATATTTTGAATTTTAGTCAAACTGTTGTATCGTGTGGGGCTAATCTAGACACAAATGAGTTGCTATTTTGGTTATGTTCTCACTCATGTAAACCCTTCAATCTTGCCCTTGTGCACTCCATTGACACATGCTGAGGCACTCAACCTCCTTCAAGGGTTACATTAACATGGCTTGATCTCCTTTATTGGCCTTAGACCAAGCCGTAAACCAAACTCAACCTTTCTCTGGTGACACATTGTTTATTGAAATTAATTCTCAATGTAGTGATGAATGCATATGTTTTGTGGAAAAAGGTGTGAGAACCTTAATTGACATGTTAAGATCCATTTTACACAAACTCCTCCCTGTGGAAAAATGTCTACCTGTGGCACATTGTTGTGTTGATATAAATTCTCAATTTAGTGATCATTGCCTTTAAACACATATTTCATTAAATTTGGAAGATTTTTTATTACAAGGCCTTCAACAACATTCATTCTTTTGTAAATTTCCATATTAACTTGATTCAACATTAAAATAGTTTTATTAATCTCAAACAAATTAGAAATGTTGAATGGGTCAAACATGGGGTTGTTATGTACAATAGTATCAATACACAATAGGAGTGTGAAATCAAAAATAAATTACATTTATAAACTTATATGAATACATATAACTAAATGAAATTCAATAAATAACTTCCCATTCATGTCCAGTATCAACAGTGATTTTGTCTTCAACCCATATTGGATTCTAATAATGAAATTATTTAAACCACAAATAATCTATTTAAGAATTGAAAATGACAAAATTCTAATATGGATTGGAAAATAAATGTCCTATGGTGCAAAAAGTTTAAATACAACCATTTTTTACCCATCTCTTTAATGAGTCTAGATGGTCCACTTAACACATAATTTGTTAATTAATTATTCCATGTTTTATTAAGAAGAGAATTTTGTTTTGCATAGAGTTTTGTTTCAAAACAATATAATATGAGATTAATACAGTCTTAATAAATTACGTGATAGACAAATAAAAGTCAATAAATGGATTCCCTATTAAACTAATGAGATGAGATGATTGCATATACAAATAGTTGCTTTAAGAATATATGAAAAAAATTATGCGTTAAAAATTGAATGCCCTACAATTTTACGCGTAGTATTCACTTATGATCCATCACCCATTAGCCCAAATAGTCAACTTAATACTTATTATCAAGAAATTAAAAGACTTATTTTTCAAAAAAATGCATCATAATATATGGATATTATAAATCACATTTATATACTCATATTAATGGACATAACTAAGTACAAGTCAATAATATAATTCTAGCTCAAGTGATAATTTCAGTTTATTTAAAATACAAATTTACAAAAAAATGACTTTAAATAATGAAATTAGATGCCTTACAATTCAAAAAGTTCAATGAAATAATTAATCCATGATTGTGTCTAATCAAACCTTGATAATCCACTTATCAATTATTATCATCATTTATATGTTTTTTTAAGAAATGCAAAATTATTTAGAATACATTTTTATCTCAAAATTTGCATATCACATTTATGCACTCATATTAGTGCATTTTATATGTAAACAATGAATAACTCACTTTGTACCTTGTTGATTTTCAATATGATATGATTGCAGTTACAACCATTAAATAATTCAAGCATATAAATTTATGAAAACTATCGATTGAGAAATCACATATCTTATGGTTCAAAAATATCAAATCATTTACCTATGACACATTTCTCATTAGCCTTACTAGTGAATTATGCATTGTGAATAGTGAATAATGCACATAACATTTATCAAGTAAATTATTATAATTTCTTTAGTAAGAATAACACCTTTGTTTGCAAGTATTTTATTACAAGGCCTTCAACAACATTCATTCTTTTGTAAATCATCATATTAACTTGATTCAATATTAAAATAATTTTAGTAATTTCAAACCAATTAGAGATCATGAATAGGTCAAACATGGGGTTGTTATGTATAATAATATCAATACACAAAAGGAGTGTGAAATCAAACTGTTAGAAGAAATTGATTTAACCTAAATCATATTAGTATGGCAACTCTAACCCCCTTTCCCCCAACCTACGGGAGATTTGTTGATTGAATGATGGTGATGTGAAGATCTTATTGTAAATGACAACGATAAGTGTCCCTTGCATTTCTTTGAAACTAGTCTACTAAGACCTTAGTAAAATGTTCTTCTGCTCAATTTCCTACAGTCCCTATGTGCCTTTATGAACCACTAATGAGGGGTTCATCATTCATCTTCATAGCATGCAGACATACACTATAGAAGTTATACATTTTTGATCTAAGTATTTCAAGAAAGTTAGGCACCATTGATCTATCTCCACTCAAATCCAAGTACATTGAGAGTTCTTAAATGGGTATTCAAGTCATTCCATTATGATGGACAATGTCACAAATTGAAGTAAACAAGAAACTTTAGTGGTGACTTCTTGTAAGTAGTGGAGGCAAGGGTTTTCAAATATTAGCACAATTGATGGTAGTGTGGATATTGATCTCTCCTTGTCAACATTGTCAAAACCAGTAATAGTCTCGATGTAATTTTAGTGTCAACCAACTGTATGGAAAACCATGATTGAACATTACTTTCACTAAGAAGAGAAAATGATAAGCATTTTTAATGGGGAAGAAATAAGTGTGAAACATAACTCATGTATTTTAGTTGAAATTTATATAAGTCCCCGTGTTCTTTAATTATTAAATGCTTAATGTAAATACAAATAAATTATCATTAAGATATTGATTTTGAATATTAAATATGTATTAAAAGGCATTCATCTATGACACTTGATTTTTCATGTAGTTTGAATAAACCACTTAAAGTTTATTATCAATTAATTCTAATTAGTTTTGTACAAGATATATCTTTACTTACATTAATATATTTATTTCAAAAATAAATTACAATTATAAACTTATATGAATACATATAACTAAATGAAATTCAATAAATAACTTTTGAGTCTTGTTGGATTCTATGAGATTATTTTAAGTACAAATAGTTTATTTAAGAATTGAAATCTACAAAATGTTAATATTGATGGGAAAAGCATGTCATATGGTGAAAAAAGTTTAAAGGCATCCCCTTATGGCCCATCTCTTGAATGAGCTTAAATAGTCTACTTAATGCTCATGGTGAAGTCATTAATCCATGTTTTATTAGAAAATTCATTTTCTTTACATGGTTTTTTATTCTAGAAATAGCAATTTCACATTTATACATTCATATTAAACCACATGATAGTTAAATAAAAATCAATTAATGGTTTCTTGACTTATTGACTTATATGACATGATTGCATATATGAATAATTGATTTAATAATGCATAGTTAGAAAAAATTGTCAATTCAAAATAGAATAAATTAGTTAGAACTCATAAATAATTGATTTTAAATTATTGATTTTCTAAAAATATATATTTTTTACTTACATTGAGATCTTTACTTCAAAAATAAATTCCATTTATACATACATACATACTAAATATAATTTAATACATACTTGTCTTGTTGGTTTCTATGAGATTATTTCAATTACAAATAATTTATTTAAGAATTGAAATTTACGAAATGTTAATAAAGGCGGGAAAATCAAATACCATATGTTACATAAAGTTTAAATACATTTATTTATGACTTGTACCTTGAAATAACTTTAACAAGCTATTTAACATTCATTACCAATTAATTATTCCATGTGTTGTTGGGAAAAACATTTCATATTACATGGAGTTTTATTAAAAAAAAAAAGTGTCACATTTACACACTTAGATATATGGCTTTATATAGACCACTTAAAACTCATTATCAATTAATTATAATTTGTTTTGTAAAATATATATATTTACTTACATTAAGAGTTACATTTAGAAAATGCATCACATTTATGAACTTCTATCAATGCATATAGCCAAATAGAATTCTTCAACTCATATTGGATTCTATGAAATTATTTAAACCACAAATAAAATATTTAAGAAATGAAAATGAAAAAATGCTAATATGGATTAGAAAATCAATGTCTTATGGTGCAAAAAAGTTTAAATACAACCATTTTTTACCCATCTCTTTAATGAGTCTAGATGGTCCACTTAACACATTGTTAATTAATTATTCCATGTTTTATTAAGAAGAGAATTTTGTTTTTCATGGAGTTTTGTTTCAAAACAATACAATATGAGATTAATACAATCTTAATAAATTCCATGATAGACAAATAAAAGTCAATAAATGGATTCCTTATTAAATTAAATGAGATGAGATGATTGCATATACAAATAGTTGATTTAAGAATATATCAAAAAAAATATGGGTTAAATTGAATTCCCTACAATTTAACGAGTAGTATTCACTCATGAGCCATCACCCATTAAGCGTAAATAGTCCACTTAATACTTATTATCAAGAAATTAAAAGACGCATTTTTCGATAAAATGCATCATAGTATACTCATATTGATGGACATAACTAAGTACAAGTCAATAATATAATTCTAACTCAAGTGATATGATTTCAATTTATTTAAAATACCAATTTACAAAAAAATGACTTTAAATAATGAAATTAGATGCCTTACAGTTCCAAAAGTTCATTGACATAATTCATCCGTGATAGTGTCTAATCATACCTTGATAATCCACTTATCAATCATTATCATCATGTATATGTTTTTTTAAGAAATGCAAAATTATTTAAAATATATTTTTTATCTCAAAAATTACATGTCACATTTATGCACTTATATTAGTGCATTTTATATGTAAACAATGAATAACTGACTTTGCACCTTGTTGTTTTTCAATATGATATGATTGCAGTTACAACCATTATTTGATTTAAGCATATAAATTTATGAAAAATATCGATTGAGAAATCACATATCTTATGCTTCAAAAAGATCAAATCATTTACCTATGACACATTTATCATTAGCCTTAACAGTGAATAATGCACATAACATTTATCAAGTAGATTATTATAATTTCTTTAGTAAGAATAGCACCTTTGTTTGCAAGGAGTTCTATTTCAAAACTTATATTTCACATTTATATATGATTATTGATACATATAAGTAAACATAAGTCATTAGCAATAACATGCCTTGATGGTTCATGTAAGATAATTTGAATGGAAAACAATTCATTTAAGAACACATGCACTCGTGCACACACATCTTAGAAAAAAAATCGATACAACAAAGTCATTTAAAACAACTATAAATAATAAGAAATATACATATTAATATAATTGGCATCCCATATATTTCAAAAAATATAAAATCATACAAATTGATTCAACAAAAACTATGTCCAAAATGTATTGAAAAATTGGAATGTACTTTTCAACAAATTTATAAAGGAAATTATCTCCATCAACTACAATGAAGTACATGTTCTATTGAACATTTGAATGTACTCATGTTTTTGTTTGATACAATGAAGTGTCTTAGGAAAGGGGAATAAAACTTGTAGAAGCCACATATCTTGGTCTTTTCCTGTATATGATTTTATCAAGGTGTGGTTTGATCAATATTCGATGAATTGAGAAGTATGCTCTTTTGTATCTATTAGAAATACATTTGATTCTTCCTAATTATCTCCATATTGGGACCACACATCAATCAACGTTTTCTCATAAAATTGTCTTGTTCTCCCTGCTTCCAATTTTGTTTGCAAATGACAATGAGACCTGTCCCATGCAAATTTAAATTCCTCTATATCAATATTTGAGTTTTCAAGTAATTTTCGGATGTACTTGTCAGTGAAATTTAATTTCCATATTGCGAAATCATAATTTCTTAAGCAATATTTCAATACTTCTGACTGAAAAAGGCCTTAAAAAAAGGACCTATCACCAAACTGCCAATCTGGTTCTCTTTGAATATGAATTTTTTTTCATCTTTAGTGTATGATTGGAAGAATACTCCTTCCATTTCAAATATCAAAAACATATTCTGACTTGTAGTAATGCCCATCTACATCTGCACTGTAACCACATGTATGATATTAACATATCTTCACTTCAATACTTCATTGCTTAGGGACATAAAAACCTATCATTTTAAAAATGATGTTAATATTTATTATGAATTATTTCCATTTCTATGCTAAGGTAATTTTAGAATGAGTTCATAGTATCACAAAATACAAATACAATTGCCCCATTAAAAATGAACAAACAAATAATATCTTTACTTTATACATACAACCTAATACCTTTATTTAATTTGTATGGAATAAAAGTCTTATAAGAATGCATTGACCCACCATTTAAATCAATGAATTTAAGACTTATGATGATTTATTTAATTGCAATTGAAAAATATAATTAGAATGGTCTAGTGCAAGTAAACAAAGTAATTATATATTATTTTTCACATACAATATAATACAATTTTTAAATTTCAAACATAATTAATTATATGTTAATTTAGAGAGTTTCTACCTTAGTTTCTTTTGGTGCTTCTTTTAGTATAAATTGTATGTTTATTGTTGGTGCTACATACAACTTAATATAGTTTTTCAACTTATATGGAATAAAAAAGGTTATAAGAATGCAATGGGTCATCCTTCACATTACTAATTTATAAGAGGTATAACAATAACCTAAACCACATGTAAAGCAAATAATTGTAATGATATAATTAAAACAAATAGACCAGTTATCTATTAATTTTACATACAATGTAATCCATTGTGAAAAAAAATATAGCATGGGAAATTTTGATATGAAAACATTAAATGACCATTCATCTCACCAAAAATAAAGAAAATAAAAATATTTATTTTTGGTAATGACAAACCAAATCAACAATTCTTTTATCAGTGTTGTGAAATAAAAATAATAATTCATGATGTCATACATATAATAGCATGAAATAGACATCAATAATCTTAAGGTACCTCTAAATGTAATTGAACATCCTTCAAAATAGCTCGCACATCCGTAGCCTTGTTGAGTTTATGCAATATTCTCCATAGCTCATTGATCAACCAATTATCCCCTTGATTTACTCCAATGAATGGAGGGGAAAGAATCACATTTTCTTTTGGATTCTCTTTCACTCTCTCAATTAAACAATCAACTATAATAGTATTGGTTGCATCATATTGGGTATGCATTTCCCACACTTTTTTCAATGATTTAGTGTGTATAACTTTCATTGGATTTTCAATGACCTTATGTCCCTTTTGTGGTTTACAATCTGAAGCAGTCCACTTAAACAAAATTTTATCTTGTAATGTTTCTGAAACCAGCTTTTTTAGAAATCTTGTTGTGCTTTGTTTCAAAGCTGCCGTCCAAATTGCAATGTGAAGAGACTCATTTTTGAAACACATTTCAAAAAATGATTTTGCATGTGGATGAATCCAAAATAATTTTTTCTCTATTGTGTAATCAGCATCAGCTCCCATTTTCTCAATATTCCCTTTGTTTGTTGCTTCATCATCGATGCTATGATAAAAAATGTCCTTTAATTAAAAAATAACTAGTTTCTTTTCAGTTATTTTGGCTGCAACCCAATGGAAAATAATCTAGTCAAACCATTTTATTCATGTTACAAAAATTACTAAAAGAATTGTTGAAACGATACACTTACCTTGAGAGGTTTTCGCGCTATTTATAGATGAAACAATAATTTCTTTTATCATCTTGATAGAACCTAGAGTAAACATATTAAACCTTCAATCAAATACCAATTGTACTTCCTATTAAGCCTTCAATCAAATACCAATACCAAGAAAAACATTAGTAATGCAACCTTTAAAAAGAAAAACACACACACACACACACCTTTAACATTATTTTGATTGTTAAGTTTATCCTTTTTATTTGTTCCTATAATAAAAATATACAAGGTTATGGTAGTTACAAGAATTAGAGTTTGAAGAATAATAAGATAAACAAGAAGACAAGTTATAAGTATCTAATGTGACATTATCTTCATATTTGTAACATTGCACCTCATCATCATCTTTGTTACCTTTAGCTGTCTCCAAATTAAACATATAAAATATTTTGAATTGTGAAAATGAATAGAATCATTAAATAATAAGGAAAACAAGTGGACAAATTATAATTACTTGATGTTATATTTTGTTCTTGGTTAAAGTTTTGTTTAACTTTCATTTGATCAATGTCTTGGTTTTCCTTGCTTGTGGCTACAATAAACATAATTTTTTTTTATAAATTGTGACGATGAACAAAATTCATTAAACAACTATACAAAAAAGAATCATCTATAATCGTCCATAACAATATTTTGGTCTTGATTGTAGTTTTGTGGGACAGTCCCCTAGTTATTATATTCATTCTCTATATTTCCAACTAAAATCAAAATATGAAATGATATGAATCACCATAATAAAAACAATAATTTAGAATAATAATAAAATAAATAAAAATGATAGAGTTATGTTGATTAATACCCATTTCTATCTCCATCATTCCATGGTCATTGTCTTGATTAATTCCATTCATCTCATAATTCCCTGTAATAGTCATCCAAAAATGTTATGACTATGGAAAGTAAATAAATTGAAAAATTATCAAGAGCAAAAACCAAAAAAATTATGTACCTGGTATGATAACTTTTTCCTCTCTTCCTTCTCCTCCTATTTCCATCTCTATACTTTTTTCAACATCATGAGCACTATGTTGATTATTTTTTTGCTTCCCGCTTTCATCATTCTCTGTTTTAGAATCTCCATCATTAATTACTTTAGTAAACACTTTGAAAATTAAGAAATATGAACAAAATATTATCCAAATTATTATAAGAAAAAAAAATGAATTGTAGTACCTGAATTTTCCAGGAATTTAATGGATCCTAGATTTGATAGTTGAAAATATTTGTAAGTATTTAACATGATTTTCCTTTGTGTCTCTGTTTTCACAACACATGAAATTCTTCTTCCATATGTACAACAGGCCTTGATTAAATTTGTCCCCGCATAAACAGAAATGACCACTTTTGCATCACTACATTGTTGGTGTTTTTCCAATAAATCAATCCAAAAACCACAATCTCTCTCATTTTCATCGAATGTGTCTTCAAATGTGTGAGAGTATTTGATAGCCTCCAAAATTTTTAATTGTAAAGTATAGAAATGTATAGTAAGAACTATATCATAACTATAATTGTTTTGGGACTTATATTCATAAATGCCACTAATCATTTTATAGTTGAACTTGGAGTTCTTTATGGAAATTTCCAAAGACTGGCGTACATCATTACAAAACCAAAGTTCTACTAAGAGAACTATAGTAAAGTCATTCAACTCATTTTTTTCGATAAGAAATCGAAAAAATTCAATATAATATCCCTTGTGGAATTGCTCTTTTTTCAAAGCTAGTGTATCCAAAACAACAAGGTCAGTATGTAAAACTGGTTGCAACTGACATGGAAAAGAGTGAAAAAGTGTTGAAAAAAAGATCAGGGCCCCCAAAATGACAACCAAATTCAAAATTGTTGTTAACCTGTTGAACACTTGTCGATCCATTTATTATTTTGTCAAGGACTCCACATGCTTGCTGAGAAAGGGACTCTATCTTTGTATTACGTGTTCCTTTGACATAAGTAAACCCCTCCACCGTGTTGCAAAAATTGGTAAATATGATATCATTAATTTCATAATGCTCAAGAATGTTGAATGTGGTAAGAGTCATCTCATTCAAGTTCTAATCATGACTTTGACAGTATGTAACCACTGTTGGTTTTCAATTTAGAAAAATAATATTTTAATTTTGTGGCATTTGATGGATGATTATGTGGAATAGAAAACCAAATGGTTCCATCCAATAGCTTATCTGCTACTGAAGCAATTTCTTCCATGGTTAATCCCTGAAGGGGTCGAAGAGTAGCTGCTGTCAAACTGTGTAGACTATTTCTCTTGTAGTTCTCAAAATCAGGTTGGTTTGGAGAACACTTTAATGTGCCTAGTCGGTAACAGTTAAAAACAGTGTCCCGTTTATCCCAAATAGGTTCCTCAAGATATAAGAGAAATTTTTTATCAGAAAAATTTGTAATTGTACAGTCGAAGAATGAGCACAACATTTCATCATCAACTTGATAAAATAAGAAATATAAACTAATAAGAATTCAATGTAAAAATGAAACTAAATAAGGTGTTATAAACTAATGAGAATTCATTATAAATATGAGAAAATATGACTTGTATTATCAACTTTAGTCATTTATCTACAATAAAAATGGATAAAATAATAAATCGTTAAATGTAAAAATAATTAAAATTACATACCTTGTCTTCAGCCGTCTTAGAACATCCAATCCTCCTTTTCTTTAATTTTTCATTGGAAATTAAGAAATGCCTTGCTGAGCACACACAATCAATAAATGGAGTTTTGAAGAACACCTTATTTGCAGAATTTAATTGACAACAAATGCTGATCACCTGAGTGGGTTCAACTGATGGATGCAAGAATCGAGAATTACATTTTTTATATTTTTTTTTCGCTTCTGTAGATACATTATATTTAGGATTTGTTAAAATTTATTTCGCTGCTTGAACGGTGTGTTGACCATCAACTATCCAAAAATTGATATTCTTGGAATTTAGATCTGTCTCATTTATAATTTTGATAGAGTTTACCAATGGATCAGACTCATTGATGTCAAATGGAATCAGAAGAGCATCAGGTAATGAGGTTTAAAATTTTTCTAGGAATTATTTCACTAATACTTGAACATTTAAATCATCTCATGATCTTAATTTGAACACTTTGGGGGCTTCTATACATCTTTCAACATCCACTTTTCTAATAAAGGAGTTTGAAAATAGATAGCAATGCTTGAAGGCTTCATGAATCTCATCACATTGATTTGCAAGGTTTGTTGTCTCATATTCAACTTTCCTAGTTTTTTGAAATTCTGTAGTAGGCTTGAAATCACTTTCTGTTATGTTCTCCTCCAAATCAGATAAATATACTCTTCTCAAAGCAAGTAATTGAGAATCAAGTTTATCATCTGGTATTTTATCAAGAAATTTACCTTTTTGTTGTAAATGAAGAAGTACAGATGATGTTTTTTTTATTTCTTACATGGTGATATCTCAGAATGGTGGCGATGCGTTTTAAAAGATCTGCACAACTATTTAGTCTAGATTTAGATAATCTCTCATAGTTATCCAACTTGAACATTGAATTCTTTATCGTATTTGTTGAATCAGTACTTGAAGCTTCAATCAAATCTGGTCTAAAATTTGTATACTCCACTTGACATGAAATTAATTTTACCTCATTTTATTTAATCATTTCCACTTGAAAGTCAATGTCATTTTCATTGCAAGCATAGAAATTAATTATTATTCCTAATATCTCTGGTTCTTTTCCATCTATTGATCCAAATAGATACATATCAGGAAACATATTGAGGGGAGCTTCTATTTGGAAGTACCAATCTTCCACAAACTCATATTTATTAGATGTATTGTATTTTTTAATCATTTCAAAAGTAGAAGTAGAAGGTGTTATTGATACTACCATTTGAGTTGAATAACTTTTCTTTTTCTTAAGTGATAGTTGTAACATTTCATTTGCTTTAGGGCCAACCAATTCTGCAAATAACAACAAAAAAATATTTGCATGAATCAAAATGAAAATATAATTTCAAATATTGTCACATAATGTTCTTTTAAATATTGAAAAATCACCTAATCTAACCATTTCTAAGAGAGTGTACATAAAATATAAAACCACCATACCAGTTGAAGGAGGCATCATTTGTATATCACTTATTTTTTGTTTCTTCTTCACTACTTTACTTCAAATTTCAGGCACACCAGATTCCACAGTTTCTAGAAAAAAAATTATGGAATACATAAAATACCAAATATTATTAAACAACCTTATAATACACGATTTCCATTTACATGCAAAATAATAAATGAGTACATATTTTAATGCAAGTTTACTATATGACACCAATATTTATCACCTGGGTAAAATTGCTAAGAAAAGAAACCACCTAATCCAACCATTTCTAAAAAAGTACAAAAAATATAAAACCACCATACCAGTTGAAGGAGGAATCATTTGTATATCACTTGTTTTTCTTTTTATCTTCACTACTTTACTTCGAATTTCACGCATACCAGTTTCCACAGTTTCTAGAAAAAAAAATATGGAAGACATGAAATACCAAATATTATTAAACAACCTTATAATACACGATTTCCATTTACACACACAATAATAAATAAGTACATATGTTATGCAAGTTTACTATATGACACCAATAGTTATCATCTAGCTAAAATTGCTCGGGGAAAAAAAAAATTACCCATGTTGGTATGGGTTGTCGTCATTAAAACACCACTCCTAAGGCTATTTCCATGGTTTTCATTAATCAACAACCAATTCTTAACATAATGTCTAACGATTGTAACAAAGTATAAACTAATTTAAAATTTTCATACCATTTAAAGAATTTGGTGTCATGTTTCTTGAACTCCATTTTCCTTGGATGCTTCCTTTGAATTCTCACTAGATTCATAGTCCATGGTTTCTGAAAATAAAGTAAAAAAGTATTATCACAGTTTCGAATTATTGAAGAAAATATGAATTTATAAATACTATAACTACTCGCATCATTATATGTGTAACAAAATGAACAAGAACAATAACAAGTGTAGAACTCACAATAATAGCTAATCAAATGTAGAAAATGTGTTAGATTTCCTCTTAGTGCAAACTCAAGCTCCTAGAAACATTGTAGAATGAGAAATCTAGCAAGTGCTAGATTTATGTCCACCATAAATACAAGTATGTTTCCGACAACAACATTGTAGAGTGTAAGAATTCTAGATTGTGTTAAATTTTCTTCCAACACAAACACAAGCACATTTTAATTTGAAAGAAATCTAACACATGTTATATTTCCTTTGAGCATAAACACAAGAACATAACAACATTGCATGACTAAATAAGTCTAATGTGTGATAGATTAACAACATTGCAATGTAAAATAAAATCTAACATGTGTTAGATTTCCTTGTAGCCCAAACTCAAGCACATAAAAACATTGTAGAGTGAGAAATCTAGTAAGTGCTAGATTTATGTCTACCACAAATACAAGCACATTGCCAACAACAACATTGTAGAGTATAAGAAATCTAGCTTGTGTTAAATTTTCTTCCAACACAAACACAAGCACATTTAAATTTGAAAGAAATCCAACACATGTTATATTTCCTTCTAGCAAAAACACAAGAACTTAACAACATTGTAGGACTAAATAAGTCTAATGTGTGCTAGCTTAACAACATTGCAATGTAAAAGAAAATCTAACACGTGTTAGATTTCCTTTTAGCACAAAATCAATCACATAGAAACATTGTAGAGTGAGAAATCTATCAAGTGCTATATTTATGTCTACCACAAATATAACCACATTGCGAACAACAACATTGTAGAGTATAAGAATTCTAGGTTGTGTTAAATTCTCTTCCAACACAAAGACAAGCATATTTGAATTTGAAAGAAATCTAACACATGTTATATTTCCTTTGAGCACAAACACAAGAACATAACAACACTGTAGGACTAAATAAGTCTAATGTGTGCTGGATTAACAACATTGCAATGTAAAATAAAATCTAACATGTGTTAGATTTCCTTTTAGCGCAAACATGAGCACATAGAAACATTGAAGAGTGAGAAATCTAGCAAGTGCTAGATTTATGTCTACCACAAATACAAACATGTTGCCAACAACAACATTGTAGAGTATAAGAAATGTAGCTTGTGTTAAATTTTCTTCTAACACAATCACAAGCACATTTAAATTTGAAATAAATCTAACACATGCTATATTTCCTTCTAGCACAAACACAAGAACATAACAACATTTTAGGACTAAATAAGTCTAATATGTGCTAGATTAACAACATTGCAATGGTAAAGAAAATCTAACATGTGTTAGATTTCCTTTTAGCGCAAACTCAAGCACATAGAAACATTGTAGATTGAGAAATCTAGCAAGTGCCAGATTTATGTCTACAACAAATACAAACACGTTACCAACACCAACATTGTAGAGTATAAGAAATCTAGCTTGTGTAAAATTTTATTTGAAGACAAACACAAACACATTTAAATTGAAAAGAAATCTAACACATGCTATCACTACTACACCAAGGGCACTTTTGAGACATTTTTTTGAGACAAAAAAAATCTTTTGTCTCAAAAAAAATCTTTGGTCTCAAAAAAAATCTTTTGTCTCAAAATATCATTTTTTTATTTTAGTTATTTTATATTAAAAATTAATATCAATTGATTTGTCTTAAATATAAACTTTAAGACAAAAATAGGTTGAGACAAAAATATTTTAAGACAAAACGTTATATTTAAGACAAAAATAGTTTAAGACAAAAATATTTTAAGACAAAAGTAGTTTGAGACAAAAATATTTTAAGACAAAACTTTACATTTAAGACAAAAATAATTTAAGGTGAAAATATTTTGAGACAAAACTTTATATTTAAGACAAAAGTCGTTTGAGACAAAAATTTAAAGACAAAACTTTATATTTAAGACAAAAATAGTTTAAGACAAAATCATTTTAAGACAAAAACAGTTTAAGACAAAATTATTTTAAGACAAAAACAATTTAAGACAAAATTATTTTAAGACAAAACTTTATATTTAAAACAAAAGCATTTTGAGACAAAAATATTTTATTTGGATTCACATGGATGCACTACTAGTTCATTTAGAGAACCTTTGTTGATGTATTATGGTTCAAAGGTGTATGTAGTTGGTGTTGTTTTGGTTATATGCACTCCTACTTAATATAAAAATGATAAACACTATATATTTGTGTGTAAATTATTTGGATTCACATGGATGCACTACTACATGGAGGGGAATTTTAAGACAATTTTTTAAGACAAAATATTTTTTTTGTCTTAAAATTTTCAATATGACGCACTAGTAAAAAAGGTAAAGGATTAGGGGTTCATCTTTACGCTATCGATGGTTTCTTCGGGAAGTAGAGCGATGGAGGTTGACAATAAGTAAGGATATTTAGGGCAATGGAGGCCGAAAACAGAGCTGTGTGTCGTGAGAGGAGTGATGGAGGCACTTTCGAAGAACGTTAATAGATGGTAACATAGTTGGAGTACTTTTCGGGGTCTCCATCGATTGTGTTTTAATATGTGTTTTTTGACTGTTTTATTTATTTTGAACGCTACTTATATCAGTTGGTTGTTGTTATTAGCACATTGTTGTGCTAGATTGGCAACATGGATTAGATTCACCTAGAGGATTGTTAAAAAATCCAGCAAGAAATTCTCAATTTGATTTTGCCTTGATTAAATTGAGAAAATTTGAATTTCCACATTAGTAGACAACTTGGATGCAATTAGCTGCAAATCTACACCATAATTTCTACATCGTATCATAGCAGGATTCACATTAGAGCAGGAATTTCGAATTTGTTTCTCAGGAGGTTCGAATTTGCAGTTCAGTGTAGCAAGATCTCTTAAGAACTGAAAATATGACCTTCAATGGGCTAAGGCTAGAGTATTCCTTGGAAGGAAACTCTAATTTCATTGACTAGAAGGATCACATGGAGGAGGTATTTGATGAAAATGGATTGCTAGAATACATCAAGAGAGATGTTACAAAACCAATAGAATCTGATGCCCAAAACCTTGCTCAGTGGAAGAAAGTTGTAGCCAAGGTGTGGATAATAATATTGGAGGGAGTATGAGACGACATTGTCAGCAATCTCCATGGGAAAGAAAATCCTTATGGAATGTGGAGGGCACTCACAAATCTATTCTAGAAAGGTAGTGACCAAAAAAAGTTGGTGCTCAAGGATAAACTTTGAAATATCAAGATGTAGAAGAATGGCTTTATCTTGCAATATTTGAGGAGGTTCACAAAAGTTCATGATGAGCTTGCAAGAGTTGGTGTTACTCTTTCAAAGGATGACTTGGTAAGAATATCCCTCCTAGGCATTCCCAAGATATGGCATAACTATCACAATTAAGTGAACGGGAGGGAGAAACTACCAAATTGGGAACACTTATGGAATGATTTGGTACAAGAGGAAATAAGGCAGAATACCAGAGATGGGACCTCATCCAAGGGCAAGGATGAAGAACACTTTGCATTGTTTGAAAAGGGAAAGAAGGGAAAAGGGGAATAAATCTCAAACCAAACCAAAATCCAACCAAGGGAGAAAGAAGAAATATTTGTCAAAAATTAAATGCTTCCATTGTTATGAATACGGGCATTATGCCATGAAGTGCCCATAGAAAAAGACAATCAAGAAGACCTTAGGAGGAGCAGTGGGTGAAGCCTTGGATTTATAGTTTGACCTTGACTTTACCCTTATCGCATGCATGTCCAAAATAGTGACGGGGAGCGTGTGGTACTAGGACTTAGGTGCATTGTTCCACATGACAGGGTGTAGAGACATTTTTAGTGACTTGGAGGAGAAATATCTCAAGATGCACATCAAGCTAGGGGATGATGGAAGGTACAACATGACCAGTATTGCTATAGTCACCTTTCAAAGGGAGTTAGGCTCCCCTCTCAGGCTCAAGGATGTCATGTTTGTTCTAGGCCTAAAGAAAAATCTCATCTCTATTGCAGTTTTGGAAGACCGTGGTTATGACGTGATCTTCAACAAAGGAAAAACATTCCTAATACGCATAGCCATGATACAGGTGAAGAAGATCGAGGTTTGTGTGAAGAATCTATATAATTTAGATGTGGAAGATTGTGTTGCATTAAAAACTAAGGAAGAGAAAGTGTAGGGCCATGATGTAGGTGAACTTTAGCACATAAGCCTTGGCCATTTGCATCATGGCACCTCAAATATTGTACAACAAATATCCACTAGCCTCCCTAAAGGAGCACTTGAGCTGTAGGATGTATGTAAAGGATGTACCTTGGGGAAGTACATAAAATCCTCATTTCATGATCGGGACAAAAAAACGCATGAATTCCAAGAAAGTATCCACTTTGATGTCTGTGGACCTTTCTTGATAGCCTCCACTACCTGACACAAATATTTTGTCCTTTTTATTGATCACTTCTCACATAAGTGTTGGATCTCTTCATGAGGAAGAAAGATGAGACATTCTCCAAGTTCGTAGAATTCAAGGCACTGGTTGAGAAAGAAACCAGCAAGAAGGTGAAGGCTCTCAGGAGCAATAATGGAGGTGAGTATGTGTTGAATGAATTTAAACATTTGTGTGAAAGAGGGAATTCGACGAGAGTTGACAACACCCTGCAACCCACATTAGAATGGAGTGGTTGAAAGAAATATCCATAGCATTTTGGAGCAATGAGGGCGATGTTGCATAACCAAGGCCTACCTTTACATTTGTGGTTTGAGGCATGCAATACAATAGTGTGTTTGTAGAATTGAATTTCTCATCAAATGTCTCCAAAGACTCAAGGAATAAGATTTAGTTGACAGCATAATTTGGGGTATTTGTGGGTTACACAGAAACTCCCCACAACTAACATGTGTACTTTCCATCACTCATAATGATAGTTGTGTGAACGGATGTAAATTTTGATGCGGAGAAATCTATGTGGTGCTCTCTTGAGAGGGAGATATAGATGCCACCAAAAGATGAGATTTTAGCTCAAAAAGAGGAACCTCGGGAAGTTGTAGAGCAATGACAAATTGTGGAGCAGAGAGCGGAGACATTCAGTAAAGAAAAATCTCCAGAGAAGGCAGAAAAATAACCAAGGAAGTTGATAGACTTGTGCAGGATGCGAGGGAGAATGTGGGATATCCTTCAAATTTGCGTAAGCAAAGGAGGTCACCTAAGAGGTACACTGGATACATGGCTCTTATGACTGAGCTTATAGAGATTGAGCAATCCTATTTTGAGGAAGAAATAGAGCAACATGTATGGGTTGATGAAATGTTGGAGGAATATGAATCCATTGTAAAGAACCATGTTCGGGAAAAGGTTCCAAGAACAACAAATAAATCAATAGTGGGTTTTAGATGGATCTTCAAGGTGAAGCAGGCAACAAACGGAAGCATAGGGAAGTATAAGGCTAGATTTGTGGCCAAGGGGTACTCTCAAGTTGAGGGAATTGACTATCATGAGACATTTTCTCTTGTAGTAAGGTACTCATCCATTAAATCAATTCTTGGTCTGGCTATGTAGATGGGGTGGAATATCCACCATATGGGTGTAAAAACAACATTTATGAATGGGGTTATTAAGGAGGAGGTGTACATAGAGTAGCAAAAAGGTTTTGAGACATTTGATCAAGAGTCTCATGTGTGCAGACTCAAGTGAGCATTGTACAATCTCAAATAAGAACCTTGTGCTTGGTACACCAAGATCGATAGTTATCTCACCGGTTTGGGCTTCACCATAAGTGAAGCAGATGTGAACCTCATCACATATGGATAGAAGGCAAATTTCTTATTATTGTCTTATATGTTGATAATTTTATTTTAACTAGTGATGAGCCATTGACCATATCTTACAAAGAGGACCTTGCAAGGGAATTTGAAATGAAGGACACGGGTCTCATGCACTAATTTATCAGGTTGGAAGTATGACAAGCTGATGGGGAATTATTTGTCTCTCAAGGCAAGTATGAAAATGAGATACTACAGAGATTCTACATGGAGAGTTGTAAACCCATGGAAACACCTCTAACGAATAACTAGAGGAAGGAGGATGCCACTTCAGGTGAAGTGGATGCTACCATTTATCGATAGCTAGTGGGTCCACTCTTGTATCTTGTGAACAAATGACCAGATATGTGATGTGCAATCAACGAGCTAAGCCAAACTATGGCTAGGTCAACCAAACTATTTTGGAAGGGAACTAAGCATGTTTTACAGTACCTCACAGGCACTACCTAGTTTCGGCTATGGTACAGACGAGCAAAGGGAGTGAAGTTGTGCAGCTTCACGGATGCAGATTGGACACGAAGTCCATTAGAACAAAAGAGTACATCAAGTGTAATTTTTAGTGTTGGTTACGTAGTTGTTTCTTGGTACGACAGGAAGCAAAGATCTATGGTGCTCAGCTAGACAGAAGCAAAATACATGGCTACAAGTCAAGAAACATGTGAGGCGACATGGATGAGAAAGATACTTGTTGGACTATTTGATCAGATGAAGGATCCAATTGCGATGATTAGAGTTGCATCAATCTCTCTGAGAATCCTATATTTCACTATTGATCCAAGAATATAGATATGCAATATCACCATTTACGAGACTGTGTCTAGAGGCAGATGATATTGCTACACTCCATTCTAATAAAGGAGTAACATGTTGACATTTTGACAAAAGATTTGTCAAGAGGGAAGTTCAAATTTCGTAGGTGTAAGATAGGGGTGGTTGATAATCCCTTTCTTGCAGAGAGGGAGTCTTGAGAGGTGTAGCAAGAAATTCTCAATTTGATTTTTCCTTGATTAAATTGAGAAAAATTGAATTTCCACATCAACAGACAGCTTGGATGCAGTTAACTTGTGTGACATGGCTTGTGTCACCTGGTTTACTCAGTAAATTCGAGTTGGATGAGTTAGAGTTTAGTTAAACTAGTTCCAACTGCTTGAGGAACTAGTGGAAGGCCAATTTTGCAGTGGGACTTCAGTCAAACTCGGTGATCATCCAATTCACTGATCAATCAACCTAAAATATCTAATGCATGGAGAATTCTAGTTCCCCAGCTGTGGTGAAGATTCCAAGGCAGTGTATCATCAACTATAGACTAGCCTTGAGTGTACAGGTGTTGCATGCAGTTAGATGATCAACTTTTGGAATTTCGCAATCCATTTTGTTAAAATTCCTAAATAATAGGGGCTTAATTTCTCAAGGAATTGCACAAGGAAATATGGCCTCAAGCAGGGGTAGAAATTTACTAAGTCTAGGTTAGAGCTTCTCAGTGAGTAGAGAGACAAGTCATTCACTTGTAGGTTTTTCTCAGTTGAGAAAATAAATTGCAATACATTTCTATTGATCATATTAATGCAAACATACATTGGGGTTTTTAGTATATTGTTTTCCCTAGGAAAATTTTTGTGTGCATGTGTGTTATTTCTTATTGCATGTATGAAATTTTTGTTCTAAATTGTGAATTACCTTCCAGAGAGCATTAGGGTAGGTTTGTGTCCTATGATTTTGATTAAAACTTCATGAGTAGTTGCAAATCTACACCATAATTTCTACAAGGATGGTGGAGGGAAATTATCTATGACAACTTTTGCAAGAAGAAGACGTTGAGGATAAAAGATTGGATTTTGGAAGAATTAGTCACAAAATCCACAAGGGTGGTAATTTTGGTTGCAGGTGTGGAGGTAGAATGATTAAATGTAATTTTGGCTGCAAGTGTGTAGGTAGACAAGTCATAGTTACTCCTTTGATTTTTGTCGATGATGTGTTACTATTTGGTAGATTGACCTATTTTGATCGATTTCTAGACTCCTTATGAATAATATTAAATATCATATGATTTCTTCTTACCTAGATGGTGCATTGATACTGGAGATTTATCATATTTTTGGTGTTATTTCCACTGCACTGGATTCAGATTTTAAATATCTTAGATTTATACTCCAACCTAATTGTTATGGAATTAAGGATTGGAGTTGACTTATAGAGAAAATGCAATGTATACTTTTATCATGGGTATACAGGTGGCTCTCCCTAGGAAGCAAGTTGACTCTAGTTCGAGCAGTCCTTCAGAGCATCTTTGTATATTGGCTTCATATTTTTGCTCTGCCTAAGAATATCAGTAAATGTATCTTTCTAGCTTCATCTTGGCATGGGACAATTTGTGTCATAAAGGACAGAGTGGGCCTGGTTGTTGTTTACTCTGTATGGAGGCGATGGATGACCATACTCATCTATTTCTTTGATTCTCCTTATTAAAATCAATTTGGAATGTTGTATTTAATATGTTGCATTTACAGGCAGATTAGAACTACTCTTTTGTGGTTTATTGTATTAAGGACTGGATTATTGAATATAAAACATTTGGGAAACTTCAAATATACATTGGGGTTTCGACCCAAAGAATGCATTACTGTCCCAAGCTCCTTTGTTGTGATACATCCACCTCCATCCTTGTAAAAAAATCTAAAAGCCTCCCTGAACTTAGACATAACCTCCATCCCATATTCCTTTAGTAGATAAAACCCTTCTCTCATTTTCTGACCATGCCAATCTACCCTCCATCCCATATTCTCTCACGAGCCCTGTGTAAACCACCATTTCATTCAAGGATGGGGATTTTGATGCCTACTCTAACCATATTTGTTAGATAGCTTCCCCATTTTCTTGCTTATGGTTTCTTGAGTTGGCCTCCTCTAAATATTCCCTACTCTCCTTAAATTATTTGGAAGGTAGTCCTTGGCTGTTAACCCCATTTTATCGGAGATCCTTGACATGTCCCTTGAAATTTTGATTCGGCCCCATGATCTATTTTATGCCAGTGAGTCGAAAGCTTTAGATTTCTTTTCCGCATATTCATTCATGACCAAGCACTATACCACTAGTTCTAAGAATCTTGTGGTTACTATCACCACAATAAATGTATATTGTATTTTAGAGGAGATAAGAATTGTATATTTCCCTTTGGGACACTCAAAAAATATTTTGATGCACCCTATTTCTCTAACACTCTAGTCTACTTTATGACCTTAATTCCCATTCCATGTTCATCCATGTGGATGCACTTTATGATGTTATAGGACAACCTAATGTCCTTGTCAACTCCCTCTCATATTCCTTGCCATGTTTTCTAGGACTTGTGTAGCCAACAACAAATTTGGGAGATGAATGACAACAAGGTAGAAAATCAAGGGGTTTTCAAGTCATTTATTTAGGGTTCCCACTAGAATAATCCCACCATATGATCCACCCAATCCATAAATTGGGGTTTAGTTCTATTTCAATTAATTATTAGATGATCATGGTGGGTCATGATTCCAAGTTAAATGTTATGACTCTTCATAGGATATTATTGGAGATACTTTAGGAGACACCTCTTTGGCTAAAGGGTTAAGGAAGGATTTTGACTTCAATATCAAGACATCAACCATATCCTCAACATATTGAACCAACAATCAAGAAGACAACTGAGGTGAAGCATGGGCATCCTCTCTCGCCCATGTTGTTCAGGATATATATCAATCTATGAATGCCTCTACACTCCACCAACTGTGCATCAATAAAAATTTTGGTTTCCCCACTGTCCACCAAGATGGATACACGTTGTCCCTGCATTGTGCCTCTGATTGCCAAAATTTCAAAATTGGGATTTTCCATGTCAAAATTTTAATTCAAGATTGACCATGCATTGGAAGGCCATTAACACAATATTAGGACATAAAAAATGAATAATTGACACAATACCAAATACAATACATACATTTAGTTTTATCTCACAAGGTATCTAGATGCTAATTGAGCAAGTTCACACGAAGAGAGAAAGGCAATGTCATGATACATTGTTCAATTTGTAATCAAGAGCATTATCTTGGATAAGGGAGAAGTAACATTTAGTTTCTTTCTCATATACAAAGGAAAAATTATGAATCAATGTCAAATGCCTTTCGTGAAGCAATGTTGTTGTAAAGGGTGTTAGGAAGCTTGCATTGTAGGCAAGACCCTCACACCATACTAGATTGTGTTAACCATGTCTAGTGATCTCAAATTTCATGAGCATGTTCAATGAGTGACCATAAATAAGGGGTGTCATAGTGGCTAATAATCATAGCTTATAGTGGATGACTGTCATCGTATATAACATGCATGGTCCAAGTCATTTGTTTGGTGCCCAATGTTGGTGAATCATTGCATTGCATCATGGTAGCATATATTGCCTTTTTTAAAGCAAAAATATATTGAAAATAAATTAAGTTATGTCTCATTCAAATGTTAAATATTGTTGTGTTGTGAGTGGTTTGCATATTATATGTATCATATATCTATAATCACTTATTTCAAGCATACTTTAAGAAATAAAGGAAGAGGTGCAGGGCCTTGCCATAAGAAGGACTCCCACCAACTCCTCTCCTCGTAGCAATTTTTCAAATGTTAGCCCATAAATCAAAAACATGCCCTTGTTTCTCTAGTTTGGAAACCCTTGGATGGATATGACAATGAACTCCACCCAACCAATGCTTTAGCCCATAAATCAATTTTTCAAATGTTAGCCCATAAATCAAATCGTGTGTACTCTCCATCTCTCAAGATGACAATGGTCACAAGAGATGTGAAGTTTGATGAGGAGAAGGCAATGAGGTGTTCTCCTGAGAGGGAGCTTCAATTGCAGCCTGATCAGGAGCTTTTGGCTCCAAAGGAAGAACCTCAGGAAGTTGTGGAGTAGCCACAAGAAAAGGAGCAGAGAGTGGAGACATCCAGAGAAGGAAGGAAGCAGACCAGGGAAGCTAACAAATTATTGCAGGATTCTCGAGAGAATGTGGGAGCACCCACATCACAATGCAAGCAAAGGAGGTCATAGGATCAGTACACTGGGTACATGGCTTTGATGAGTGAGCTAGTTGAGACATAAACATCTTCATTCGAGGAAGCAGTGCAATAACCAATATGGGTTGATGCTATGGTAGAGGAATATGATTCCATTGTCAGAAACAGTGTTTTGGAATTGGTCCAAAGACCAACAAACACATCAGTGGTTGGTTCGAGGTGGCTTTATAAGATAAAGCATGCAAAAGACGGGAGCATAGAGAAACACAAGGCTTGATTTGTGGCCAAGGGGTTCTCTCGGGTGGAGGGAATTGACTATGAGGAGGCCTTTGCTCCAGTAGCAAGGTACTCACCCATCAAGTCAATTCTAGCACTGTTAGCACAGATGAGGTGGAAGATCCACCAAATTGATGTGAAGATAACATTCCTCAATGGAGTTATTGAGGAGGAGGTGTATATTGAGCAATCAAAGGGGTTTGAGACCTTCAACAGAGAGTCGCATGTGTGCAGACTCAAGCGAGCGTTGTATGGACTCAAACAAGCACCCCGTGCTTGGTATACTAGGATCAATAACTATCTCACTAGTTTGGGCTTCACCAAAACTGAAGCAGATGCAAACCTTTATCACATTGTGGTAGAAGGTAAATTATTGATTAATACAAGAAGGGTACCACCAACCACATTGTATAATGCCTCAATTAGCCCCTATTTGTGGTGCTAAAAATAGTTCTTAACTCGTGGGTAGGATATTTTTGGGTGGAAAAAATTACAAGAGAGTAGCTATGACTTTGTTGCCACATATTAAACATTGGTCACTCAAAAAAAAGTTCCATAATTCAAACTCTAGGATGTGGTCCTATGATACTTAGGCTAACTTTGTGTTCCTTCAAGTGAGCATGCCAATATTATCTAGGAGGCACATTACAGTCATGTCTCATGGCACTTTGGTTTCGAGAATACAATAGTAGTAATTCAAAAATATTTCTACTAGCCAAATCTTCAATAGGTTGTCCATTGGTATATTAGATCATGCACTGCCTATGTCATTGTAAACCAACCATCAAGAAGTAGGGGTTGTACACTCCTTTAAATAGCCTAGGAAAGCCTTAGGATTTAGTCACTATGGATTAAATGTTATATTTTCCCTCCACCAAGCATGGTAATGTTTGTGTGTTTTTGGACATCGGTCGATTCTCTAAGATGGCCATTTTGGCACCATGCAAGAAGAGTATCAAAGTTGAAGCCTTTTTTGGGCCTTATACCACCATTTTTCAACCTTGTGACACCCAAAAACCTTTATGACTACTATTTTTTTCATTTAAATTATTAAGAAAGATTCATATTAATATCTAACCTCTGTATTAGTTGTTGTTGATGACCAATATGGGATTAAAAGACATATCTTTGTCACTTTTTATGCACCAATTCTTTATATACCTTTGAGGTAAGTGATTTAAACTTATATATATATATATATATATATAGTGATAGGTTAGTATATTTTAGGTCTATGTGGTGTGATTTTGCAGATAAAGAGCTTAGACTTTCCATAATGATCTTTGAAACTATTGGCGTTTTGAATCCAAAAGAGGCTCCATCTCCAGGACAATGGTTCAAAGAAAGAGGAGGCGAGTAAAATGTATAAGTATAAAAAGTAGGAGAGGAAATGGTTGGTAGATCTGTATATAGTGATAGGTTTCTCACTTGCATAGTGCATTATTAACCTGAAATCATGTCAACATCGTGCCATAGGGTTGATCCCTTCAAGTTGCATAATTTCCTTGTCTTATTTGTTGTGAGATGTAATTTGTTTTGTAGTGCCAACCCTTAATGGGTTACTTTAGTTAGAACTATTTTTTACTTATCTTTCAACCCATCAATATCTATCGAATCATTCTTGATATGTTACATTATTATCTTCTTATTGATTTCATCCCATGTCACTTGTAATTTCCAATTAATGAACTCCTTCAAGAAGTAAATTATACTCTTGTTATGATGATGATTATGATTAACATCCATTAAGATCATAATTTATCTACGTGACCTTAAAAAGAAAAGAGATAACCTAGATTATTTTAGAATATTATTTCTTGTTCAAAATGATTAGGAGCTTAGAAGGTTAGTGTTGTAACAAATATTTTGAAATCGAGTTCTAATTTGGGTGTAGTCATGGCACTCTAGGAAAAAGTTCCTTTCATCTTCAACCCTCTTAGTGTCACAGAGATGATAAATTCTAGCATCACACTATATTTTGAGAAAGTGACTTTCATCTTCAACCTTCTTAGTGTCACAAAGATGATAAATTCTAGCATCACAAGTGCCTTTCATCTTCAAACCTCTTAGTGTCACATAGATGATAAATTATAGCATCACACTATGTTTTTAGAAAGTTACTTTCATCTTCAACCCTCTTAGTGTGACAAATATAATAAATTCTAGCATCACAATATATTTTGGGAATAGTTCAATGCCCAACTTCATTGTGGAGCTTATAAAAGTTCATAAATGTTTTATAAATGTTGATTTTCTTGTTTGTACTAGTTAGAATTGAGAATTAACTACCTTCTTAAATATTATCTTAACTTTTATTTTCCAACTCTTTATTGCACCATAAAAATTTAAAATTAAAATATAACAATATTTTTAATGTCATCTATATAATAGCATATTTCTATATTCTCCAATTATTTAACACAATATCCACTTAATTTGGTAGCAATCAACTTTACAAACACTATACTTTTGTAACAAACCTTGACATCACTCTCCAACATCTGAGTTTTTTTTTTTCTTTGGTCTAACTAATAATAATGCATCGACTAATGTACTAAAAATCAATATTTCTACTCCATATGTGTCCCTTTTTTTTCAACATACCATTATAAATCATATTTGTATTATTTTCATGAAACTCAACTCACCTACTTAATCCATATATTACATACCTCAATATTATTATAATTATTTTCACCAACTTGACTCGTGATTTAATCTACTAGTTGTATAGTTGGCCATTTAATGCCGTATGACAAGGTCTGCACACCATTGTACACATGGAGGGCGATGAACTTAATTTGTTTACGGTTTCATGTGAGGTGGCAACCTACTTGCTTCCTCTGGCACTCCCTATACTTGATAGTTGTGCAATGGATAGCACAGACCCAATAATCCACCTACTCGTCACCCAATCCCATGTGAGGAGGTATGTGATGGCACGAATCTTCATGGTTACGGTTTCGAGGGTAAATCAATGGTTGTGTATCCTTGGCTCCATACCAACAACTCTAATGTATTAGGGTTAACCCTATCCTATTCCTGACCTCCTAAGTTCTCTTTTCTGCCCATTTTCCGTGCCCTCTTCCAATTTCGACAGAGCTATTGTTCCTTCACATTTGCAAATGCACATTCATAAACCTGTCCCTTTCCAGGGTCTGATTTGAGGTTAATTTCACCATTTCGAAATTGTTTTCCTACTCCATTGCTCGGGCATAGCCCTGGTTCACCGCGGTGTTTGACAGTCACGGGTTCATTACCATTTCCCACCACTTACGAGAGAACTCTGAGCGACGACATGGGGACAATGAAGGGTTGGTGTTCGGCTATGCATTCACTTGACCTGGTTTCAGGTAATTTTTTTGAAATTATCTTTTTTACTCAATTTTCCCCTGAAATCTCGTATCTTTCACTCTCGGGATTAAATTTCGGTTCATTTTATTTCTTGTACAGGTGTTGTAGTGACCCAGGGCATCATTTTTCCCAACGACTCCACTACGCTTAAGATTTCCGCTTCCAACACCCAGGTTAGTTTATTGGCTAAGCTTCTCCTGGTTTAAGATTGTTTTAGTCTATTTCCCTTATTTTCTTCGAATCTAACTAGTGAATTCTTTCCTTGAATCCAGGTGGGTCGTCAGCAACAGACCTCAGCAAGTTTATCCAGGTAAGGGTTTTGGGATTTATTATTTGCATGCCATAGTCTAGTTTGCTGGAAATTTCTTACTTGAATGAGTCCACAGTTAATTGATACGTGTTTGTTTGGTCCTCATAGGTATGCTTTATACTGGAGTTTGGACCAGAAGATATCTGTCGCAACTGGCTCGCTCTGCACTAATTGTTGCTTGTATGCTTCCAGGTTGGTTCCTTACTGGTTTCGACCTCCTCCACTCCATGGAGTTTGATTCTTGACATTACAATTTCTCCATTATTGTTCTGCTAAGTTTTTCCCTAAGGGACCTCAAACTGTAGGACCCTGGCAAGTTACAGTTACCATTTGCTCTCGCAAGCACTACATACAATAGTGATGACTATAGAGCCTCTGTTGAGGGCTAAATCAGTACTGTTAGTATTTCAGGTGAATTTAGACACTTTTAACGCTCCTTAGGATAACGTCTTGCACCAACTTTTCCCATTTCTACTATCCCTAAGAACTGTTTAGAAATTCCAAGAAAGCACTATGAAAGCAGTGTTCGTTCAACAACACAATGTTCTGCCATTAATTTTTTCATCAATTCAGGGTTACTTTGAGTCAGAGGGTATTTATCTACCATATAACTGACACTCAACAAACGTGTATATACTATAGACTCTTGAACAAATTTCCTTCCAAGGGTATTGAAAGAGATTATATTGAACATTTTTCCTGCCCCCTATTTACTGAACAACAGTGCCACTATGACCAAACAGGACCTTGAAATGATTTTTAGGAGCCATAACAGCTTGCCCTTGAAAAACATCCTGCTCACATATGAAAAATGTTGCTCACAAATGAATTTTATCTCTTTTGAAATCTGTTATTTATGGAATGACATACACAGAAAACTTGAAATTAATAGGGTGCTAACAACATTGACAACAGTAATTCAGTAATAACAGCAGAAATATTTCAGCAATATTCAGCAGTACATTCAATAACCGATTTTAGGGTACCAACAACAGAAAGTCTAGCTGTAGTTTCTGGTAGCATCACCTAAATTCTCGCAGTACAGCACATAGGATTGAAACTCTTCTTGGAAAGGTATGGATGCCAATTTGGGCTAAATGCAAGGCAGTATGGATGTTGTGCCTGGCCAAATTTGTCTCTTACAGACTACCACACAATCACGCATTTGCAAAAGGCCTCTACTATAAAGCCTAAGAGCCCTTTTTTTAGCTAATGATCCTAGTTTAGCTTCTTTTATCTTTTGATTGTGGATATCTGGAATTTACATAAAAAGCTCCATTGGCTAACAGAAAAGTACAACCGTTTGAGATAAAATTTATCTTAACATAAAGTATATTCACTAACAGGAAAATATAAACAACAAAATTTCTAATGACCCACAAAGAGTATCAACAGCCAACACTGATGCGGTTATCTTTAGACATTACAACAATAAATGTTGCCGTCCAAATAAAAAATAGTTGTAACTTGTCCAAAAGAGTTCAGCCTGCCAAAAATTGAATGGTTCTGTTCAATAATAATAAATTTCTGGAACTGAAATATACTGCCCAACTCCAAATTTAGCTGTTCACTAGGGAAAATTTTACACACTTCAGAAAATCTTGCCCACAAGCTACTTGCTGACCTTTGGTAAAAGTAAAAATTATGTCGATAAATGAATAGTAGACAAGGGAAATTGTTTATGGGTTTTATGGTCTCAAATTTTATCACAGATGTCTGATGTAACTAGAAGTCTCTTTACATGTAGTTTCTTAATGTTTTTGGACAGACATGGTTGTCCTCTCGTCTTCGTGTGTCCTCTTGTTCATATGCCTGGGCAGGTCCCATACAGTAGAATGTACTCCAGGTATGCATTTTGGTGTACCTTGGATGGGACATTTCCATTTTGGCTCCGTGGCTACTGGGTATACATATCCATTTTTCTCTGCTTATGCCCATACCGAAATGCTGTCACATATTATTAGTGATCAGTCTGGCAGACTTTATAATGTGCCCTCAAAGTATTGATACCACTGTTTACTTTGTATCTTTATGATACAATCACTTTTATAAATTATGATGATAAATTTTAATTTTTGTTCACCTCCAGTTTAAATTTTCTATTTTGTTTTTAATTATTATGTTTATAGCTATCCCTTGCACCTTTCTTTTTCATGGAAATCCTTGCGGGATCCTATCCCTTTGCTGAGTATCCTTCTGGAGAGTGGTTCAATCATCAGCCACTATAGTGGCTGGTAACCACAAGGCACTAGATTTGATTTGAATTTGTTACCTAAGTCTTCCCCTAGGAAAGCTACCTTGGACAGATAGTTCAACAGATTTTGATAACCTTTGAGGCTGAATGTTGTTCTCTCCATCTATTTGTACAGTCTCTACTACACGTCCATCTCTATTATCATACAAGTATTATGGTCTAAATGACCCAGACAATTCTTTTTCACTTTCTACCATTTGATAGCTATTATGGCCATCGTAATCATTTTTACCTTGTTGCATTTTGGTGTGTCATTTATATGTTTTCTTTTAAGCAGTCATAATTGTTTCATATTGTCTTCAATTATAGTTTGATATACATAAACCCAGCTGACTGAAAAAACTGCTATGATCAGATCCATGTGTGCTAATAAATTATAAATTTATATGTTTCAATTTTAGAAAAGAAAAATTAATCAGCAGTTAGAGGAGACCTTATATATGCTATTTTGGGACTTTGAAATTGCCTTTGGCACAGTTCCCAAAATTAACTCATGGAAAAATTAAGCACACCCATAGGCCTCAGATCTCCAACAGCTAGAATATATGGGAGAGTAATGGGCAGAATTAAAACTTGCAAGGGATGGGCAGAAAAAAATTACTTGTAACATAGGGGTCAAATGGGGGTGCCCAAACTCTGTTTGGAATATATATTTACTAACTAGGGCAATGCCTTGTAGAGGAAGACTGAGGTGGAGTCGACCTTGCAAGGATGGTCATCATTCAAATTGATGCAGATGACTTCATCTTGTTGGCCAAAAATTTCAACAACCTCAACAATCAGTGTGGAGATCTCAGACTTCTCAGACAATTTGGGCCACTAACACAGGCCCATTTAAATTGACTGATGACATGTATTTCAAGTTTTTTGAACTTAAGGGTCTACATCTCCACTGTACAAAGTTTGTTCTGTTGGTGGCAGATATGAAGAGCATTGTCCAAAGTTCTATTCTGTTTACTGGACTAAGTCTCGTAAAGTGGAACTGTGGAGCCTTGCTCTGCTGAAGGAAGGACTGTGTTCCTCCTTAGCAGCTTTCTGCTCTGCCTCTAACAACATGGTTTTAAGAGAGAAGAACATTGCCTCTAGAAGGCTTTCCAAGAAAAACCTTGTGGGAACATTCCTTAACAATTCACACAGAACCATCATTTTATGGTTATGTCTTAAATATTCTCTTAAAATCCCCCTACATGTAGTAGTTGCCGCCGCCATTGCTCTGGTCCAAATTTATGGAGCTGGCTTTCTAGTGCAACCTGATTGGCTTTTGCAGCATGTGACCTTTCTCCCGTACATGGCAGATTTTGCTGTAGTCTACTGTCAGATGGCAAGCCTTTCTTGGACTGTGTAATAGGAATTGCATTATTGAAGCATGGTTTCTTATTTCATGGTTATTGTTCTATGCTTTTGTCTTGCATATGGACATTTCATTAGGGCCATACCTATATCACCCAATTGGATCTACTTGGGAAACATAGAAAGCCAATACTATTAAATCAGGCCTGTAGTCTGAGAGTTCATTTATGCATCAGGTATATTCTTATGTTGGGTGCAGGGATAGAATATACTACATCTATTGCCAAATATAACATTTTTCTTCTTAGTAATAGAGAGAGATGACCTATTTTCCATCTGGTGATCGTTATTGGTGCTTCTTTTACTTACAAGATAGAGATGCTTGCAGTCCTCTCTTATTCTATATATGCATGTATCAGCCATTCACATTGATTATTTTTGGGCATCAATTATATCCATGTAATTCTTTTCTTCCTCTTGGCATAATGTTTTGGGTATGAACTGTAATTGACAATCTTGTACAAATAAGATCGAGTTCTTGAATTGCATTAATTAGTCATGTGTACTTGTACAACTAAGATGATATGCTTAGGCCCTCTTATTATATTTTGATTACAAGTCCAGTTTGATCTTTTGACACATTCTCTGTTCCATCAGACAATATCGATTTTACGTATTGTTTTAAAATTTCATATCATTAATCATCTCATTTTTTTTCCACCTGTCAGGCCATCAAATGATAGAGCATACAAAGAGGCTAGTTGAAGAAAGGTTCACAATAGTTGGTGGTTACCAATACAATGCTGAGGTAGGCTATTATTTAGCAACTAAAGGCATTTGTAACCTTTGAACTGGATCAGTAATGACAGGAAGTACACTTGTTGTATTGGTGATAGTCCAAGTTCTTGAAATCATAATGGGTGATCTGATCCTAACCAAGATTTCTACTGTAAAGCTTGATATTATATTTTTATATTTGAATCTAGGTTGTATATGGAGATACAATTTCAGTTATGATACAATTTGGTGTACCAAATATAGAAGAGGCCATGACGCTAGGGAGGGAAGCCTTAGATTATATTAGTGGTACATTTACAAAGGTACAGTGTCAAGAATTTTAAATATCCGTGAAGCCTCTAGAGTTGTTAATGATGTTTTTGTAGGGATGAATGTTTTAATTTAATATCACCTTTCTTTTTAAAACTAATCTTCTTTTGACATTCCACTTCCATGAGATCTTTGTAAATATGCACAGGACAAGATGATCAGTTATGCTTTTCTGTGGCTTATCTGCATCTGTTTGGTGCATCTTTGGCATCTAATCAGTGCGTTATTTAACATATGCTTTTATGCAGCCTATTAAACTAGAATTTGAAAAAATATACTACCCATACTTGTTGATAAGCAAGAAAAGATATGCTGGGTTGTTGTGGACAAAGCTAGATGCTTATGACAAAATGGATACTAAAGGTGACAAACCTGATCTTTTTGTTTCAAAGACAGGCCTTAGTGTTTGTGAAGGCTCAAAATGCTCTTAGAAAAATAATTTATTTGATGCCTTCTTAATTATTAAATATTCCCGATCTTTTAAATATTCCATATCAACAGGCATTGAAACAGTGCGAAGGGACAATTGCCTGCTGGTGAAGAACTTGGTTACAGAGTGCCTTCACAAAATACTCATTGATCGTGACATACCTGGTGCAGTGCAGTATGTCAAGAACACTATTTCTGACTTGTTAATGAACAGAATGGATTTGTCACTTTTGGTGATAACTAAGGTGAGAACAATGAATCCTTCTGCATGTTTATGACCAAATTTGTTTGACCATTTGTTACTTTTGAAATGGAGAAAATATGATAGGGGAAGAGGAGATTTACATTGCGAGCAAGTCACTTATTACATATTCCTGGTTTCAAGTGTTAGAAGTATATACTATATACCTAGTTGGGGTAGGCCATGGAAGTTTCCTTTTTAAGTCTGTCATGTTTCTTCTCCCTACATTCTGTACTTGGAAGGGATTCAGTCAATATTTACTGCTAGCAATGGGAGGAAGAAGTGTCAAGGGAGGCTCTTATACAATTGAAGAGAATCAAAACATGACAATATATAATATATCTGCATTTTTAATCTCATCCTGAGAAAAATTGATTACTGTTTAGCTGCGGCAGAAACAGATGTTTGCAGGTCATATCCTTTATCAAGGCTATCAGCATATTCTTAAGGGCATTGTTGTTTGCCTGTGCTAACAATCTCTTTGTTGAGTCAGGGTCTGACAAAGACTGGAGATGACTATGCAGTCAAGGCAACACACGTGGAACTAGCTGAGCGCATGCGGAAGGTAAATACTGGAAATAACTTCTCAGAACAAGTATAATGAATGGTGCAATGCCTTCTGGTTCCATTTCAATCCTATCTCTCTATTTTTATTACTGCAGTGCATCTAAAGACTCTTGTAATATTTTTCTTTTTATTGACAATGAGTCCATTGTTGGATTTTTTAAATTGATGTCGTGTTTTAAAGCCAAGTTTCCCCTGGTTTACAGAGGGATGCTGCAACTGCTCCAACTGTGGGTGATCGTGTTCCATATGTCATCATAAAGGCTGCAAAAGGTGCCAAGGTAATAATTAACCCCTTCTGTGCTCAGCATAAGTCTCGATATTGCACTAAAAAATGGTTATTTTAATTATTTTGTTATGTTTTATTTGGAGGCATAATTTACAGAGGGATTATGGATATTAATTAACCCCTTTTGTGCTCAGCATAAGTCTCGATATTGAAGTAAGTTCTGTCATATTCAAGACCACCTCTACATATTCCATAGATTAAAGGCTGAGTAGAATTATTCTCAAAAATATATCGTAGATTAAAGGCTGAGTAGAATTATTCTCAAAATTCTAGATAGTAAGCACTTATTTTGAGCTACATTATGCTTGATCTTGATAGGCTTTTAAGCCTGTTAAAATTATTATCAAAACTCTACACGTTCAGTGCTTATTTTGAGCTCCATTGTACTTGATCTTGCCAGTTTTTTCAATTCCTTTGGTCTTTTCCTTTTCTCAGCTTGTAATTTGCCAAAAGCATAGATGTTCAGTGCTTATTTTGAGCTTCATTGCACTTGATTTTGACCCTTTTTTCATTTCCTTTGGCCTTCTCCTTTTCTCAGCTTGTAATTTGCCACCGAAAAGCATAGACAAACTTTACAAAGAAACGGTAGCCAGTTTCGAACCCTGCTTAAATAACTTTCAGAGGTAAGAGCTTTTCAAAGTTTCCTATTATGCAGAAAGAAATCAAAGTTTAGAGCATAGGTTTTTTCAGTTTTATTTTTGTGCAAGTGTTTGGACATGCCAGAAAAGAATTAACAACGCAGGGAGCCTGGTTACATCTGAGCCAGTGGCTGGAAAATGCTCTTTGCTTCTTTCGCTTCACAATCATATACACGCTCAAAAATGTATTGAAGGTATGTACGTAAATATAGGTTTGAAACCCCTTACCCATGTTAAAAGACGTAGAATTTTCTATTTTAAGAAATAATGAGCAATGGTTAGCTACAAAGTAGAGTATTAAGACTTATACTTTTAGAGTTTCATGCAGACAAGGCTTAAATATCACGGACTTTACTCCATACTTTGATGAGGTTCCATTTTTACATGCGTGCCATGACCTTAAGGTAGGTATGCAGGCACCGAGAGGTAAGAATTGAACATATGGCATTGGTGAGCCATTCGGGTACTTGAGGTAGCTATGCTGGCACTCAGAGGCAAGGATCGAACTTAGCGTTGGTGGGCCATTGGGGTACTTTCTGAGCAGTAGGCATGAGGGCACTGAGAGGTAGGATTTGAATTTATCCCAGCGTAATGCTTATCCAAATGTTACAGACCCTAACCCATCTCCATGCTCTAATTAAGGCCTGCATTTTAACATTTGTTGGTTGGGCTGTAGGAATTTATCATAATTATCCAGGTTCGAGTCTAAGAATGGGCTATGCTTGAGAATTTCTCTCTTGCCAAAAATTATGACTTATTCTTCTTTCTTCATGGATATAAATATTTATTCAATTCCAAACGGAAAAGAACATGTCTAACATTCAGGAAGAAAGGGGGATCCCTTGAATTGCTTGTATTTTCAAGTTTGTTCATGGATATGAATATGTTTAAATCCACATGCAAAAAACATGTCTAACCTTCGCGAAGAAAGGCTGACCGCTTTTCTTGTATTGTCAAGTTTAGTCCCTTTTTATGCTCTTCTTCTTTTACTTTTCTTTATTTTTGTTTCATTGTAGGAACACTCTTGTACCTATTCCCTTGAAGCATAATATATAGGGTGGAAAAACTTGGCTAGAAGTGTTAAATACAGAGAAGTGTTATATACGAGGATGTATAAGTTAAATTTGCGATAAGCCCAGTGGGCTAGTTTAACTGGTTGATTTGGACCGACTAGTTTCAATTGGAGATTGTTGCAAATTTCATAGGTTCAAGTCCAATAGAATGTGACAAATCATTTTTAGGATTTCCTCCAGCTCTACTTGAGTTATGCATGTCGTCAAAACAAACTTCTAAACCATTTGAATGAAATGATAGTTGGAAGCCATATATGTTTCTGGAGGACCAAAATGATGAACTATATCAAAACTTTGCTAGTTAGAGGAAACATAGCCACAAGAATGACTTGGTTCACTTCTGGGGTAAGGAGAAATTGTTGCCACCACGGTTGCACTGTGGAAGCCATCGACAGTATAGACCTGTAGCTTTCCCCTGCAAAGAAGGGGAAAAGGAAGTTGTATACGATGATGAGCATGCAAAACAAAAAGACCTATGATAACAGAAACATCATATATTCAACAAGAGCCTTACCTACGAAGGTTGGCGTGTAGTGGGTGATAATGTTGAAAAAATTTCCAGGAAGACCTTACGCTTTTGTTGAATGAACCTAAGATCCAAGTGAAATGGGGAAAGATTTATCCAAGATAGATTGAATATATGATGTTTCTATTATCATAGGTCTTTTGTTTTGCATGCTCATAGAAATCCACCATTCGATCATATTTCAAAGCTTTAGCACTTGTTTTTGAGAGAGAAACCCCAGAAAATATCGCCTGAATGGCACAGTTTTGAGGTCGGTGAAGAAATTAGTGACTCGATTAGGTTTTGAAAGCTTCTACATTCTCTTTCCCTTTTGGATGCAAGTCTTTTGATAAAACTGTAAATGTCTTATATGTAGTACTTCTTTCTTTTGTGAAAATCTGCAATTATACATTGAGATGACTTGTACCGTAGAAATCTTAGGTTTATTTTACACTTCATGAGTTTGAAACTGTGTTCCCCTCGGTTATGATTTTCTGAATTTTTTGGTTGTTGGAATTGTCTAAGTCTCCAGCCTTGATATCCCCGATATCATTGCTACAAGATATAGAGATGCTGTTGGTTTCGTTCAAGCAGTCAAGCCTTTTTTTGGATTAAAAACTGTTGCACCTCAGATAATTGAATATTTGTCATTTTAAATATCTATACGAGTGGTATTCTGGGGCTAGCTTGTGGCTGAGATTTACAAGTTGGAAAAATTTAGCCTTTCTTGTTTGATTTTGAGAAGTTTTCAAATAACTGCAAACTGTTTGACTTCACGACTTGCTGTCATAGGCTGTGTATTTTAGTGTAGAGTTACCTTCCCTAATTTTGTATAGGGAGCTCATGTTATGTCATTATTTTGAGTCCTATTATTGTAGTGATATGCATAAAGCCTTTCCTACTTTCTAGACATTTGGTATTTTGGTCTTCACATTTTTATTACTGTAAGTTGTAGATTAGGCAGTGTTAAGTTTCATGGCTTTAACATTATTTCTCCTATGATAGGTGGAATATTTTCGTCAACTGCTTAAGCCTGTAACATAGATGGGCAGTTGGCATTCTTAGTGTATCAACCAATTTTTATTTTCAAGCTACCTTTATCTAAAATTATCGATCTTGCGATGGAAGAGAATATGGATGGGCTAATGTGGTTACCATCATCCGCATGGACCTTATGACAATTGTATATGGTAAAAGCAATTAATCAGCACATGTTGTGAACTCATATTCATTTGGTATGCTTATTATGATCTATTACGCATCTGCTATTTTGCTATTCCATATTCAATAGAGTTGCAAACAGATGAGATATTTTGAAGCTTTAATGTCTGTCTTACATGATTTCATCGTGTGTTTATACAGCTGGTGATTTCATTTCACAAAGATGAGATATCAGCTGCCTCATTGCTTTATCCATGTAAAGTTAGATTTTTCAGGAAAGGCGTTGAACTTCCTTCATGAATATCGCCATTTGTGTGTAGGAGAGTTTATGACACTACGAACAGGTGTTTATGTTGGTTAATTGATCAAGACTACACTGATGTAAGTTTTCCCACACCATACCTGGTTAAATGATGGAAATAGGGCACTTGTTTAGATTTTCATTTTTTCTATTTGTATATCTAAATGTCATGCAGGGTATGCTAAATACATGTTTGAAGGGGCGTTTATTTTGGAGGAGTATTGTTGCCCTCAATGACTTGAGAATCAGCTTACGAGTAGCCTCTGCTGGTCAAAGTTCAAATTTGTCTATGATGCAGTGCAAGTATAGAACACATCCAAAGTTATTTGAGTCTTTGGAGTCAAGGATCGAGGTTTGACAAAAGACGTTCAATTAGCATCATATCTATTAATGACAGGTCTTTGGTCCCTAAACAACTCAGATACCAGATGTTGTAAAAGTTCTACTTTACAAGTGAAACATATCTGGTAGATATTGGATAGTCCTTTTTGTTGATTTTTTATTTTCCCTCCAACTTGCATTTCCGAACATCTTTTTCCCACTTTTTCCATTTGATATAATTGTTATTTGGAGCTAATTTCCAATTTTAAAGCAGTCGAGGATTACTCTACATTGATGAACAAAGTTAGATTGAAGGTTTAAAATTTAAATGGATTTGTGGTACCAAGGTCCCATTCTTCTTGAATTTTCCAGAAGGGGAGTGTCTTTTGATTTATTGATTGGAATCCTGTCCAAGCTGACTTTTTAGATTAAAGTTATTTTGACAGTGACATGGATTTAAATAAATAGATATAATGGGAGGTGCAACTTTTGTGAATGATTTCTTCCTCAGCACTATTTTGTAGGATGGCTTCTTTATGTAAGAGTTTTCGTCTGGATATAATGACTAATGTGTTTACTTGGGTTCAAGCATATGAGAAATCTGAGGATCCAATTTACGTACTGGAGAATAACATCCCTATTGATCCACAATATTATCTGGAGAATCAACTGAGCAAGGTGAAAGACCAAAGCATCATCACTTGCAGTTTATGCTCTTTTTGAAAATTTCACCAGTGTTTCAAATATATCTTGATAGATAGTAATTCTTTCCAGCTAAGTGTTTTTTATTAGGGCCTATTTTTGCTCTGTAGCCGCTGTTGAGAATATTTGAGCCCATTTTGAAGAATGCAATCAAGGAGCTTCTTCATGGTAGTCACACACGAGTAGTTTCCATATCAACTCCTTCAAATAGTGGAATTATGAAATTTGCCAAGAAACAACTCAGTTGTATTGGTTGTAAAACACCTATCAGGTATTTAGTGAATACAAGTAGAGGGTGTCTTGCATGTGGTTTCCTTGCTTATAGTAGTGCACAATTGAGAGTAATTATTATTTCAGTTTGGCACATTAGAAAGCTACTAGGGTTCATTTTTTTGATGTCGAAAAATCTGTGAGGTTGCATGATTCCATGCCTGCTCTCCTTGTAAGAAACTGTCTAGCTTTCTTATAATAAGAATGTCTGGTTAGGTTGCTTCATACTGAAATTCATGATGTTACCTGATTTCATGTTGCCATTGCAGCGAAGAAGATCAGACACTTTGTTCACATTGCAAAGGAAGAGAAGCAAAATTGTATCAGAAAACAGTTGCAAATGGTAAGCTGGTATTCTAATACCATTACTCTTTATTTGGAGAATTTAAAGTAGGTCTTGCGTCTATTATTCTCAACTAGATTTTCTATCATATGACACTAATATTTGATCAATGTCAGTGAGGGAATTAGAAATGCTCTTTGGTAAACTATGGACACAATGTCAACGGTGCCAAGGCTCTCTGCACCAAGATGTTCTTTGCACAAGGTTTTTGAATGTTATATTTCAAGTATTACATTTTCATAACATGATTTAAATTTACATTATGGATGTATTTTGTAACATTTGTGTGATCATGTATTTGTTTTTAATTAATAGGATTTTATTTTTATTTTTAAAATTACTATCTCTTTTATACTTACATTGATGTCCTATCCTTATTGCAGTCGTGACTGCCTAATATTTTATTGTAGGAAGAAATCTCAGAAAGACCTAACTGAAGTAGAGGTGCAACTAGAGCACTGGCAGTTTTGAGGATGTTGCCTGTGTAGCTTGTAATTTTTTGTATTATCGAATATTTTTGTTTTCCTGAATTTTCTCTGGTGTATGTTTCTCTGATTTAATGGACCAAGGAATTTATTTGGTCCCTGAATTAGGATGAGCATGGTTTATTTATTGTACAGTAATTGTCAAATCCTTGTTATTTAATGTTAACCATTTTGATATATCTTTTCTCCTTGCAAATGAGATGGAGAACAATGGTTCCAACTAGGACATATGGAGTAGGTGTGAATATAAAGCTCAATCATTATGGATCTATTAGCTAAACCATAGTTAGTGCTATACTTAAGCTTATTGAATAGGGATAGATAACGATAGGTTGGGTCTGTTGTTATAAGTACTCTTATCTGCTTATGAACATGGTAATACATGTGTTGTAATTACCGTAATACTTGGATTCAGGTTAGGCTTATTGATAGGTCATAACACCCTGTATTAGTAGCATATGAGTAATATGTGGCTATCTTATTATGATTCAAACATATTAGTCTCCTAGTTAGTATGATTCCCATTAGATAGAATGACTAGTATTACTATAGATGCCAAGTTTTCTCGGTTTCGGATCATTGATTGACGAGTGACCATGGGGAACATAGATGGCGTATAGGCTGGTTACCTCAAACGGCAGTTATGATACATACTTCCCAAGGCACAACCCTATAAATGCAATGTGCACACATATCCCAAATTTTAGGAGAGCACACACTATAAAACATATATCTGCAGGCTTACATATGTATATCCAGACATGCATATAGTTGAATGGATGGATGGATGGATAGGTAGATAGAGATGGATACACAGATAGATTGGCAGGAGCAAATCTGAGACAATAGTTTGAGAAGATTTATTTATTTTTTAAATAATTTTTGGCAAGAGAAAATCCGAGACAATAGTTTGAGCAGATTTATTTTTTTTTAAATAATTTTTTTTATTGTCTCTAGAGAGACAATAGTTTGAATTATGGACATTTATTTATTTTTAAATAATTTTTTATATTGTCTCTAGAGAGACAATAGTTTGAATTATGGATATTTATTTTTTTTTTAAATAATTTTTTATATTGTCTCTAGAGAGACAATAGTATGAATTATGGACATTTATTTTTTTTTAAATAATTTTTTTTATTGTCTCTAGAGAGACAAATCAAATTGTCTTTATAAAGACAATAATAATATGTGTTCTATATTGTCTTTATAGAGACAAATTTTTGAGACATTATATTTTGAGACACCCGCTTAGAGACAATATTTAAGACAATATTTGAGTTTCTTTTTGTCTCAAGTTAAGACAATTGACTCAAATATTGTCTTAAATATTGTCTTAAAACCCCCCTACATGTAGTAGTGTATATTTCCTTCTAGCACAAACACAAGAACATAACAACATTGTAGGACTAAATAAGTCTAATGTGTGCTAGATTAACAACATTGCAATGTAAAAGAAAATCTAACATGTGTTACATTTACTTTTAGCACAAATTCAAGCACATAGAAATATTGTAGAGTGAGAAATCTAGCAAGTGCTAAATTTATGTCTACCACAAATACAAACATGTTACCAACAACAACATTGTAGAGTATAAGAAATGTGGCTTGTATTAAACTTTATTCAACACAAACACAAGCAAATTTAAATTTGAAACAAATCTAACACATGTTATATTTCGAGCAAAAACCCAAGAACATAACAACATTGTAGGACTGAATAAGTCTAATATGTGCTAGATTAACAACATTGCAATGTAAAAGAAAATCTAACATGTGTTAGATTTCCTTTTAGCGCAAACTCAAGGACATAGAAACATTGTAGATTGAGAAATATAGCAAGTGCTAGATTTATGTCTACCACAAATACAAGCATGTTTCCAACAACAACATTTTAGAGTATAAGAAATCTGGCCTGTGTTAAATTTTCTTCCAACACAAACACAAGCACATTTAAATTTGAAAGAAATCTAACACATGTCATATTTCATTCTAGCACAAAAACAAGAACATAACAACATTTTATGACCAAATAGGTCTAACTTGTGCTAGATTAACAACATTGCAATGTAAAAGAAAATCTAACATGTGTTACGTTTCCTTTTGGCGCAAACTCAAGCACATAGAAACATTGTAGATTGAGAAATCTAGCAAGTGCTAGATTTATGTCTACCACAAATATAAGCATGTTGCCAACAACAACATTGTAGAGTATAAGAAATCTAGCTTGTGTTAAATTTTCTTCCAACAAAAACACAAGCACATTTAAATTTGAAATAAATCTAACACATGCTATATTTCCTTCTAGCCCAAACACAAATACATAACAACATTGTAGGACTAAATAAGTCTAATGTGTGCTATATTAACAATATTGCAATGTAAAAGAAAATCTAACATGTGTTAGATTTCCTTTTAACGCAAACTCAAGCACATAGAAACATTGTAGAGTGAGAAATCTAGCAAGTGTTAGATTTATGTCTTCCACAAATACAAGCACGTTGCCAACAACAACATTGTAGAGTATAAGAAATCTAGCTTGTGTTAAATTTTCTTCCAACACAAACACAAGCACATTTAAATTTGAAAGAAATCTAACACGTGCTATATTTCCTTCTATCACAAACACAAGTACATAACAACATTGTAGGACTAAATAAGTCTAATGTGTGCTAGATTAACTACATTGCAATGTAAAAGAAAATCTAACATGTGTTAGATTTCATTTTAGCGCAAACTCAAGCACATACAAACATTGTAGAATGAGAAATCTAGAAAGTGTTAGATTTATGTCTACCACGAATACAAGCACGTTGCCAACAAAAACATTGTAGACTATAAGAATTATAAACTGTATTAAATTTTCTTCCAACACAAATAAGCACATTTTAATTTGAAAGAAATATAACACATGTTATATTACCTTCTAGCACAAACACAAGAACATAACAACATTGTAGGACTAAATAACTCTAATGTGTGCTAAATTAACAACATTGCAATGTAAAATAAAATCTAACATGTGTTCGATTTCTCTTTAGCGCAAACTTGAGCACATAGAAACATTGTAAATTGAGAAATATAGCAAGTGCTAGATTTATGTCTACCACAAATACAAGCATGTTGCCAACAACAACATTGTAGAGTATAAGAAATCTAGTTTGTGTTAAATTTTCTTCCAACACAAACACAAGCACATCCAAATTTGAAAGAAATCTAACACATGCTATATTTCCTTCTAGCACAAACACGAACATAACAAAATTTTAGGATTAAATAAGTCAAATGTGTGCTAGATTAGCAAGATTGCAATGTAAAAGAAAACCTAACATGTGTTAGATTTCCTTTTAGTGCAAACTCAAGCACATAGAAACATTGTAGAGTGAGAAATCTAGCAAGTTGTGATGGATTTCTCACACAACACAATCTCATACTCATCTCCATATCCCTCCACTTACTACTCCCCATCAAGGAGATGCATATACATATTTATAAACCACATCAAGTAAATTGTCTCTCTCACTCATGTGAAATCCTGGGTCTTTGTAAGATTTCCCAAACTCTGCAAATAGAACAAACTCTAACATCATCATCAAGAAATTAAATCCCCCTCTATGCTCACTAAATCTAGAGTTAAGATGGATCTAAACGAAAAGCATGCACCTTAGAAATTTGATCCCTTTGTAGGCTCAAAATAGTTTAGAAGATTTTAATTTGAGGGCTTAGATGATTCTTATCAATAATTTAGATAAAGAGTCTTACTTTTTATTTAACAATTTTTTTTTCTCGAAAATTTGAATCATGGTTAGACAAAAATTGTAGTATAAGAAATTTAATTCACGTTCAAGACTTTTTTAACTCCATGTAAACATAAGCAAATTCTCAATCATGATTCTAATTCTCATTCAAGAGATTATTTAACTCTAAGCAAATATAGTAAAAATTACATAGCTACACCAAATTTCATTTTAAACTATGTTGTCTGTCTTATCTTTTCACCCATTAAATATATATATATATATATATATATATATATATATCTCTATATATATCTATATATATATATATATATATATATATATATATATATGAAATAAAATAAAAAAACTCTTATATCTTAATAAAACATGCTTGTGGGGGCAATTCAATTAGCAGTTGTCATGTTATGAAGTATTATGTAAACTATGAGATTCAAGATTCAAAACCCCTCTGGGTCAAACCATAGACCATAAAAAACCAACCATTTTAAGGATTATGGTCGAGATCAGGTGCAATACGTTAGTGATTTTTATAGTTTAAAGAACCATGGGTTGCAATTTCTTAGACCATACTCTAATCCCTTAAGTAATGGACATGTTAACACGCACACAATATTATATCTGTGTGTGGGGTTCTTAGCATGTCTATTACTTAAGGGATTAGTTTGTGGTCTAAGAAATTGTGACCCATGGGTATATAAACCGCCAAAAGCACTTAAGTACTGCCCCTGATCTAGATCATACCAACCCTTAACAAGGTTGATATTTTTTATGGTTTCTCCTCTCAACTACCACAAATTTCAAACCTTGACCACCTTACAAAACCAAACCCTCAAAATCTAAAACATTAAAAAATTACTTAAAAAAAAACTAACTTTAACCCACTTTTATACACGACCCATAAATAATAAAATATAACAAATATTTATTTATAATAATTTTTCATTTTAAAACTATTTTTTTAATAAAACATTACTTTTATTATACATTTTATTAATAAATATTATATCTTTAAAATATTTTTGCTGGAGCATAACAATATTCAATTCCCCTTCATTACAACTCTAAACTTTCTCTGATTTTAACCATTTATCTTTATTAATCTTATGGTAAAGAATTGGCCATAAAAAAAACTGTAGTTAGGCATTAAAATGATATATAATTAGGCTATTTTCAAATTTTGATTTTGGATTATTTCTCTATACTATGAGTGGGAATCTTATTAGAATTTTATGAAATGATCAACCATTGAAATAGTCCTAGAAAAGTGGAAATTACTCTAGGCATAGAGCTCGGAAGGCTTGGAGTAAGAAGATAGCCACATATGTTGGTCGGACAACCCTCAAAAGGTGAGTAGTGGTCGTAGTAGAAAATGATGTATGACTAGAGATACACAAGGTTGCATACGCAAGAGGTACTATGTACGGTTGCAATATTAGGAATTACTTTTAGGCATGGGTGATCCTCGAAGCATGGGACCATGCAACTCGTCATTTGATGTTACATTATGGACCTATACACCTAAAACTTATGGGTTGAACCTTAATAATAGTGTACTTCACATGAAATTTAACATGGTTAGTTATATGTGTTCATTTTGATCTCTTCGTGTATATGTTACGTAGAATCAGAATTTTCTATTTTATAAATATATTATAATTTTTTAATAAAATTTGTAATTTATTTTGGTATCTAGAGAAATTAGAGAAATTGGTAACAGGTTAATCTCATACTTATGTGATACAGATAGGATCTCATATTCATGTGACATAGATAGGATTGATTTAAAACATTATCATTATAAATTCTAGTGGCGTATGTATGCTTTTTTAGCACATAAAAGAGAATTAGAGAGAAATGAACACTAGACCTCATACCCGTGTGACCTACATAGGATCAATTCCAATCACTATCATTATAAACTCTAGTCATGTATGTATGTCTTTTTAGCACATAAATGTAAATTAGAGAGATTTGAACACTAGACTTCCTCACACACAATACGTCATTCACATAACCATTTCCTCTTGAATGTCTAGAGGCTTATAAGCATGGAAGCTTGAGGCTAGAGATTCTACTCGCAGCCATGCTTGAGAGCCCCCTAAAGTTCCATGACCACCATTTCCATGTTGGCAAAGAGCTCGCTAATGAGTCATGGTTGTTGGAGGTAGCAAGATGTCACAAAGTCTAACACAGGGATGGGAGGGAAGCTACATGAGACAGTTATGAAAAATATAGATCGTGATAACTTTCTAAGTAAGTTGCACCAAGGACGAGCTTGGGGCTAAGCCTTTTCCATAAAAAAAAGTCGCTAAGGGAGGGGGGAACCAATGAAGTAGACAAAAGGAAACCCACCTAAGAAAGCAGATAGGAATGTGAGTGCATGGTGGGCAAGGGAAGCAATAGGAGTAGGTGTCAAAGTGTTAACTAAATCTTGAGCTAGTGGCCAAGGATGAAGAGCATATTGGAGTGAACCCAATTCATGTAGATGAGCAGAAAAAAATAAAAATCATGCCAAAGGGCTTCTTCTACACTCCTTGGGAGGCGAGGTCCCATAAATTCACTATGATGTGGTGGCATGAATAGGAAGGAGGCAGTGAGAGGGCACATCAAATCCAATAGGATCCATTTAATTCCGATTATAACACCCCATCAAGTTTCAAAATTACTAGGTGGTGATTTCTTGGCATTCTTTAAGGGAGTGTATTTTGATGAATAATATTTAATATATAGTGGGAGGTATAAATTTGGAAAGGGTCATCCATATTATAAATATTAAATGCATTATAATGTAATTTCAACCATTTAAATTTAAAATTCTGAAATTCCGCCAGCAATTCAAGCAGTTTCTTTCTCAGCCGAGAATGAAAATGGAGCACTGCAGCTATGGTTTTGTAGGTCCCATAGAAATCAAGGTATCAGATGAATCTTGGCTGAAGGAAGCATGATTGAAAATCAAATCTTATAATTAGTTTCGTACCCTCTCTAATCAAAAGATTTAACTTAACTTGAACATTAGCTTAGCTTGATAGGCAAAATGAAGGATCAGTAAAATGGGTATCAGGGATAGATATTCTACTACACAATTAAAATCCACAAAACCATTCACGATTCTAATTTGTGATTCTTTTAAATGCAATTCCATCCATTACAGTGCACGAGATGCATAAATCCGAGTGATGTTAGTACATGAATTTAATTGAGTTGGGTTTTAAAGTAACTATCCATGATACAGACTCAAACTGCATCTTTATTGAAGGGTCCCTAGCACAGACAACCAGATGAAAAGTGCCTAAAAGCATATAGCTTAACTACCCACCCACTATTTGCTAGGATTCCATTATTATCTAAATCTACAAAATGCTCTCTCTCTCTCTCTCTCTCTCTCTCTCTCTTATCCAAATAAGGATATAATGGTTCAACACACTTACATAGAACCCAAATTGTAGAGGCCCCAAAGCCACAATTGCGGTATAGAAAATAGCAGTTGCAGCACTCCCCTATGCATCAGAATTTTTCTTGCCTTTGTTCCTATGTTTCCTTATTTTTTTGTGCTTAGTACCATGATGCAGCAAGGGTTGCCTTAAATTACCATTCTCATCTATTCCCTTCTCCAAATCATTCTTGGGTTGTTCCATTAGGTTTCTAATGGCTCAAATTCTTAGAATTTTCAATAGTACTTAACAAAATTGGGTATTTATCTATAACATCAATACTCAATGAAGAATAATATCCGCTGCTCAGATGATGGTTCTCTCCATAGAATTTAAGAAATCCAGATGATGAGATACCAAAGGGTTTTCCCTAGATATAAAAATCCTGCAAAAGCCACGAGTCTACTCTTCAACACCATATTCCTTGACCGCAAAGACGATTTGCCTTTATGGGAATACTGTGAATGATAAGTACATGTCATGTGTGACTGTTTTTCACTCTCTAGATTAAGATTTTATCAAGAATTACCAGATACAACATCCTGAGTGGAAAGATTTTTTTTGTGGTTGTAATGTGAACAACAGTCACACATGACAAATCTTGTTTGGACAGGGGATTGTTTATTACAAAGGATTTCATAGGAGGAGATCCGGTTTTGTTCTGTAATCCTATTTCGGACACCATGAAAGAAGGAGAGGCTCTAGACCATATCAGTTTAGGGATGTTGTTCATGTCTCGGCTTTAAAGAGCTACCTGCTACCAACTCAAACTATTAGTTGCTTCTAGTCTCCTTTATTATTAAATGTGTTTTGTATTTTAATATATTGCATAGACACAAACTTTTGAGCGCAATTACTTCTCCAGATTTCATGTTTTTCATGATCAAAAAACTAGTATCACTCTGGCAGTTGGGTGTTCATAAACGTATGTTGTGGAAATGTATTCTGATCATATTCACTTTAGAAGTTGCATTCATGGTTGTTAGCCATGTTTTACATTGTCCAATGACTGGAGCTTCTTCCCTGGTCATCTCAATTTCAGCACTATGATTTGATGCTAGCCTTAATCACAATTCATTGCAAGCTGCATTTTGGGTCTGAGTCAGCCTTTCTTATCTTGGATAACATGTCTTTATTATGTAAATATTTATGCTTTTCTAGATGTGCTCTGCTACCTCTTCTTACTTCATGATGTCAATTTAATATTGACTGAGGTTTTGGGGTTGCAACACTTAAATCATTCTTAACTTCTCACTCAAAAAATAGTCTTTTCATCCATTTGTAATATATTTTTCCCATGTTTCTAAAAATCCCCTTTCTTTGGTAACTGTCGTGTATTGCTATATAATTCTTTCTGATATTTACATGTCAATCCCATTTGATTGTTTGGTCTAATATATAAATCATGAAGTCAAATATGCATAGGTAAATGTCTGTTATAGTCATAATCTCATCTAGTGTTTTAAATCACATTTATTCAAAATAAGATAGGAAAAGGTGAAGCAATTAACTTATCAGACATCAGCATAAACCTTTTGGACCATGCAATTCCAATATGTATATCATGATTGTAAGTACTCACTTGATCTAGAAGGTGATATGAAAGATCTCCCATTCTATCATCAACAATACCAGAATGTCCATGCACATGAATATTCAACAACAACCCTAGAGCATTCAAGTAAACCTGAGAACCCAAACGACAATCGATTGCGAATGAAAACCAAGAGAAAGTAATCTTAAGAATATCTTAGACCAAGTCACTCTCCCAATTTAGCAAAAATGGAGAAAGGTTATAGTAATCATGACATGTGAAGGATCAACATTCTCTCTTTGCAAAGAAGCCAAGATACGGGAGTCATATATATGGAGAACTTTACTCAAATGTGCATGGCCTTCCAAGTAACATAACGCTAGATGCTACCAATTATGAGTATACCTGGCACCCTAAAATATGTCAGTGCTTGATCGAACCCACTTTGCAAACTACCTACCATCTGTAATGTATGGATCACTGAACAATGATAGAAGAGGGAAAAGACTACTTCACATGAATGAACAACAGGCATTCCATGAATCCAAACATGTTTTCATAAATTAGACTGCCTCCTTAAAGTGACATTCATGCTGAAACACATGACATAGCTGTACCAAAAAATAATGGAGATCAAATACATGTTGTAAAATGATTAACACAAATAAAGTAGGTGCACCCAACCAAAACAAAATACTATTTTTCAAATGCAATGCAAAAAATAAGCCATCAATCTTGGATAAAAATTTTAAATACAGCATGCTAAGTGTCTGCTGTTTTGTGGCACACACCACATGCTGAGACCATGGGTCATCACTTTTGATTGTCAACCCTTTCCTTGAAGCCAATTCTGCATCCTCCATTCACCCAACCTCTAGTAAAGAAAATGAAAGCATTCCATATATATAGTTTTCACCTTGATTTGCTAGCAAAACCTGCCTTGATAAGTCAGAATCTATGAATAGAAAATCTCAGACTCTTCTGAACATATAATTTTCAGATTGAAAGGTAGAGTGTAAGAGAAATGTCCTGACTCCTGTTACAGGCTAAGTTCTATTGAGTGTTTAATTCTTTTCTGGCATGCATAGTAGATAAAAAAAAACTAGAAGGAAATGAAAGAATATCTTTCTTAACTGCTCACCAAAGCAATTTTCAATTCCATAGAAAACCCCGTATGAGAAAATTGAATCATCATGCATCTTTTATGAGATACACCATATGTTTTTTGAAATACCATTCAATTAGATTAATAATAAATATAATAGGTGTCTAAAACTTATATACCACGTCAAGGTCTTTATAATGCGTATTAGAGATATACCTGACAGAAAGGGGAAGCAATACCTGCTCTACAAGCTGAAGAGAAATATCAAGTCGGGCAATGTAAAAGCAAAGCACCTAGGTTCTTTTCAGTGACACGAAATCCTTTGGGAAGTCCTTCAAGAGTTGCAAAGCAAAATAAGTTGTTATTTTAGAAATTGACACTCCTCACGAACAGATTAGAAAAACCCCATTTTATTCAAAATTCATACTTCTTGCTAGCTAGTTATTAATCATAAAAATATAGCAAAACTAATGAAGGAGAAAAGATGCAAGTGTGTGAAAAAGTACTGCATCGAATGCAATATGGTTGTATCCAAAAAAGAATCTATCATTGGAACTACCCAAGGAACTGAAAATAACAATAGAAATATGATAGGAGTGAAACTCAAAAGATAGAAAAAAGAAAAGAATGATACTAGTGGAGGCTCTTGCACACCTAATGGGTGGATTGTACTTGAAAATCAGGATTAATGGACAAATCTTCTCCAAAGGAACTTTTTGATTGTATTTCTGAAATGATAAATGTTACAAATGAAAGGGGACTCTTTATACCAAATGAAGTGGAAACCCTAAAACTTAAAAGCTCTAGTTACTAATAAAAGTGATAAGACCCTTATTACACAACAATGGCATTTTACAGATATCAAAATATGGTATTATATAGACCTAAGAAAATAACATTATTACAAAATTATGATCTTACAGACAAAATAGCTGATTTATATTATGTAATGTCTAAAAGCTTATGTGGTGAGGTACACAGCATGCCCTCCCTTTAAAAAGTCTTATCCCTATCTCTAATCAAATCAGAAGGGTTGTTGAGGTCCATGCAAACTGCTCTGATTGACACACAAGATGAGGGCCCACTGTTGCCCAAATCCCCACTCTTTAAGCCCATCTACCTCCTTGATGGCTATGAGAAGATTCCTTTAGAATACCTCACCCAATCAATAAGATCAATGCCTTAAATTGGATCTATGGGTGAAACAGAGGAGTTAACTATTTGTTGTCTTACTGGCTGACTATGTATGAATTAAGGTGGGTAATTACTAATAGATTATGATGGTCACCTTTTTATAGGACTTATGTAAATTAATACATGTAATAAGCAGTGGATTTTTAGGTAGGCATATAAGGTGTCAAGTTTGGAAGTTGAAAGGTTAGTTTTATGAAGTTGCAATTGAATACAATATTGACGTCTAAAAACATATGTAACCCTACAAGGGTGGATGAACTTTCCAAATAATAAAGTTAATATTATTATCAGTCTTTCAAAGGGAATGTATTGCCAACGCTCCAGAAATAAACTTATCTGAAATATAGAGGAAGATATTTGAAATCATTGGAAAATATCAGCACACATAAACTTGGACTAAAAGCTCAGAACATATTGGAGACATTGGCACCCTGAAAAACTCAGGAAAAATTGGAAATATCAGAAGAATTTGTAGATTTTTTCAACATTGATTATTATCATCTCTCTTTCTCTCTGTTTTATATGTACATTATCTGAAATTTGAAGTTTTAAGCAAATGATCTGCATACATAATTTCGCTGATACAATGTCTAATGGCAAAAATTAGAAGGGAATCCTTTGTGGGAAACTACGAGTGTAGTTTTGTCTTGCACGCAACTACTAACATTCAACACCTTATCTTCTCTTTTCATAAGTACAATACTGAACTTGTGCTAATCTGCAGGACTTACAATGTCAAGTTCCAATTGTACATGATCAAGTGTTTAATGTATATCATTTATTAGACAAACTAAAGTCTCATGGAAACTTAAAAATGTTAAGATTTTTTGTTTTGGCTGTGTATGTCAGTGATGGTCTTGTGGACATAAATATGCTTATTCTTAGCCAGTGAGTCATTTTCTAGATCAGCTGTAGTTTTTGTCTGAATTTGAAATTCTTGCACATATTTAGGATGGTGTATTTTACAATTACTTCTAGCTTTGTTCTAAATTTTTAATTACTGTAATGAAAATATGAGCTATGCACAATTCGTTACTCAAGGATAAGTTGGGGTAGAGCTAGTTTACTTTTTGGTAAATTGCAACTTTCATTCTTTACAAATTTGTATTAAATGCTAGATATGATATTTTAACTCTCACATAAAATGTATTAATATTGACCATTTTCACACAGGTTTTCATCTTCTTGACATTTTAATTTATTGCATTATGGGACATGTTTCTTCTCACTCAATGTTCAACCAATTGTGTATATTTCTTAACACCTTTTTTATTAGAAGTTGGTAATTTTTCCAGTCATTATGGCACCAAGAATGGCTCCTAGATCTTTTGGCAGTATGGGCACTTACATTTACTAATAAGTTTTCCATGTTCGTGATTGCAGTGAGGGATATGAAAGCTGGTGATGAGATCACTTTTCCTTACATCTCTGCAATCCACCCCTTTTAAGAAAGGAAGCAGATGTTGAAAGAATGGGGCATTTATGACTGCTGCTGTAGCAGATGCAAATTTGAAAACAACAATGGTACCAAAGATACCATATTCTGTGTTAATAGCTCTGAGAGATTTCCCATATCTAATCAACGAGGGTGTATATCTTTGACCTATTTGCCAATGATTTTCTTTTAACCAATCCACAAAGTAAAGTGGATCCAGATATGCGCTTCAAGAGGATCCAACTTCCAACTTTTAATCTGACTATTTGTTAAATTAAGCTAAAACTTAAACTAGTTCCAATTAGAAAAATCAAAACAATCATTGAGCACCTTGTTCACATTCATTTAGCATGATTCTATTCCTACCCACAACTCTATCAAGTTTAAATTTTATCAATCGGTAAAAGTTTACAAAATAAGCTGTCAAAACTGGGCATTTCTACAAACCATCCAAATACTAACAAAAAGTCGTTGGCTAAACAGAGAGTCAAACACAAAAACCATGAGTCAAATGTTAACCTCTGAGGGTCTCAATATGCTTTTTTCAGATGAAGGGTCTCTGTGGCCTTACTCTATATGTTGTTTTGTGTAGATGCATCTCTGTCTATATCATAGGCCATCTTTCCAAATACTTTAAATCTGTAGGTAGATAGGTAATGGATTACACACCTCAAACAAATATGGAGATCAATTATGAGCATCCCAGAAGCAGGGTGACCTTCAAGATCTAATACCCACTTGGTGGATATTGGATGCATGAACATTGAGCAAAGAAGTACACATAATCATAATCTTCAAAACCAATCAAGGCTAAATAAAAAGGGAGCACCCAATACCCAGAGATTTCTTATAATGACTTACACCTTGCTTTACTGTGAGAAAAATTAAAATGGAGCGTCTGGGGATTAGAATATGTATCTTCTGAAATAACCAGCTTCCTTTAGATCAGAATCCCCCAGAATATGTAGTATCTTCTGGAATAACGAACTTCCGTTGGAATAACCAGCTTCCCTTAGATCAAAGTTTTTAAAGATAAAATGAGACAAGGACCTTCTGGAACAAGAGAAAAAAAATATGAAGAAAGAGCAATTATAAAGACAGTAGAGTGAAAAACGACTCTTGCAATGATTTGGAATATCTAAATCCCCAGAATATGTAGTATCTTCTGGAATAACCAGCTTCCCTTAGATCAAAGATTTGAAAGATAAACCGAGACACAGACCTTCTAGAACAAGAGAAAAAAAAGATGAAGAAAGAGCAATTATAAAGACAGCAGAGTGAAAAATGACTCTCGCAGTTATTTGGAAGCTCGCCAAAAGAACGGGAGAAATTTTTGAAAAATGGGGTAGAAATCCTCTACATCTAACGAATCCACTCAAAGGGGGATATAACCAAAAGCCTTAAAAAAGGGTAAAGGAGGATTTAAATATATAAAATAGTAAATTCAAGCTCAATTGTTGCCTATTTAAATAGGGTAAAAAAGAATTTAAACTCCGGTTGTTGCTATCGCTCACCTAGATTTCAAATTCCAAAAGACATGTTCAACCCACCCATGTATACAGGCTAGACTATATGTTGCGGCTAGGCTATTGCTATCACTCACCTAGATTTCAAATTCCAAAAGACATGTTCAACCCACCCATGTATACGGGCTTGGCTATATGTTCTAGTTAGAGCCAAATACAAATCCTTTGGGAAATAGATATTTGCAGTAACAGTTGCTTAGCTAGCAGGGGTATCTCCTGTGAACTTATGAAACGTACTTATTCATAATTATAAATTTCATGCCTGCTACATTTTATGTCAGTCACTCCTATATTTTATGTCATTGCTGTCATTTATTGATCCCACAACTCAATAGATCAATTGGTAAATATCGTGCTTGTAGCAGTAGCTATTTAGGGTTTGTGAGTGAGGATGAGGATGGAAACTTGGATGACTGGGAGGCTGTAGCTGATGCCCTAAATCTTTTTAAGGACTCTTTGAAATTGTCAGGAGAAAAGGTGACGGAGGAAATACCCACTGTTGTTTAGTTTCAAATCAAAATTTGTTATTCAATGAAAGCAGAAAACAAGGAAATTCTAAAACCGCAGTACAAAATCAAGCCCGTAATGATTCCAAATCCTGTCTCATTTCCCAGTCTCTCTAAACTGCACAGCTTTCCAGCACAATCCGGGAGGCTATCTGCATGCGTATCAACTAATAGGACTAAACAAAGCGATCAAACCAACCTATATCAACTAAGCAAATTGCAAATACTTACAGCCGAGGATGGACAAATTATGTGTAAAAGTATTTTTCATTAAGAGAAAAAGAGGGTATATTAAAAAGACATGGCAGAATCTATTTTAAAAAGGTGCACAAAGATAATCAAAATTACAATCAGAAGTAGGAAAAAACCTGTATTTTGCATGAACTCTCACTTCCAAAAGGGAAAAATCTGAACCAAAAACTTGTGCTGCTTGTAAATTTGAAGATTTATTCTTCTGAAAATCAGACAGAATCCTATATATAAATATTGTGCTTGTGAATCTATAACTTCCATACCTTATTGCTTTTAACGATTCGCTGGGTGCATTAATGAAAGTAAATTTACAAGCTCAAAACTGCCATATTTATTAATTCATTAGAGCCCGAACTCTCTGATGAGATTAGATTAGATATCAGATGGAATGGGAATCAACACTTAGTTTATTAACTACTTTCACCTAGTTCAATAGCCTATATTTACTGACAAAAACGTGCATGTAGATAGATATCGGGTATATGAATGAAAAATTTGAAATTTTAAAAAATCATTTATATTTTTTATATATGGAAAAAATAGTATTGGATCGAATTGTAAGTAAAAGTTCAATAGGCATGTAATGAAAAATCTATTTTTTATTTTTTATTTTTTATTTATGCTAAATAATAAATTTAGTAATTATTAAAAGAAAAAAAAATAGATTTTTCAAATTTTTTTTTTTTAAATAATAAACTTAGTAATTATTAAAAGAACAAAAAAAAAATAGATTTTTCCTTATTTCAAATAAGGAATTAGTTCAAATACAGAATTTAATAATTATTAAAAAAATTAAAAGTAGAGATTTTTTTTATTCAAATAAGGAATTTAGGAATTTGTTAATTATTTTTTATCTCTATTTTTCTAGCAATATATACTTGTCTCATATAAAACCTCATGCAATAAGTTTGGTAACACCCTTGAAATAATATTTACTCTCATTTATTAAATATTTTGTATTTCCACTTTTCAACTTCAGTGACAAAGAAATAATAAATTTAGTTAACACCGAGTAAAATCCATCAAAAGTGTTGCCTAAATTCATAGTTATTTGATCTATTACAGATGACAAAACTATTTGTGAAATGAAAGATTTCAATATGTGACATAGTAATCAAGATCATTTATAGGAATTCTTACCTATAACTATTCATGTGATACATAACTTTGGTTCCATTACAAGAGATATTGAATAATTAGGCCATGTTCATTTTAGCAATGATATAAACAATAAGATGGGATCCTAGAATTGTAAGTAAAAGTTCAATATGTATGTAGTGAAAAATCTAATTTTTAATTTTTTTAATTTATGTTAAATAATAAATTTAGTAATTATTAAAAGAAAAAAGGAAGAGATTTTTCTTTATTTGAAATTTATAATTTAGTAATTATTAAAAAAATTAAAAGTAGAGATTTTTTTTTATTCAAATAAGGAATTTAGGAATTTGTTAACTATTTTTTATTTCTATTTTTCTAGCAATATATACTTGTCTCATATAAAACCTCAAGCAATAAGTTTGGTAACACCCTTGAAATAATATTTACTCTCATTTATTAAATATTTTGTATTTCCACTTTTCAACTTGAGTGACAAAGAAATAATAAATCTAGTTAACGATGAGTAAAATCCATCAAAAGTGTTGCCTAAAGTCATAGTTATTTGATCTATTACAGATGATGAAACTATTTGTGAAATTAAAGATTTCAATATGTGACATAGTAATCAATATCATTTATAGGAATTCTTACCTATAATTATTCATGTGATACATAACTTTGTTTCCATTACAAGAGATATTAAATAATTAGGCCATGTTCATTTTAGCAATGATATAAACAATAAGATGGGATCCTAGTTTCTTGTTTACAAATTATCATTTTGTATAGTCTAAGAAAAGGTGTTTTATTTGACCTTCGACATTATTCAAGTTTATATTGTAACTTCTCTCTTATACATATTTATTTACTTCTTGTCAAGCACGTGGCAGTCCTTTGCCCACATGCCACCATTATAAAATGGCATATCAACTTCCATGATAGCTTACCTATTCAATTAATTTGGGTATTATATCCATTATCGACCACTTGGGAAATATCACATTAATTTAAAACTTGCTTACTCGGTCTTCACATAACCAAACAATGGGTCATCAATTAACACAGTTACCTTTCCATCATCTACCTTATCCATCTGCCAGATCACTAAGCCGCTATCCCCCCAGGACACTTAATTCTCTATACATACTTACTGTCTCGATACTCGACACCTAACATATAGATGAGCTTGTATATTGAAGCACTAATGTCTCAATACTCGATATCTTGAAAGGCCAATGGTCAGGCTATCAAGCGATCGGGCCCTCAGAAGAGGCTAAAGAGTGTCATTGATACTAATTAGCTGATATATTAACATCCAAAATCCCAACATCCACGTCATCACTATATGGTTACCACCTAGACATCACCTCGGTGCCTAGTCAACCTTCCATTGCCATGTCAACATGCCACATCACTTGCCACATTGGTATGCCATGTCATCTAGACCCACATTGGTGCCACATCATAATGAGATGTTAGCATGTCAAATCAACTGCCACACAATTGACTATGGTATCCCCAGATCTACGTCCACTGACCACATCATTACTCTATCGATACCAAGGTTTCTTGTTGGTGACTAGTGTCCTACTTACTAATGTCTACTACCCAATATTGTGACATTTTGATAGGTTGATGTACCAACAACTAATACATTTCATTAGTGTTGGTTGACCTCGAGGTGTACTTAACACAGTTAGCCCAACATTTGACCTCTCGATGGACTATAGTCCCCAACCATCAAGTGAGAGTTCTTGAACCCTCTATCTCCATGAGCTAATGGATAATGTAGGTTGATATGCTAATATAGAGGACATGTTTGACACGGCATCTAGGTTAGTTGGGGATTTTTGCACAATTAGGTGATGGGGAGCACTATTTTCCATCATTATAAACCATAGGTATATAGATGGTGTATGGGTGTTAATGTGAGGATAATTTTGCCCCACAAGGATGGCTTTGTTTGGGTCCTTGGACATCATCTAAGGAGAAACACCATTATCATTCTAGGGCCTAGTACGAGTGGTTTTTAAGGCTTAGTAATAATACAGACTATGCACATGGTACAAAACCACCCCCCAATGCCTCTAAGGTGAATAGTTGGCCTAGTGGTGCTCATGGAGACCATCTAAGGGATGGTTCTTAGGTCCTTGAACATTTTTCAAGGATGAAAACTAGTCCCTGAGGGCCTAAAAGAGATGTAAGATAATGCTCATGGTCCATGTATAAGCTCCCAAGCCACTTCAATAAAACACCTACAAAGCAAATATGTTCCCCATGTATGTTGTATGGACAATGTTTATTTCCCTTTAGTGGTTAATTCCTATTGAAAAGTGTTTGAAATTTTTCATGTTATATGTTGATGCCTATTGCTACACTTTTTATCTTTCAATATCTATTCTTCTAGCAATATATACTTGTCTCATATACAACCTCAAGAAATATGCTTGGTAACACCCTTGAAATAATATTTACTCATTTATTAAATATTTTGTATTTCCACTTTTCAACTTTAGTCACAAAGAAATAATAAATCTAGTTAACAATGAGTAAAATCCATCAAAAGTGTTGCCATAACAACAAATGGTTGTACAAGATTCTCCACCTCCTCCTCTAGGTAATGTGGGGAAATGGTAATATGGTCCTAATAACAATGCGTAGGTCCTCATGTTAATTCTCACATTTATTTTACCATGAGAGAAAAATCATAAGACCCTCCTGAGTCAAGTTCTGCTTCTAAGTACTTGACCACCCCTTTCGCTTCCACTAGATCTCTTAGATCAGATAAGCATATGGAACTACTATATCACCCACCTAATAGTGTATTCCAAAAGTTAATAAACAATCCTGATGCGCGGGCTTCCCAACATTATAGTATTATTGAAGAATTAGTCGAAGCATCATGTGTCATGTCTTCCTTAGAGGATTTTTAGTCCTGCCTCATGTAGCACAAATCCTTATTTACTACTATTAGAGGGGTAGATCCCTTGGAATATGACTAGGATCATTTTACCACATGGGTTGTCACTCTGCATATTGAACATTACTCCCTAATGACAAATTTCCTATGGAAAATTCATCATAGAGGTCATGGATTCGCCTATTAACAATCCTAGGGAGATTATGCATCTTGATACCTCTAGTCTCCCTAAATGGGAAAAAGTAGAGATTGGTAAACTAAATCTCGAATTAACCTAGGGGGAATTTTCTCAGCCATCCTTGGAAGTGTCACCCTTGGACCAAGTAACGTTTTTGGTTTCTAATGTTGAACTTTCCAGTGAATTGTCAAACACACATCCATCATTCAATGAGTTTCTTGTCACCCCTTTATGTCTTCATAGTCCTTGTCATGGAGCCACAGTAGCTCACAAGACCACTCACTTTTTATGTCCTCTGGTTATTCCTAATAACACTATGATTCTAGGTTTTCCTTGTTATCATCAATCTTTAGGAGTCTCATAGTTAAAATTTGTATGGCATGGCCCCATCATGGCACACCATATGGTACCTCAACTCCTCCCTGAGTTCATGCATGGGAATCCTTTTCCTATGTCCAAACTAGGCACACATTGACATGATTTTTTTGATTGAGTTGTGATTGTACCTTGTACATAGAAGTGTGTGTTGTTTTGTATCCTTTTGGTTTGATGTGTGATGCAAGAACTTTTCTACTATATAATATTTGAGAAAAAATACCAAAAAATCCTAGGGAATGAAATATTCTAGAAAAAATATATGGATGTTGGTTAGAAATGACTAATCTGATGCTTTGAACACCAAGCAATACACTAAGCATGGATGTTGGTTAGAAATGACTAATTTGATGCTTTGAACGACAAACAATACACTAAGTATGGATGTTGGTTGGAAAAGACTAATCTGAAGCTCTCAAAGCAAAAAAATACACTAAGAACGAATGGAGGAGGCATATTCCTAGTGTTGAACCAATGTTCGTGCTCCAACAAGCTCAAAATGAAGGGCCCAATATATGCAAAAGGGTGAAAAACATAATGATGACTACAAACAAATATAAGGAAGGAAATTGGTTGATAACACTTCATATTATTTTCTTATGCCATACATAATACACTAGGATTATATTTAAATTTTAAATTAGTGTTAAGTATAAAATTTATTAGATTTGTAGCATGTTGAGAATTCGGAAAGAATAGACTAATCTGCCATGCATTCTAAATTTAGTTATTAGTCGAAAATTGCGTGGAGTTTCCTGGAAGTGTTAGGGTTTGCAAGAGTTCACGGGAGTTTCCATGGAAGCACGCCGAGGAGGGAGCTCCACTACCTCCCATAGACAGGTAGTGGCTAGTCGAGGAAAGAAACCATTAGAGAGTGTCATAGGTCCTTCAGGTGAGGGGATAAGGATTATAGAAGAGGAACAAGATTCAAATAAGACAAAGGAGAATAACATCAACAAGGAAAATGAGCAAGAAGACAAGGAACAGGGAGTGAATAACAAAGCACAAAAAGGGCCATGTAAACCCAAATCTGAGGTCACTCCAAGAGTAGTTTTAAATGATCCTGCTCTGCAGGCGCATAGAGACCACATGAGGACATATGCTATCATTTGTAAATTCATGGCAGTATGGCCCACAGAAAAAGCTTTACATTCATGGATTAAATATAAATAGAAACCAAAAAGAAGCATTGACCTACATCTTGGGTCTAAGGGTTTCTTTACGGTAGTCTTCACAAATATTGAGGACAAAGACAAAGTGTTTGAAGGAGGGCCCTACTTCTATGCAGCAACAGGCCTTTATATGCAACCGTGGATGATGAACTTTGTCCCTAAGAGAGAAACATCCACTTATGTCCTAGTCTGGGTACGACTCTACTCGCTACCCCTTGATTACTGGCAAACGGAATCGTTATCTGCTATGGGAAACAAGTTAGGGAATTTTGTCAAAACTTCTGAAGCCACCAAGAAGGGTAAGTACACTTCCTTCGCAAGAATATGTGTGGAGATGGATCTCTATGGATCTCTTCTGGATGAGGTCATTTTATAAGTTTTGGATGAAGAATGTGTGCAAAAAGTTGACTATTAACATATTCCTTTCAGATGCCAAAAATTCCATGAGCATGGGCACCTATTTAGAAACTGCCCTCTCAGCAAAATAGAGAACAAAAGTAACGTGAGCACAAAGAAAGATACTGAAGGCTTTCACAAAGTGGTTCATAAAGGAAAATGGGGCAAGAGGGGACTAAAGCAACAGTAAATAGAAGGATCACAGACTAATTTGAATATGTTCCATGTTCTGGAAGAAGAAGAAGAGATAACAAAGATAGATCAGGTAATGAAAGGAAGCCCAGGGGAAAAGGAGAAAGAGGAAGACACAGCTGAAACACATGATAGTATCAAACAGAAAGAGACTATGATGAGCGATGCAGAACTGGAGATGGACCAAGAAATGACCCAAAGTGAGATGGAAACAGAAGATCATCAACTGCAGGATATTATTGAGAGGGAACACCTAGATCTAGAAGGATTCTTGAAACAGGGGACCGTGAGTGGGGTAGACTCTTTACCGCCAGAAGAATTTAATAGGGTACAATAGTTGTTCCTATGGAAAACTCAGGCTATAGGGCTGGACAGACAAGGAAAAAGTGAAAGGCAGGGCAAAAAATGTGTGAAAACCATGAAAAACACATCGGGATTAGCTCCCAGAATTCCAGGAAAGAAAAGAGGCAGGAAAAAGCATAACGAATTATTAATGGAATGTGGAAAGCTAATGATAGATTCAGGTAAGATGAAAGATCTAACCAACTACTCCTTGACAAATCTTTAATAATGAAGTTTACATCTTGGATAGGTGCAATTTTCAATTTTCCAACTTCTCCTTAGCATCATTGCCATCCAATATCATGTTTAGCATATTCACCTTGACATTACACTGTTTCTTGCAGAAAAATAAGGACACTTGTAGCAGTTTGTAACCTGACTTCTAAGCTTGCCCAAATTCACACGAAACACATGATTTTCCTTACTGCTCTATATATACTTATTGTCTCGATACTCGACACCTAAAATATAGATGAGCTTGTAGATTGAAGCCCTAATTTCTCAATACCTGATATCTTGAAAGGCCAATGGTCGAGCTATCAAGCCACCGGGCCCTCAGGAAGAGGTTAGAGAGTGTCATTGATACTAATTAGTTGATATCTTAACATCCAAAAGCCCAACATCCACGTCGTCACTATATGGTTACCACCTATACAACACCTCGGTGGCAAGTCAACCTTACATTGCCATGTCAACATGCCACATCACTTGCCACATTGGTATGCCATGTCATCTAGACCCACATTGGTGCCACATCATAATGAGACGTTAGCATGTCAAATCAACTGCCACACAATTGACATGCGGTATTCCCATGTCCACATCCACTCATCACATCATTACTCTATCATTATCAAGGTTTCTTATTGGTGACTAGTGTCCTACTTACTAATGTCTACTACCCAATATTGTGACATTTTGATAGGTCGATGTACGAACAACTAATACATTGCATTAGTGTTGGTTGACCTTGAGGTGTCCTTAATACAGTTAACCCGACATTTGACCTCTTAATGGACTATAGTCCCCAACCATCAAGTGAGAGTCCTTGAACCCTCTATCTCCATGAGCTAATGGATAATGTAGGACAATATGTTAATATTGAGGACATCTAACCTAGACTAGGTTAGTTGGGGCTTTTTGCATAATTAGGTGATGAGGAGCACTATTTGACAACATTATAAACCATAGATATATAAATGTTGTATGGGTGTTAATGTGAGGATTCGCCCAACAAGGATGACTTTTGTTGGGGCCTTGGACATCATCTAAGAAGAAATACCATTATCATCCTAGGGCCTATGAATGGTTTTTAAGGTTTAGCAATAATATAAATTATGCACATTGTACAAAACCACTTCCTGGTGCCTCTAAGGTGAATGGTTTATAGAATGCAAACGTGTTTTTATATAATTTATAGGATGCAAAGGTTAGTTAATATTATATGGTTTGTATTAATAAAATAAATGCGCAAATTAATAGAACTGCTGGCAAATGAACATTTAAAAAATTATTATGATGAAGACTTTTCAAACAATTTTGTGAGAAAATTCAAAATTTTGTGGGAAAATTCAAAATTTTGTGGGAAAATTCAATTAATAGAACTGCTGGCAAATGAACCTTTAAAAAAATATTATGAAGTAGACTTTTCAAACATTTCTGTGAGAAAATTTAAAATTTTGTGGGAAAATTTAAAATTTCGCTTATCTCCTTGGCTGGGCTTGGCTCGGCTCGGATTGGCTGTTCTTATCTCCTTGGCTCAAAGTCCCACCGCCTGAACATTCTCTTCCAACGATTGATTAAGGTGTCACTGTCAGGGTTCACACCCAGTAGGAAAGCTTATTTTCTGAACCAGCTGTCTTATATTATTATATGATATTTGGCAAGTTGGGCTCTAAATATCTGGTATTCAACGATTTGGGAAACTTTTGAGGAGACAGATCAATGTGCTTTGAGGAGAAAAAGCCAAGACAGGTTTACCAGCTCTGCATTTACTGCTATTTTTTCTGTGAGGCCGATCTTCCAAAGTTTTTTCCTAAAACAGGTATGTGTTTTAGCTTTCTCTTTGTTTTCTTAAAAAATAGTTCCTTGAAGATAGGGTGTAGAAATTGCAGGAAAAATTTTCATGTATGTTTTAGCTTTTGGATCCTCTCCAGTGCCATTCTTGCCTCCTCTGTAGCCTCCTCTATATCCACCTCACGCATCTCCTTAGTTGTTCCTAGGGTCACATCCTCAACTTCAAAATAATTTCTTTTGAATCATTTTTCGATTGTATGGAGGGCGCAACAGTTGTTCCTGGGGTTTTCGATTGTATGGAGGGCACAAAAGTTGTTCCTGGGGTCACCTCTTCAACTTGAAAATAATTTCTTTTGAATCATTTTTCCATTGTATGGAGGGCACAACAGTTTTCATTAGTATTATTATTTGGAGGGCATTTCTCTGCCGAGGCATACCATCCCACTTTCTTTGGTTATCAAAGAGTTTTCCCTGCTCAGTTCCTGCCCTACAATCATCTTTGACATTGCTCGCATGCCCATCATAACTGAAAATGGGCAGATGAATTCAAAGGAATCTCCACTTCCCCTGAATTTCTTTTTCTGTTTGCACATCAAATCGAAGGTTTGAGGAGATGATTGATCAAGAGAGGGCACATGTACGCCTAGTTCCGATTTTGGTGGAGATTAAGGAGGGGACTCTCCGCTCTCAGTTTTTTGTAAAGTTATGATTATGTTTAGGGCATATCTTATGAATCATTAGGGGAGATGGATCCTTTGGGTAAAAAACCTTGACAAATTAGATCTCTTTTATGGAGAGTAGAGTGAAGGTTAGCCATTTCGTCTGTGGACAGGGAAGATTTACGATCGCACACATAGACATTTGAATTGCAGAGAGGGAAGTAGAAGAGATAGGGACCATAGCAGAATGAGGAAAGTAGAAAAGACACCCAACAAGCGATATCATAGCAGAACAAGGAAAGTAGAAGAGACAGGGACCATAGCAGCTTCCTCCAACTCCAGCGAGAATCATTACATCCCGTTGTATACCCTACCGGATTCCCAGTCATTGAAGATTTCATCATAACCTGTCATCTCAGGGTTAAAATTATATTAAAACACCCATGACTATTGACCTTCCAAAAATTCATAAAAATTTTGTTCTTGGCACTTTTGCACTTGCTAAGATAGTGATGAAGGAAAAAATACTGGTTGTGGCTGAGCAGTATACAGATATCTACACCGCAACCCAAAACTGGGTGAATCTAGCCGATCTTGCATTGCAAGACCTTGATAGGGGTATATTGATTTTATCAATAGGATACATATGTTTGTATGGTTTTTTATTGTCTTAATCATATGATGAAAACCATAATACAAGAATATGGGTTTCAATGCTTCGCAACTGTTAAGTTCTTGAGGCTCGGTTGAAACTTGGAGAACTAGGAATATTTTGAGAAGAGTGTATATATTTTTTTCAATCCATGTCCTTGCCTTGCAAGACATTAAGAGGGGTATATAGATTCTTCTCAATGGAAAACAATTGTCGTTTGTGTGGTTGTTTATGATCTTGCCATTTATTCACGTATTTTTTTAATATGTAAAAAGTTGCAACCTCATTAAATGACACTTGCACAGCTAGAATACACCAGTGCTACCTCTAGAGAGATAAAATTAGCTGTGTTCATATAATTCCTCAGTGCTCAAGATACTTTCCCATTGTATACACATAATCGAAGGGAATATACTTCGCTTTGACAAGTGAAATAGCCAGTAAACTCAAGGCAACAATATCAAGATGAGTCCATATGTGCTACATTATTAGATTGACGTGGTAAACTGATATCCTGTTGTCTGTTCAGGTTGTTGGGGCTACCTTTAGATTCTTTCTTTTTGATTGTACATACTTTAAAAACATACCCAACCCATTTCCTTGTAAGCATTACTAATCATAGGATGATAATATGGGGCATTTTCTTGGATTGGATTCCAGCTTAGTTATTTCCTCTGCTTTTGGGCATATGTAAAGTTAAGTGAATTTTAATGGAATGTGATTGCTTGTTTCTGTGTTAAGATATCTGCAAATTTCCTTGCTGACACTTTCACATCAATGTAAGAGAAGTCCTTATAATCAAATGGGTATTTATCCCAGGAGTTTATTCTTGCGCATTCTCACACTTTCAAGGCTTGCATATGTGCCATAAATCATAGACAAGAACCCAGACTTGGAAGAAAACTCAAAGTTAGAACCTCTTTTGACAGCGTATAGGTCCTCCTCATAAGACAGTTGTAGAGACTTCTCCCTTCAATGTGGTTGGGCTTTAAGACTACGCCTAAGATGTGCTAGGTCTCCTTACTTGAACAACACCTAAAACACATCCTTGAGGACTATGTATTGAGTCTCTTTCTTATTGTGGATTAGGGGTTCATTTAGGCTCCCTTTAACTGTGTCTTAGCTGTGAATAGAAGACTGCAACTAGGGCTTTTTTGGAGCTTCCTTTGACAGTGTATGGAAGGCTCCTTGATGTGATGAAGAGCCTTCTTTTGGGATATCAAAGGATCCTCTCTTCACTATGATTTAATCCCTTTAGGACAGCATATAAGGCTTGCGGCTAGGGCACAATGTACAGCAACTAGGGCTCCTCCAAGGCTGCCCTAAAGGGCTCTTTAGATCAATCCTACACCTCTTGACGAGACTATCCTGTTGTGCCACTACTGCACTATGTCATGGTTGTCGCGTTGTGCCACTACTGCACTATGTCATGGCTGTCCCATTGTGCCACTGCTACACAATGTCATGGTTGTCTCATTGTGCTTTTCCATACCCTAACAACACCATGAATTTGCTACACTAAATACTAGTTGTCCCATGTTGTACCATTGTACCATTGCTGTCTCATTGTGCACTATATGCCATTGACCATTGTTGTCTCATTGTTGTAACATATGCTGCACCATATTGCACCAAGTTACCTTTGTTGTCCCATTGTTGTACCATTGCAGCAACATGTAGCATTGTTGTCCCACTGCTGCAACATACATCTTGTTGTCCATACTGCTGCACCTTTGTTGCACCATACATCTTGTTGTCCATTCTGTTGCACCATACATCTTGCTGTCATCGATAGTACTACTATGGTCCCTAACCCCATTTCGCTGCTCATTAATTAGATGAGAGGTACTTCCAAATAGTCTCAAATTGCATGGGTAGGATGCCTCAATAGGGAAACTGACTATCTGTCCCACAGAAGAACTAATCATCCTGGCTCACAAGAGAATGAACCATCCTATCCCAAAGTCACCTTGGGGTATTACAGGGGAAGGCTACGCTATTCATCTTGTACACAGTGCACCATTAGGGGAGGGTGAGTCGCCCTACGGTTGTGTGTTGCTCCAATAAGTACCCAAAGCCCCCCATATCTCCCAAAGCTCAATGCGTGCAACATGCAGGACCCTTATACGAAGGTCTCTCAACGACTCTAGGTTGTTCAGGAAAGTAACAGATTTGACCTTTCCCCTGCGCTTTGACAAAATGTTTGCGACCTGTACATCAGTCTCAATGTGATGGAGCCTCCTCTCTCATTGACTTACCATATTATAGATAAGGTAGTATCTGATGTCTATCTATTAGAGCAATCATCGAATACAGGATTCCTCAACAATCGAATCCCCCCCTGGTTGTCACAGAGGATCACAGTGGTATTCATCATGTGTACAAACAATGCACTGAAGAGCTTCCACAAACAAGTAGCTTCACACGAGATCATACTCATAGCTATGTATTTGGTCTCGGTGGTGCTTATAGCAACTGACTTCTGCTTCTTGCTCATCCATGATATCGAACTAGCACTGAGAAGTTCTCTAGTGATCCTCCCCATTGCCTACCCAATCAACATTCGAATAATCATGCAGCTTCATATTTCAGGTAGTGAATCTCAATCCATGAGAGATTGTGCTCCGAAGATATCCCAAAATATTCTTGGCACCAATCTAGTGAGGCTCAACCAAATATGAGCTCACCATGCTAAATGCAAAACATATATATGGACGAAAGTTCACCAAGAACATCAATGCAAATGAGTTTATGAAACTTAGAGGCATTTCCCAAATCTGCTCCGGCATCATCACAATATAACTTCTGAAAGTTAAGATCCTTGAGGTAGTCACGGTCTTGCAGTTTAGCATTCCACATCCAGAATCCAACTCCCTCTTACTTTTGAAAGTGAGAGGGACTGCACCTATTAGAAGTAGGTCATTCTTAGAAGTTGTTGGTATGAGAGGTCTATCATCCACAATATTCAAACAATGGTTTGGATTGGCTTCACTCTTAGTGAATCTTAGCTTCATCTGAAAATTATCAATCCTCTCATATCAAACCTGGGGTGATTTGCTTCAAGCCATAGAGGGCTTTCTTCCACATGCATACATGAGATTCGCGATGAATCTCAAACCCCTCGGGTTGTTCCAAGTCGTTGATTTGTGGTAGCACTGGATGTGCTCGAGCCACGAAATTTGGTGGAGAGTGGTATAATTGACAAAAACCGCTATGAGGGGGTTCCTCTCATTTTAAACTTCAAGAGGGATAGGACCCCCTCATACCATCGAATTTGGTTTCAATTTGTGCATTGACCATTATGAACCATTCATCTGGCTTATTCATGAATAAAAATTAATTTATGATACTTGCTTGTAGACCCTATTATGCATATACCCTCTAGGAGGACTGGCGAAATATCCCAAATCACTCACAATTTCTTGCATATGCTCACGTGAAACTTAATTGGGGTTATTCTGCAAAAACCCTAGGTTGTAATTATTTGAAATTTTCCTCAGTTTTTTCAAAAAAATTATTATCTGAGAATCATACAAAAATTGAATAGAGGTTATGGATTTGTCTGTTTCAAAAAACAAAGGAGTTTTTTATATCTAAATATGGAGGGAAGTAGGGCCTTTTTTGGGAAAATTTGCTTTCAATCTCATAATATCCGACCACTCGATTTCAATTTTATTCTTCAATATGTTATTTAAAACCCTCCATCACATTTTGCATTTAGTGTAATAGAATTTGGCCTTTGTTCCCAAAAATATTTTCTAAACAGAGTGCCACCATTTACCAAGTCCTAACATTTGAGTGATTTCCTCAATATTATTTCAATTGTAACCTTTAGGATTAGCTTTCTGTTTGCATCATCTTTCATGCCAACATTAGAATTTGATATTCTCCTTTCTAATGCTAGCCAATTGTTCTTAAATATTCCAACTATTGTCACAGTTATCTTTATGTCATCTTGCGTACCTGAAAGATATACTAGGGTTAATTATATGTTGCAACATTACAATTTTCATCAGGCTTAGAATTAATAATATATAAAACAATATAATGATAGCTAGCCAAACCAAAATTTTGGACTCTACCTACATCATCTCCATTTATGATTTCTCAATATTTCCATGCATTCTACAGGCGTAAAGCAAGGAAATGTAAATACTTGTGAAAGATAGATTTTAAATAACACCATATGCATCATTCATGCACCCACTTAGACTGTAAAGTTTAAACAAGGGCATATTGCATTGCTCTGGGAAAAATTCCATAATATTGACTTATGCATTGAAAATAATATCAGTTCTCATCAAGTAAACTTGAATGGCTACAGGCAGAAAAAGCACCAAGAAAGTGACATGATTGGGCTTGATGTGCTATGTTTAACCTTATACCAGCTAATGCTTTATTATTATATTCCATAACAGACATCCAAGAATATATGTGTGACATCAATTTGCTTGATTTCACATAAATTCTATCTTTAGGGGAAGAATGTGCTTTTAGCATTGAGAATACATGATCGTTCAATGTTCTCAACTTCTTTGCATTTTCTAGATCCTATCCATAATTCGTTGGTTTTGAGGTTTCTCTTGATGTCAAATATGTTATTACTACATTCTCCACTTCTACAGCATTAATATTTTTATACAAAAAGTCAAATAGGTCAAAGTGAAGTTGTTGACAAAGCAAGTATATTATTGTACAACCTCCCCAAGCTACTAAATCACCAAATCGTTGTTGATTTCCTATTAAATCTTCAACCATCTCTCCACAAAATACAAATTGAAGGCTGCTATAAATCCAATAGAAATCTCTTGAGGAAGTAATGTAAATGAAACCTTTCTTTAGAGTTGGATCCCATTTATCACACTCCATGTCCAAGGCTACACTCATGAAAGCAAGAGTGTAATCTAAAACACTTCCTATCTCTATATTGCTGATATAGAATGAATAAGTTGCTTCAACTTGCTTGGACATGGTATGAATGATGATGGCTATAAGAAAAGTGGATGTGACAAAACTTCATTTGTTGCAGCATTAAAAATAGTTACAATAGAATTTTCACCACCTTCCAGAATTATTTTCTATTTTCATATGGAGCATATAGATTAAGGATACGAAATCCTGTCAAATAGCCCCGATAATATCCCGATAAAATGATGCCAACGAAGGATTTGTAAGCCAAATGGGAGAAAATTTTGGGATTCCATATAGCGTAAAGACCTCCAAAATTCCCTAGTGGATTGGTTGTGTAGACCGCCCAATTTGGGCTTAAACTCAAGAGGATATTTTGAGCTTTGTCCCTATCTACCATTGTTTTCTGTAACAACACCAAAGCAAGCTTTCTGGTTTGAATTATATTATGCAGTGTTCGACAAGACTGTAGTGATCCAAAACTTCTGATATTTAAATAGATCATCCTCAATTAGATTGGGTTGCTACAGGATAGTCTTCTATAAGAACCCATGAATCTGAGGTCTTTGTTTCTTTGTATTAGTAATAAGAAGCTCTTAGATCAATGTTTGGATAGAGAGTTGCTTCATTGGTTTCAGAAAAGTAAGTGTTGAACTCTAACCCAACTCCATTACATGAGGATATCTTTTTGTATTTAGTATCCTTTTTCTTCTTAGTTGATCCATTTCTAGGGAAATCCATATTAGTAAAAGACTTTGTCTCCTGAAAAAGGTCTTCTTAGCTGACAACGATTCGAGGCCCAGTGATTCATCCATTTTTAGATTTTCCATATCAACATCAATTAAGACAGGGGAAGTATTTGCTTGTATATTGTCATGTTGAGAAGGATATGTTGCATAAGGCCTCAATTCTGGATGTCAACTGGGTTCATTTCCTTTTGTAATATATCGAATTTGGCCAACCTGCGGAGTGAAATTTTTATCTTCATTATTCACCGAGTTTCCCTATCCATATGGCCTCTCTTGGGAATCTATTTCTTGAGTATTAATTCCTGGACTCGACATACTATTATCCTTTCTACTACTATTGTTTATAGGAACTTATTCTAGCACAGGCACCTACACTTCATTTGGAAGCTCCCAAGGGGCATGTTCTTTCTTGGGAAAAGTATGATTCTGATTTATTCCTATAGCCTTACCATACATTTTGATGTCATCCCAACCAAGTCTACGTAGGAATTTCGCTATTAGATGTATGGTATTATGGCATCCCAAACATCTAAAATGGATTCCCCCGTAATCCACTCGTTTTATGATAGATTGTGTACTCTAATGGATATCAAGGGTAGCCAGGAGACCTTCTATGGAATTTGGTTCAATGAAAAACCATGCTACTCATTTTTCCAGAATGCCAGCACACCCTTCATCAACATAATAGAATTTTCCTATCTTGTTGGCAATTTCCATGATTTCCTTCTTGGTTCATAGTTCCAAAGGAAGGCCAGGGAGTTTAACCCATATGTATTTTCGCTGGGGATATTCTTTAATAGGATTAAATCTGACTGTCGAAGTCTCCAAGCTACCTTTCACGCATGAGATTGAGACAATCCTATCTGCATCTTCCACTGTCATGAAGTGGAATTCAAACCAACTATTGAGGAGCATGCTTACCTTCGGTCTATTTCCAACAATATAGAACCAACATTCTGCACCCATTCTTTCATTTGTCCACTAGACATCCTAATGTGTTCCTAGTGGCCCACCAATACCTTATGCTTCATCTTTACCACATTATCCAAATATATATCAATACCAATAATGAGTTTTTATATCTGTTCCTGGGTCTTGATCAATTTCTTTTACGTTTGTCTATTTTTTTTATATCGGGTTCCATTTGAATATTCCTTTCCAAGATATGTATCTGAATCCTCATGTTGGGATGTTTTCAACAGGACAATGGATGTGGGAGCTTGATTTGGTTTTCCTAGTCTCTCTGCAAATTCATTTTCTATGACTATCGATACTTCTATAATTTTCCTGTCATCATAAATCTATTGCATAGAAAAAGGTTGACCAACCATGCCAATATTGACTATTAGAACTGCATTACTTTTTAAAGCCAACTTATTAGTCAGCACAATGCTACTACATATGGGTGAAAATAAAATCCAAATAAAATATGAAAGTGTGACCGATTTTATTTGTACTATAGAACAAAGGTTAGTGGGTTAATCTCCTAAAACAAGGTGTTAACATAGTCTGTCAAGAGGTACATTTTTCATCAGGATAACCCCTAGACTGCTATTTTTTTATGAGGAAGAAAAAACATGGAAAATGTTTGGTTAGGTAGGAATAAAACTTTTCAATTTGGTCTAGCTTGAGTGATTAAAAGAGAAGGTTGTTAGGCTCTCCACCATTTCATGGATTGATATAGTGATGAGACAAAAGAGGCTCTCTCTTGAGACTTGACTAGGTGATTCATAACAGTTGTGGTGTTGGTGCCTTAACTTAGCCAGAAAATGCCAAAACTCTATTGATGCACAAAATTTATTACTGAATCTACCTCAGAGTATGCCATAGTCACTGAATATGACATGCATGGTTTTACCAAGGAGGCTCTCAAATTTTGAACAATGAAACTTTACTTTGGTATCCTGGCAGTAGCTGCATTGTTCTTATTAGCATTACACCACATTTAATATGGGTCTTCACAATAGAGAATCACCATTACACTTTGTTTATTTGTGTTAAAAAGAAACATAACACGCAATAGATTTCTTTTGGCATGCAATGTTGTTGTTGGTAGTTTTCTTGTATTTGTGCCACATGTAAAGCTAACATGCGTTAAATTTCTTTCACCTTGCAATATTTTTATTGGAAATGTGCTTGTGTTTGGGCTAGAAACTATGCTAGATTTCTTTTTCTTTGCAATATTTTTGTTGCCAATTTGGTTGTTTATGATAAAAGGAAATCTAGCAAGTGTTGGATTTCCTTCACCTTGACAATGTTATTGGAAATGTTGTTCTTATGTTTGGGCTAGAAGTTGTGCTAGATTTCTTTTGCTATGCAATATTGTTGTTTTCAATTTGGTTGTTTATTATAGAAGGAAATCTAACACATGTTATATTTCCTTCACCTTGGTAATGTGCTTTTGTTTGTGTTAGAAGGAAATATAGCATGCACTAGATTTCTTCTGGCATGAAATGTTGTTTTTGGTAGTATGCTTGTATTTATGCTACATGTAAAGCTAGCACGCATTAAATTTATTTTACCTTGCAACGTTGTTATTGGAAATGTGATTGTGTTTTTTATAGAAGTTGTTGGATTTGGTTTTCCCTACAATGTTATTGTTGGCAATGTGCTTTTGTTTGTGCTAGAAGTAAATCAAGCGTATGCTAGATATCTTTCACGTTGCAATGTTGTTTTTGGCAATGTGATTGTGTTTGTGCTAGAATAAACATTAGAATGTGTAAGATTTCTTTTACTTTGAAATGTTTTTGTGAGTAATATGCTTCTATTTATGTTAGAAGGAAATTTAGCATGTGGTGGATTTCCTTCACCTTAGAATATTCTTATTGACAATGTGCTTGTTTGTCCTAGAAGGAAATCTAGCACGTGCTAGATTTATTTGACCATGTAATGTTGCTTCTAGCAATATGCTTATGTTTGTAGTAGAAGGAATGATATTGATTGTTAGCTTTCATTTGAGGAAACAATGTTTCATTACATAAAATATTACTACCATACTATTTTAATTTTTGCATCTATATTACTTTTTCGTAAGTTGCGTGTTTATGTGAAAATATAAAGTCACACTTTACACAGTTCAACCTTTTAATTACAAGTTACGATTTAATTGTTGTTATAGAATTGATACAAGCTACAATGGAAAATATAATTTTGGCAAAAGGGGACTATGTTGATCTCCTTATTAATGATCAAGTCATTGGGCTAGGAAGGGTCGAATCTGTAGAGTCTGGAACTTATTATGTTGGAGAAAGGGTTAATGCTGGTTATGTTACAATTTTGATAATTGATGTAACTCAACCAGATTTGATTGATGAGGATGTTAATGAAGGGGACATACATCCACGGAAGATCATGGATTTGAGACACAACATAGGTGAATCAAAATCTTGAAGCATGTGTTATATATTATTGATAGCATAATAAATGTTTTTTTTGAGTAAATACTAACCTTATTTACATTCGTTTATAGGTGCAAATGTTTCTTCCACATTTTCTATTGGAGCCAAGGTAGATCTTCTACAACATGGAGTGAAGGTGGGCAAGGGCTCCATATTCAATACAGAGCTTGGGCATAAAGTGCATGGAAAGATGGTAAAGAAAGGATGCATAGTGGTTAAAATCGAGAAGGTGTTAAAACATAATGCTCCTCTACCACATCCAATAGGATTTGAGCATACACTTGGGGGTGCATTAGAATCTTATGAAATTTGGCCAGAATCAGATTTGGAGCCTCACTATCATGATCATGCCACAAATATTCCCCAAGATAGGGTTAGATTCATATGTACAAAGGTTTCTCTTACACATGAATGCACGGGAACAAGCATGTGCATTGCCAACGGAATGCTAGTTAATTTCCGCGAGGGTGACATTGTTGAGGGTGAAACACTAGGTGAAATGGATTTTGTCGTGTTTCTAGAAGAGATAGATGGAAATTGTGAGATATGCAGAATTGGGGATAAGTCTATACATTGTTTGGTTAGATGGCCAATAAATAAGTTGGTGGACAACAAAGGTGTGATATTAAGGGTTAAGGAAAAGTTTAAGGAGCCACCTAAGGAAATGGTGATATGGGATGTTATAGAGGACACAAATCCCTTAAACAATTTGGATGGGTACTTTTGTAATGAAAAATATAGAAACTCAATTGATATGCATGTAACAAGGCCATATAAAAGGATTAAACGAGTTATGGCTACAAAAAAAATTGCAAAATGTCAAAAAAAATAGATGAAGAGAAAGAAATGTGAGTTTTGGCAGCAGATGTATGTTGTAGAAAAGATTGTCTTCAACATGTGGATAGGAAGGCCATTGCAGGTGCTAGAAGGGATATGAGACAAATAAATAAAAATGGTATTAAAGAATTTGTCTTGAATTCACTCATGTCAAACACAGTCATGTCAAAGGGCCATGGCCATGGCCATGGCTTACCACTTATTGCTAGAAATGTAAAGGACATGAGATTTAATGGGAATATTATTTGTAAGAAAGAATGGTATAAGATACATAAAATTCCTCAAAGCACATTCTATAACTACCAGCATTATTTCCAACATGGATAGATCAAAGCTATTCATGGTAACACTAGCACATGCAAAGCAAGAGCTCACACAGTGGCAACCATAGAAATATTTCACAGAATTGTAATGGATAATTCAGATTTTTCACCAAACCAAACATGTCAAGTTGAAGGAGATGGAACATCTGCTCCTTTAAGATTTCTTCCTTCGACTTACACACAAAATTCTTTCTTAAAAGAGATAAATGAGGCTCTTCAAAAGCTCAATTACCCATCAATATCACAATCAACAATGAGCAAGATCTGGAATACTAAGTTTCGAGATGTGGCATTTTCAAAGAACACCAACTTCAGTAAATGCAGTGAATGTATTGTTTTGAAAGCACAAATGAACTCAGCAACTACAAAAGAGTTGGAAGAAAAGGCATGAGGTAGGTTGAAGAAACATAACAAGATTGTTATGTGTGGAAGATATTGCTACTATGCCCATAGAATTATGTCAGAGTGGATTCCAAAGGAGTATTTGAGCATTATCCATGATAAAATGGACAAAACAAAGACTTCAATCCCAAGGCTACGTGTCAAATCAAAATCTATCATAGGAACAAATTTAGGTTTTTCATTGATAGGTATGCTTACACATGGGCATAAGGAAGGAGGTTTTGGTCATTTCTCCTTACCATTTGTCCATATTGGATCACAATTTACTATTACATCTCTTGCAAAGTGCTTAAGGGACCTTGAAGACCCACAAATGGATATGTATTGTGATCTACTTTATGAAAGTGGAATTTCAAGAAACCCACTTACAAATGCATTACTTGACACCTCTATTTATTCAAAATGTCAAGGGTACAAGGATGATTTTATATCTCATGGAAGTTCAAAAAGTCAAAATGTTGATTTTAAACCTCTTCCTCCACATTTGTTGTTACAGTTGGACAATGCAGCAAGTGATAATAAGAATCGCTATCTTTTCATGTTTCTATCACTTTTAACTGCACTTGGTGTCTTCATCACTATTGAGGTTGGGTTCTTTCCTGTGGGGCACACCCATGAAGACATAGATGGTACCTACGGAAGAATTTCTTCCAACCTAAAAAGTAAAGATATTTATTCTTTACCTGAAATGATGGATACATATCACACAATTGAAGAAATCGAGTGTTTCCACCTACACTTATTGACAAGGTATATGACTTCAAAAGTTTCCTTAATGGGTACATCAAGGAGGGAAAAAATGCACTAGTTGTACATCTTATTGTCCAATACTTCCAATTTCTTGTACTCAATGATGTTCCAGTACTAAGGTACAAATAATCAATTAGAGATATTGAGTGGTCAGAATTATTTGAGTAATGGAATATAGATGATGAAGGTCGACCTATAATTCCCATAGGGAAGCCATCTTCCTTAGTCTCCAAACAGAATGATGTCTATTTAAAAGAACTAAAGGAAGGGATAACATCATACATAAAAATGTGAAAAGACACTATTGGGAATGAGGATTCAGCAATTGTTACAGAGGAATGGAAAAAAAAAGTTGTGTATTAGGAAAAATTTCTTGGTACATTAGATGGAATATATAATGATCATAGAATAATAGATGGAAGTGATTCATCTTTTGAGGATTTCAGGCCCAGGACAAGGCACATCGTTGATGTTGATCATAATGCACTCCAAGTAATGTCAAGTATTATGGATGGAGATTTTGATAATGTGATAGATGAACCAATATATGTTGGACCCAAATGCAACAAGCCAAAACCAACTTTCAATCGGATGATTGATGTTGAGAAAGGAAAGATGTTGCTAGTCAGATTAGGAAATGAGGATGCAAGAGAGATGATTTGGATGGCAAAATCCATCTCAAATATCTTTAGGGATAATGAAAGCGAGAATCTTCATGTAAAGGTTGACTGCTGGAAGCCTATGTCAGGGAAATACAATGGAAAATTTTTAGAGCAATATTGGGTACCAAATCCTGATGACACAGAACTTGGCTGTATTCCAATTAATACCATAGTGTGGGCATGGATGCCAAAGAAAGAACATTGCAAAAAGACCAAGATAAATAAATATTGTGTAGAAGCCATTCTTGATCTACTTGAGCGAATATCTTAAGAGTAGGTTTATATGATTCATGAATGTAATTTTTTTTTAAGGATCTATTAATATACATTCATACACACTTTTCCATATTTGTTGTATATCAAATATGGACTTCATATTTCAATGTAATCATGTGTTATACAAATTACATGAAAATGCCGTAAAATATTTAAGTTTTCAAAGCTTTATTTGACCAACATGACTTCTCACCATATCAAATATGCATAATCAAATTCAATAATGCACTTAAAAACATCTTTTAAACTTGGTCTATTAAAAAAACAATGGAGTACCTTATTAGTATTCTATTTAATATAAACCATTTAAACACTTAATGACACTAGATATAATGTTTGAGGTGAGTTTTCCTTCATTTTCCTTATTATAATTGATATAAATCAAATTCGCTATTTTGTTGCACTCTAATTTATATAAAAAAATATTTTGATCATTGAACAACACAACTAGAATTATAAAATATTTCCTCTTATAGATTTTGAAGTGGTGCCAACATTGTACTAGTATAATTAATTTGTACTCAACATAGGAAAAATAGTTAGTGTCAATTTAAAATGGTTAATAATAGTAAAAAAAACAATATTAGTATATTCTTAAATAACTTTATAGGTAAGTTTTTTTTGCAAAATCTATTATTCACGAGTCAAATTTAATACATAAATATAAATGTTAATGATAATAGAAATAATGTAAGGAATCTAAGTTTTAGATGAATGTTAATATGTTCTTTTCAATATAATATCCTTAAACACTACAGGAATATAAACTAAACATTTGTAATAAATATCTTAGTAAATTTTCTCTCTTTCATGTTCTATTTGAAAATAAACAAATTTATTACTTTGTTACTATTCTAATTCATGATTGATTTTGATCATTATGGTCAATAATAGTAAGAAAAACAATATTATTATATTGTTAAATAACTTTATAGGTAAGTTTTTTTTGCAAAATCTATTATTCACGAGTCAAATTTAATACATAAATATAAATGTTAATGATAATAGAAATAATTTAACTAATCTAAGTTTTAGATGAATGTTAATATGTTCTTTTCAATATAATATCCTTAAACACTACAGGAATAAAAGCTAAACATTTGTAATAAATATCTTAGTCAATTTTCTCTCTTTCCTGTTGTATTTGAAAATAATCAAATTGTACTACTTTGTTACTATTCTAATTCATGATTGATTTTGATCATTAAAATGATTAGTAATTGAGATGAGAGGCTCATTTTACAACCCAATATTGGGGGGGGGGGGGGGGGGGGGGGGGGGGGAAGGAGAGAATAAAAATTATGTTCTAAATAGAAAAATAAAAAAAATGAATATTCTGTAAAGTAATTAGAAGTATATAAAATGTGTGAATTAGATTTTTAAATTTTATACTTTTCAAAAAATTTCAGCTAGAGATACAGAGAAACTATTTGAAGATTTATGTTAACTAATTTATGTCAATATCAACTTCATATATATCTATATATAAGAAAAAAAGTTTTTTATGGTTAGAAGTTTTATTTGGTCGTATATATGCTCTATTTAGCATTCAAAAATATAGTTTCAACAATGAAAAATAACACATTGTATCTTTCATTCAAAACATTTACACGTGAAGAAATTTGATCCCTACATCTGCACTTAAAATGGATCTATGATGGTATATATTGGACACAATACTATGATCATTTGTCATTAAATAACTTTATAATTAATATATAGCTTGCATGTTAATCTATTATTCATTAAGTATGCTACTACTCGCATTCAACATTTAATTTGATCTTAAAAAAATATTTTGTCCTCAACTCTAAAATGGTGCAAACTTCCTACAATAGTATGTAATGTTGATGGTGATAATGATGATTATCATCCACTAAGACCAAATATTAGTATATAAGAAGGTAAAAAGATATTACTAAATGTTATTTTGAATTTTATTGTTATGCTAAAAAAACATTAAAAGAAGTGTTTTAAGATCATCATAATTTTTTTTAGTTAAACAATCTCAAAGGTTGGTGGCATCACAAATATTTTGAAATTTAATTCCAATATGAGTATAAATTGGATGATCTATGACAGTTTTTAAATCTTCAACCATATTACTAGTGTTGCAAAGGTGATAGCCTTTTTATTGTGCTAACACTCTTTTAGTATTAATCATAACTTAACACATACATGATATTTTACTATATATCAGATTATAATTAAATGGCTTAATAATGGCAACATACACATCATTATTTTCATAAAATAACCTTAACAAACTTATCTTTTAACATAAACCATAAAAATATTAAAAATAGATAATGTAAGGAATCCACATTAAGATGTGAAAGATTTGCTTTTGCAAGTTTATATAAATTTGTTTTATAAATTTTATCATGATAATTTTTACACAAAAAATGGTGAATATCTACATTAAAATTAGTGAACTAAGTGACTTTCTAATTCCTCATTTCGAAAAAATTTAATGTAGTTAATGTTCTAAATAATTGTATATATTGGACACGTTACTAAGATCATTTGTCATTAAATAACTTTATGATATATATTAATCTATTATTATTTAAGTAAGCCTCAATCTGCTACTCACATTCAACATTTAATTTGATCCTATTTTTTCTTTTTCTCCTCAACTCTAAAATAGTGCAAACTTCTTACAATAGTATGTAATTATGATGGTGACAATGATGATTATCATCCACTAAGACCAAATAAGGTATATAAGAAGGTAAAAATATATTACTAAAAGCTATTTTGAATTTTATTGTTATGCTCAAAATGCATTAAAAGAAGTGTTTCAAGATCATCGTAATTTTGTTTAGTTAAACAATCAAGAAAGTTGGTAGCGTCACAAATATTTTGAAATTTAATTCTAATATGAGTATAAACTAGATGATCTATGAGATTTTTTTAATCTTCAACCATATTACTAGTGTTGCAAAGGTGATAGACTTTTAAATTGTGCTAACACTCCTTTAGTAATAATCATAACTTAATGCATACATGATATGTACTATATCGGATTATAATTAAATGGGTTAATAATAGTAACATACACCATTATTTTCATAAAATAACCTTAACAAACTTATCTTTTAATATAAACCATAAAAAAATATTAAAATAGTTAATGTAAGGAATCCAAATTAAGATGTGAAAGATTTTCTTTTGCAAGTTTATATAAATTTGTTTTATAAATTTTATCATGATAATTTTACACAAAAAATGGTGAATATCTACATTAAATTAGTGAACTAAGTGACTTTCTAATTCCTCATTTTGAAAAAACTTAATTTAGTTAAAGTTCTAAATAATGGTATATATTGGACACATCACTAAGATCATTTGTCATTAAATAAATTTATACTTAATATGTATCTTGCATATTAATCTATTATTCATTAAGCAAGCCTCAATCAACTTTTTTATTAACATAAAAGTACAAATAATAAATAATAAATAAATTATGCTACTACTCACATTCAACATTTAATTTGATACTATTTTTTTTCTCCTCAACTCTAAAATGGTGCAAACTTCCTACAATAGTATGTAATTATGATTGTGATAATGAGGATTATCATCCACTAAGACCAAAAATGGTATATAAGAAGGTAAAAAGATATTACTAAAAGTTATTTCGAATTTTATTGTTAATATGCTCAAAAAGTATTAACAGAAGTGTTTCAAGATCATCATAATTTTGTTTAGTTAAACAATCAAGAAGGTTGGGAGCTTCACAAATAGTTTGAAATTTAATTCCAATATGAGTACAAACTGGATGATCCATGAGAGTTTTTTAATCTTCAACCATATTATTAGTGTTGCAAAGGCAATAGAATTTTAAATTGTGCCAACACTTTCTTAGTAATAATTGTAGCTTAACACATACATGATATTTACTATATCTGATAATAATTAAATGGGTTAATTATAGGAAAATACACATCATTATTTTCATCAAATAACCGTAAAAAACTTATCTTTTAATATAAACCATAGAAACTATTAAAATAGATAATGTAAGGAATCCCAGATTAAGATGTGAAAGATTTGCTTTAGCAAGTTTACATAATTTTTTTTATAAAGTCTATCATGATAATTTTTACACAAAAAATGTTGAATATCTACATTAAAATTAGTGAACTAAGTGATTTTCTAATTCCTCATTTTGAAAAAACTTAATCTAGTTAAAGTTCTAAATTCTAGATCCATTGAAAACTTCCAAATTTAATGAAATTTGCGTTCTTTGTAGAAAGAATGTACGGATTAATCCAATAAGGCATCAATAAGTTTGAATCTTAGTATTTGAGACAGTTCATAAAGCATTTCTATTGTCTCCTTCCCATTTTTTGTTTCTGTTTCTCAGTTTCAATTCCTTCAACTAAACTTCTATACATATGCAAAGTGTGAAATGTATATGGTTTATAACATATCATCCGTGAAGAAAATATTTATCAGGCCAAAAACTGGATGTCTACCTGTGACACATTGTTGTGTTGATATAAATTCTCAATTTAGTGATCATTGCCTTTGTAGAAAGAATGTATGGATTAATCCAATAAGGCATCAATAAGTTTGAATCTCAGTATTTGAGATGGTTCATAAAGCATTGCTATTGTCTCCTGCCCATTTTTTGTTTCTGTTTCTCAGTTTCAATTCCTTCAACTAAACTTCTATACATATGCAAAGTGTGAAATGTATATGGTTTATAACATATCATCCGTGAACAAAAGATTTATCAGGCCAGAAACTAGTTTTGGTGTGCAAGTCCCTAGCTAATGTCATAGTATCCTTCCTCACTTTGTTACTAACATTGTCAACGGTTTCAGTGCCATGCCACATGGGCCATCTTTAGTTTGTGGTTGTTTTGTATGTGATATTTAAGGTGATCTTACTGCAGTGGCATAACTAGATGTCCCTATTTTGGGATTATTGTGTGTATCTTAACATTGTTGTTGGGTGTGTGTTGTGAATATTCACACATATGTAACAATTTTGACACAGTTCATAAAGAATTGTTGGCACAAAAAGCTTTACCAATTGGAAGCTGGCTTCGGAGAGAAAGTTCCTGGGTTGATGTGATAGCCTCCTTGCACAAACTTCCTTTGTGCAGTGCCATCATTGCTGGCAGCTTTAATGTCATCCCTCATGGACCATCTTCAACTTTTGATTGTGACCTATGTCATGTTATACGGTATGTTTCCAAAATGGCATATCCCTTTGTTGAAATTCCATTCCATATTAGTATTCTTCTGTCTTATCTTTAGCTTTAATCTTGTGACATCTAATTTATTGCTTTTTGACAGTCATGGTTATTTGTAGTTCCGTGGTCATAACACATGATTTTTGGTGTTTTTATGCATTTTCTTAGTGAAAGTGGATTTTACCATGGTCACTGTTGACCGAATTGCAATGATAAGATTTTACCTTGGTCACTGTTGATCCAATTGCAATGATGGTCTCAGGTGCTAATATAATAAAATGTTGTGGAAAAAGGTGCAAAATCCTTAAATGACATGTTAAGATCCATTTTACACAAAATTCACCTTATGGAAAAAATATCTACCGGTGATACATTGTTGTATTGAAATTAATTATCAATGTAGTGATGAGTGGCTATGTTTTGTGGAAAAAGGTGTGAGAACCTTAATTGACATGTTAAGATCCATTTTACACAAACCGCTCCCTATGGAAAAATGTCTACCTGCGACACATTGTTGTGTTGATATAAATTCTCAATTTAGTGATCATTGCCTTCGTAGAAAGAATGTACAGATTAATCTAATGAGGCATCAATAAGTTTGAATCTCAGCATGGAGAAGAGCCATTGGATATGCAATTTTGGTGTGATTCTGTTCAAGAAAAGAAGGGATACAATTTTATTGGTGTTGAGAAATATAGCTCGGTGAGGAACTTCCACAGAGGTTTAGTGTGAATGTGCTCGAGGTGGTTCGAGGTATTTTGAAAAGTAACTTACTGAGTGATTAGGGGTTCAACTAAACATATAAGGACATGTCAAGATAGAATATTCAGAAAAAATTTTGTTGGATAGGGATATGAACCAGTTGAGAAAAGTTGAGAAGCAGGAGATGAGACAGAGCAAAGGGAAGGAAGAGGCCTGACAATAGCATTTTGTATAGTTGTACAGATCTGTACAGCAATATGGTATACTACATCACATCATATAATAGGCTATATGGTTTTCCATGTAGGTTGTTTCTTCTTGGTTTTTGTGCAGATCTGTTTCTAAGGTGAGTTTGATTAATTGTGGAGCTGCTAGATTGGTAGGTAGATTGTGGAGGTTTTATTGTAGCCTTTGAATAAGGAATTAGAAGCTGATTCTGAAAGAGAAATTACCTGTGTATGCGAAAAATGTTTTATGCTTCCTATTTACTTTTCGAGCTATTGTATGATTGTTGCTACAGTCCGAAATTAATTTCTACATTAATTAAATTCAATAATTGATTTGTTTAATTGAGATCATAAGGGAAAGAATCACTTAGGGCTAGAATTTCTACAATTGGAACAATGCACAATGGATTCATTATTAAACAATTAGAAGCTAAAATGCCAGAAATTTCACAATGGATTCATGATTGAAACCATTAAATTAAAACAAACATGTTATTTTTTAATAACCTCGTCAATTTCGAATATTCACAACTATGGAGCAATTTTAAGGTAACCTTTCATGAGGTGACTGCTTAATTTGAAAGAAGTTTCAACTTAGAATAGGGTTGGGTATGCCGATATGAGTCAACAGTGTCAATTTTATGAATTGAGAAAGAGCCATAGCGGACATGCTATTGCCAAATCTCCTTGCTCATGTAGCGAGGGAGCGGCATTACATGTGACAACTCCTTAGTTACCTCAAATATCATTTATCAACTTTTACCTACATTTTATTTTTAATTAGTAGCATGTCGGATAACCTTTGAAGGAAAAAATCAATTATAATTGAACTGTGGAATGGTAATATTCAAACCTTCAAGTGAGCAGCTGCCTTCTTTTTGTCGATGAAGACACTTGTGGGTTCAACCACATATTCATTTTTTGACACAAATATAAGTTCTAGGCCTGTACAACATACTAAGTACCAGGTAGGTAAGCTGTTCAGAGCTTTTAGATGTTACAGAATGGTGCCAAAGGTGAAGTTGTTTAGCTTAAAAACACTCTCCTCATTCGACCAAAAACATTTAGGGCCTCATGGCATTACCCAATGTAGGACTTGACAATGGTACCAAAATTAAAGTTGTCTGGCTTAGAAACATTCTCCTCATTTGACCAAAAACATTTAGGGCCTCATGGCATTACGCATTCTATGCATATCATCAAATTACAGAACCTAAAAATATAGAATTCCATGTAACTTCATCTAGCATAGGCATTGCATTAAATAGTTTCAATGCTTGGTCATTAGACCTATGTTGAGCTTAGCCACCTATCATTTCATTCTATGCAATTGCACAACATCTCTCCACCATTATGTACAACATCGTTTTCTCTAGAAACAACAATACTCATGCAAAACCCAAATTCCACAATACAAACTTGCAAAATACAAAACACACAACGTAGCTTTGGTGTTTCTACTGCCCAATGCCCTAAAAAATGTATACATTATTTGGCGTTAACTACATTTTTCAATTTAGTATTTAAACATTAGCCATTGATGATAGTAATTGTTGCTAAGCTTGAATAAATCTTTGTTTACAACTATGACAAACCTTATCGGTCAGCTGGTTTAACCTTGTATGTCTAGCTAAGCCAACTTCAACTCAGTTTGGTAATTCTACAACTAGAACTTAGTTGATATCAACTCCACTACACAATTTTACATCAACTCAACCAAAGCTAACATGAACTTGGCTCATTCAATGGACTCAATCATCATGGCCTATCTGATTATTTCTAACATGTGTAGGTTTCTGATATTGTTAATTTACAGTTTTAACTATGGTTCAAAAAGAATAATCATATAGTTGTTGTTGTAATAAATATCTTCTTTATTATGTTTACAAGCTAAGATAACCACTCATTTAGAAACAAATTGAACATGCTTCTTGCCCTTTAGTTTATATATTTTCATGTACTGTTATAGGAATGTAATGAATGTTAAACATCTTATGCGAAGAAAACGACATTTCTATGTTTTGTTTTGTACAGTACTTATTTTGTCATCTCTACTTCCAGAAAATGACAACAAACCTTACTGAGAATGCAATTTTATCAATGTTATCTGGATCAACTCATATTCAACCATACCTACAAATGGTTGAACTTGAACCAATACAATCAATGCAAAATGCAACTCCACGATATCGTACTGCAATTTCAGACGGAACACATAAGAAACACATCATGCTTCCATAAGATTTCAATGACCTCGTAGCAACAGGCTTGCTACAAAAGGGTTCTGTTATAAATGTTAAAAGTTGGACTACTTCAGCTATCGATCCATCAACGTAAGTTTGTTATAAATTTATTATTTCAAATTTAACATTTTTATCAATAACACATCTGATTCTAACAATTATTCCTATGACTCTCATTTTTCATGTAGGTATATAAAGCTAATAGACTTCAAAATTTCTACTTCATTTACACCCTTAATTGGCAATCCAAAAACTATGAGTATCCCAATCACATCTGATGAAAACACTCCTTCCTCATCGAACCCAAATCCTTTATCAAAAAGACACTGCCCTCTTCGAACTAATCCAACTCCATCCGTTCTGCCAGTTAAAATTCCCCTAAAATCGATAAACCCTTACCACTCAAATTGGTGCATGAAAGGATACATCCAAAGTAAAACAACTCTTTGACAATTTCAGAATCAATACAGACCCATCAAAGTGTTTGTTTTTGACCTGTTCAATACAGAGGGTGGAGAAATACGTATTACATGTTGCAACAATGTCGCAGATTATTTTTTTGACAAAATCCAAAATGGAAATGTCTACATTTTCTCTAAAGGGAATGTGAAAAATGCTAATAAGCAATACAACCACTTGAAAAATGACTGGGAAATTTTGTTGAATGCAACATCTACCATAGAACATGTTGCCAGCGAAAAAAACATAATCCAACAGTGCAGTTCAATATAAAATCAATCAACGATATTAGAACAACAAACATCAACTCCATTGTTGATATTCTTGGTATTGTCACAGACATTTCTAGTGTGTGCACTATACGTAGAAAAGATGGCTCTGAAGTTAATAAACAAACACTACAACTTCAAGACATGTCAAGGTATAACATAGATTCAATCTTTTGGGGAGATAATTTTGATGCCGTATCACAGGAAATATCCTCCCTATGTGCTACAGGAAATAACCCCAATCAAATCTGCCCATGTTGGAGAAATTAATGGAAAAAATGTCAGCACTACAATGAGATCCATTATTCTTGTAGATCCTGACATTGAAGAGGCCTGCACGCTAAAGTCATGGTTTAAAAATAAGGTTCGACTACAACTTCTACATCTTTGACAACAAGATCTCCTTTTGGCCATCAACCAAAAAAAATAACAATTGTTGATATTTAAAGTATGGATTCCTTAGAGAAACCAACATCATCCAATTAAAGGGCACAATAAAAAAAATTGGGATGGATAGTTTTTACTAAATTTCTTGCCCGTCCATCGTTGATGGGAAAAAATGCATGAAAAAATTTATTCCACAAAATACAAGGATGTGGTTTTGCCCAAAATGCAAAGCTGAAGTAAGTGACTGTGATTACAGATACTTACTGAAAATCAACATACAAGATCACACTAGTGAATTAGCTTAAACTGTTGCTTTCGAAGACGCGGGATCTATAATTCTTGGGAATAATGCCAAAGACTTCTATTTATTATCTTCAGATCTAGATCTGATTAAGAAAATTGTCTCCAAAGCTCTATCGACAGATCATATCTTCACACTATCAGTGAATACAAAAACTTTTAAAGGAGTACCACGATTGAAATGCGTTATCATAAAAGAAGAAAAGTCACATTTCACAACATAATGAAACAACATCCTTCGAGAAATTCAGAACATCTCGATATCGTAGATAGATATCACAAAATGTATTCCTCGCTTTTTGACAATTCCTATTGTCGAATTTTATAAATACAATTTTACACAATATACTATTGCATGCCTTCTCATGAAATTTTTTTATATACCATTAAAATATGTATTCATCCTCCATTGTATCTAGCATTATGTGAGTAGATAAATTCACATTCTTATCATCTTTTTTCTTTTAAAAAATGACGTAACTTGCTACATCACACATGAAACTATCTACATGTATAAAGGAAAAATACTAAAATGCTCTTTCAAACACATTATTCAAATAAAAAATTCACATAAAACTATTCAAAACTTAAATTTTTTTTCCCTTCTTTCACTTTTATACGATAACATGGTTTTTTTCTCCAAATAACATTCTTGTTTTCCCCTCTCTTGCTTATAGGTACCATAAATTTTGAGAATGCCCTCTTCTTGTAATGATGAACATGCTCGAAGATACTATGCAACGAATAAAGAACGAATAAATGCATGTCACCGTGAGCTTTATCAAGCAAAAAAAGGCATGAGAGAATGTCAAAAACACAAAAAACAGAAGGGAAACCAACATTCCTCATCTGAAACGACCCACTCCAAAAACCATCCTCCTTTGCAATTATCAAACTCTTTATCTTCTGAGCAAACCTCTCAAACAAATACATCCATACCTCATCGCCCTAACCCCTCCTTCACACATGCTTTCAACAACGATTATACTAATCAAGCACATCGAGATTTCCATGCAAAGATTGATAAACTTCCACCTAAATGCCCATGCTCCATTTGTCTTGAATGATATCCTGGAATACATATCCACAATTCCAACCAAATGTATTTTTGCTCCAGATGCATCTCTGAAACAAAGGGTCATCGCTTCTCATTATCAAACAACATGGACCCTGGTCCTCAACTAGCTATCCTTACATCTCTTTCACAAATAGAAGAAATGCTCATTGCTAGGGTTAACCCTATACTGCAGGTAACACATGAACATGGTGGCCAATATAAATACAGTGGCCACACAATTTGTTTTCCTCAAGACATTAGAAAAATCACAAACATGTTGCCATGACGTGTTTAAAACTTGGACATCCTAATTATCACTCTTCATAGTAATGACCATAAGGCTTATGATTTTATTGTCAGTAGACATCGCGTTCTCGCTGCATTAGAATACAAATTGGCAAATGACCCATCCTATAAGAATGTCCATATTGATAACAAAACACTGGCATCCTTACTAGCAATCCACACTGATGTCTCCTCCTCCCTTCGCCATTCCAATACTACAGAAACCTTTGTCCACCTTTCACTTGAACCACCACATGAGCTCACCGAAGATTCCGCAAACCCATCTGTAAACCAAACATCATCATTCGTACCCATCATTCCTAATACAAATATAGAAATCCAAGAAATCTGCCATTATTTACATGATTACAACCACGAATCTGATACTGCAATTGGATGGCCAACAATTGGCTTATCACCAATCAATGAATACAACACAGAAGATCTACTCTCTATGGCTTTCCCCACCCTTTTCCCCACAGGAGTTGCAATGCCAAATCAAGCAAGAATGAAAGCAGTGCAGTTACTTGAATATGCACTCCATCTCATACGTTACTACGATAACAGATTTGGAAAGAACCCACGCTTTCATTATTACATATATAATCTCATGATGCGACATCACAGTCAAGTAACAACATTGATTTTTGTGAAAAAGAACATCACAGATAACTTCCCAATATCTATTCAAGATTTGAACATCCGATTATAACAATTTCCAGATGAGCAATTGGCAAAGCAAGTCATGCGATTCGGTTTCTCTTTACGTGGAACAAGATAATTTTGGTACAAAGTTATAAATGAATTAACGGACATGATATCTCAACTCGGTTGCCCGACGTTCTTCTTCACATTAAGTGCAGCTAATACAAAATGGCCTGATATTAATGTAATCATGCCCGGATGTCAACCTTTTGATATTGCAAAACAACAAAAGTGTAGAAATTATAACATTATCTGTAACCCACATTTAACATCACTATATATGCACCATAAATTCATAGCATTTCGTGAGGTTATCTTAGAGAAACACTTGCAGAAAAAAGACTACTGGTACAGGTATGCATTCTACTGCATTTTTTTCGAAAGACTTGAAACATCATTCCTCACCTATTACAAAATTATCTTACATAAATGCATACTTGACAGGTATGAATGGCAACATAGGGGATCCGCACAGATCCATGGTTTAGTTTGGATAGAAAATGCACCTAAAATGGAAATCCTCAACTAGGAAGACACAAAAGAAGTTGATATTACTAGGTAGTTCTTCGACAAATATATTTCCTCTTGGAACCCTCGTACTCCTTCAATTTAAACCAACCAATTGCTTGGACAAATCCCGAAGAACCTTGTCTATTGTCCACACTGCAAATCGTCAAAACCAATCCTTTCAATGACTATGAACAACTCATCAATTGTGTTGAACGTCACACAAAATGCACAGAAATCACATGCCTAAGAAATAATGGATCCTCATTCCAATGTCGTTATAAAGCACCATGGGAATTACATCCAAAATCAGCCTTATTCATTCACTCCAATGGCCAAAAAACATACACCCTTGCTCGCAACGATGATCGACTCAATAGCCATAACCCTACCATCCTATCTATTTGGCATGCAAATATTGACTGCCAAGCAGTACTCTCCATACACGCTGTACAAAAATATATCGGCAAATATGCATCCAAAGTAGAAAAAAAAAATTTGAAAGCTTCCACCACATTCTACATAGAATTGTCCTGGCTTCACCCATTGTTGACCCAGCAACATCTGCATTTCGAAAATTTCTTGCAGAAACCCTTGTTGATCGTGACATTGGAGCATAAGAAACCTGCCATATGTAGCAAAAATTACCATTAACATTGTGTAGTTGACCATTCATTTCTTTAAACATAAACCAAAAAATTCTTATGCACCTTCCACAAATGAACACCACCTCCACTACATCCCCACACATCATAGATACATATATCCAGTGCCCTTCTACCCTAGAATCCACACCACTTATAGAAGTAGCAAGATCGTGGTCATATGATCCTCGTCATAAAACAAACAAATTGAAACAAAGACCTACAAAAGCAATTGTTCGAGTCATACCACGTTACTCCACCATACCATCCACAACTGAACCTTGCTATGCTAAATTTTGTAGAGTTGAACTTATGCTATACAAACCCTTTCGCCATATCGTACAAGATACAGGAGATTCTGCTGTAGAATTCATCACAAATTGGCAAACATTTCATCCATTCTACAAACCTTAGCATCAACGCCGAACACTATCTGATATTGAATCTGTCACAAATGATACCTCAACTATTCATGAAACCAATCCTCTAGACACCATGGAAATAAATGAATGGGAATTACTTTCCCAATTACACCCTACAAATGAGCTTCTCATAAATGACCTTGACATGCTTGGCCTTTGTGGCTTTGATGACAACCATAACTGGAATCATACCATTATCCCATTAGATCTACAAAATAATGCCATACAATTCATTGAGAATAGTCGCTCTATCCAACACATTCTTCAAACACATCAACATATCTTGGCGACCCTTACTACATTATCTCCAATGAAAAGAAAAGCTCTAAATATTATTTCTAATCATTTTGCTAAGAAGGATTGTTTAACCATTCTCAGAATGATAATACAAGGCACTACTAGTATAGGAAAATCCCTCCTTATCAATTGCATCATAGATATGCTCATAACCCTTGCAAGCCCAGAACCTTCACTGATCATGCTCCTCACCCGTACAGGGGTTGCTGCCTTCAACATACATGCATCGACAATCCATTCTACTCTACACCTTCCTATAAAGGATCTTACACCCTTAGAAGGTAATGCTCTCGCAAAATTCCAAGAAGAACTCAGGCATATAAGGTACATACTAATCGATGAAATGAGCTTCATTGGGCCAAAGCTTCTCAACCATATTGATGAACGTCTTCGAGAGGCATTTCCACAACAGAGAAACACTCCTTTCGATGGTTGTTCCATTATATTGGTTGGTGATCAATTCAGCTACCACCCGTCAATGACATACCTCTATATGCAAGGACGAGCCACAGAAGTGCACTGTGGAACACCTTCAACACAGTCATCACATTAGACACAATATTTTGTCAACAAGGTGAAAACATCGCCCAGGTTACTTTTAGGAACATCCTCCAGAACATTAGAGATGAAAATCCAACAATCGACAACTACAACATACTCATGTCGCGCACAGATTCCTTTTTATCAGATGATGAAATACATTCCTTCCATGATTCCATGCATCTATTTCCAACAAATGCTCAAACAATGGTCCATAATAAGCAAATGATGAAATCTCTAAACACTCCAATCACAAGATCCATTACTGAAGATGACAACACATATTCCAAAATTTCCTCAGAAGATGAGCAACTTGAGTGAATTGTGTTACTATTCAATGGTGAAAAAGTTATGTTAACTTCCAACCTTTGGGTTTCAGCCGGACTTGTTAATGGTTCCCTCGGAGAAACTGTAACCATCTTTTACAAAGAATCAACTGCACCACCACAAATTCCAACATTTGTTGTTGTAGATTTTCCCAAATACATCAGGCCTCCTTGGGATGAAAGAAACCCCACTCACTTTCCTATTCCAACAATAAAAAGAAATAGACATACACAAATTCCACTGAGGATGGCTTGGGCTTTAACCATACATAAATCTCAAGGTATGACACTTCCAAAAGCAACAATTGACATTGGGAAAACATAACATCAAGGTCTCACATTCACAGCAATTTCAAGAGTACCTTCTCTACAAGATCTCTGGATTAGCCCTGCATTCAGTTTCAATCATTACAATAAAATGAAGGACAACAAAGACATTACTCGCAGAAAACACGCGGAAGAAATTCTCTGTTCAATACCACTTCTAGATAATCTGCTCCAATCCATACTTTGACATCACCAAAAGGTTTCCTCTATTTATTTAACTCCTTCTATTTCATAACAAACCTTTCATATCTTTCAACAACAACCAAATTTAATCATTATTAATAATTATGCAAATATTAGAATGTCTTTATATTATCTATACATCTCATTCTAACATTTTCTTTCTTTTGCAACAGGACATATGGACTCAGAAATAGCACACCTATGTAACTATTGGGACGAAATCGAGGCATCAATACTTACACTACAACATATACAAAATAGATTTCTTCCAGTACCAAATCCAGCAGTACCATTATATCGCCTGCGTCCAACCATACAATTATTACAACAAATAAAAGCTTCCCTGAAATGCATAAACCACATTCATCAACGTGACAAAATCCGAAAAATACAAGAAGAATGACAAGCAAGAAATTTGCATCTCCGACTATGCATAAATCTCCAATGGTGTTCAGTATGCCATCATTCACCATGCATCTTCGACTAACAATATATAAATCCCCATGGCAAAGGTAACTTCATTTCCATTCATTCCAAATTCATTTTAACACAACTCACCTGCAAAGTATTACTAATAAATTTCCACAATTGATTTACATATTAAAAATTCTAACAAAATATACATTTTGCAGGTTCATTACTGCTTCTTTAGGTCTTCGATGCCTCCAAAAAATTTTCATGCAACTTCAAATATGGAATGACAAGAACAATATTCTTTAGAATATTATATTGCTTCTCGAACCTCTTCTATTACAATTCACTAGTTGTATTTTCCAATTGAAACTTGAAAAAGGATGTTTCAAGATCAAATACCATTTTGATAGTTTATGTCTTCACAACCAATTCATTATCAATGGGTTTTAACATATTTTTTTCGCAAAATCTATTTATTTCAATGAATATAATACATGTTTTAAATATATGTTTTAAGGTTTCTAAACAAGTTCAATGGATATTTATGACTACATGTATTCCATTTCGTAGCCACGTTAACCCCCAAATACAGTTTTCAGCATGGCTTCCTCGAATTAAAACTCAAAATCATCCACACTTTATTTCAAAAAATCCCATAAAAGGCCATTCACATTTCAATATTCTTCCACATACTATGCCTTATGACGTTTCCTTTGCAACATTAGGTGCAAATGCTAGTTTAATTTAATATGAAAACAACATAGTAAAACTTGACATGGATTAAGGGGCTTTTCGTCTCATGTAATGGGCCATAGTGGGAGGCATAAGGAGGGGTTTTATATATAAGAAATGCAATGGAGGGTTAAGGTATTAAATGGGAGGCATAAGGTGTTTCGGAACATGAATTTTGGAGTGGATTTTTGAAATGCGTTACGAGATTTAATAGTTTTGATGCCCAGACATACAACGTCTTGAGGTGAGTTTTTAGAGGTGGTAATGAAATGGAGTTACGATTTTCTTGAGTTTTGAAATGGGAAGTAGTGAGATGTGGTGAGTGAAGAGGGAATTCGGAGTTGAATGATATCAAAGGTTATTAAATAGAACATCGGGGTTGTATATTTCACAGGATTTTGAAATGAAGTATTATGAAATTGATAAGCTCTGAAGTGAGGTAGAGTGATAAGGGATTTCAGATATGGGAGAAGAGAGAGGTGAGGAAGGTACGAGGAGGATGTATGATTTTGGGTGGTCAAATATGTGTCAAAGTTATTAAATAGACCATCGGATTTGTATATTTCAGAGGATTTTGAAATAAAGTATTGATAAGCTCTGAATTGAGGTAGAGTGATAAGGGATTTCAAGATGGGAGAAGAGGGAGGTGAGGTAGGTATGAGGAGGATGCATGATTTTTAGAGGTCAAATTTCAAAGGTTTTTGAATATAAGTGTTACAAAAGTCACAAGCTTTGATGTCCCGAAATGAGGTAGGAAAGATAGGAAAGGAAGGAGAGGAGGGCCACGTGGAGTGGGTCTCTCTTTCTATAAACTACAACCACTTGAGAATAAAAGTCTTGATATTAAAAAACTACAACCACTTGAGTTTTGGGATTTTAGAAAAATTGAAATATAAAGTGGGATTTGAAATAGACTTTCGAGATCCAAAAGCACATAATTTTAATTGTTCTACAATCTTTGCTACAACAATTTTGTAGGAATGTAAGTAAAAAATGAAATAATTAATAAAAAATAATAGAGAATGAATATTTACAATTATTTTACAAAACTTAAAATAATATACATTTTGTACATTTTTTAGCCTTGGTGATAAAAATTATTGAATTTTGTATAAGCACCATTTGCAAACCATGCATCCAAATGAGATTAAATGAAGACCAATGAAAAGCTAATGAAAAATTGAATGTGACGAAGTAATAAGAAAGGAAATATGAAGAAAATAAAAATCTCACAAAATTGTTGGACACTTAACCAATTAAAAATATTGAAAAGATGATTTAACCAAAATTTACGAAAATGGTTCCCATTATTATTACAAAGATAATAAGTAAAAAATAGGGGTGTTGTGATTTCACCACAACAATGACGACACATAGGGAATAATCAGTTATCTCTGGTTAAAGTATGATGAAATTTAGTTTACCCAAAGGTTAAAGGTGAGGAATTCTATTAAACCGTTAGACAGTAAAACCTTTCGAAGGGTCCCACACTAAAGAATCAATTAATATAGGTTCAAAAATATAAGTACTCAAAGAACACTGAGTCTAAAGTCATGAATCAAAATTTGGGAAATATTTAACATTTAATATTACCTCTTATAAGTGATAGAGGAAGGTACAAATAGGAGCTTTTGATAAAGCATATATCCATCGATATGAATGGTATCTGACATTGCTTCACTACCAGCGAGTCTGGTCAGAACCTCGATGAGTTTTCCTTAATTCAATACAAGCATGTCATCGCTAATAGTGAGTGTCCATAGCCCCGATGGGTTTACCTGTATTTCCCATGCTTCCCCTTTTGATCACCCTTTTGACAAACATTTTTGTGAAATATGTTTATGATGCAGTTGAGTGAGAGGGGTGGGATGGTAAAAGAGACATAAGAAAATGGATATAATACTTCTATAATGTCTACTCCATAATATTTCCCTCCAACTATCATTCAAAGGCTTTTATAAATTGGAGGGATGGGAGATATTCATTGATTTAAAGTGAAGGTTAGTTATATCCTTAGAAATATGAACTATATCACTTAGAAAGGATGCATGTTGCTCCATGGAAAATATTTAAGGCAAGAGGGATTTATGATTCCATAAAAGTATCCCTTGAAGGTAAATGAACTCATTGAAAAAGACAGAGTAAAAATTTTCCATGTATGCCAACCAATGTTGGGTGAGGAAAAATTCCTTCCAAATAAATTTTGACAGCATCATCGAAATAAAATCATAACCAATAGAAAAAAGGAAAAATAAATCCAAAATGAAGCAGAAGAGGAACTCAACAAACTTCAAAATGTAAAAATGAGGAAAGGAAAAGTTTAAAGAAAATCCTAACTTTAAAAGACAAAGCTCAATAAGAATAATTATAAATTATCTTAACAATAGAGTTAAATAATACATGCATGTGTGTGCTCATCTCATGTTGATATTTTAATGAATTTTATCTTTCAGAGTTATAAGAAATTAGGCTCTCAACAGTAAGGTGAATAGAAATCATGAGGTAAAATGAAACCAAATGAGAATTTTCTACCCTTTGCAAATATTCTTGTTTCAAAACAAAGTCTGCATAAAAATATACTAATAATTTTTTAAGAAAAAACAATGCTTGTGAAAGAAATTGAAGGTTCAAGGACTCCCCAATTTAGCTGATTGATGAACATTATAAATTCTCTCCAAAACTCAAAACAAAGCAACAAGGAGAATCACTGCCAAGTCTAAGAAATAAGGGGTGGGAAAATTTCTTGAAAAACTGTAAAACAAAGTTTTGTATCAGCAAAAACTAAAACAAATCTGAAACAAAAATGCCAAGAAAAAGAAAAGGATGAAAATAGGCATATGAAACTTACCATTTGAAGAATCCCATTAAAATTTTACCTGGAGGATGTTGATTTTCACAAACAAAAGAATTTATACTCTATGAAGTTCTCATTGACCCAAAATCATAACTTATTAAGTCTAAACTAGAGCGAGCATAAAAACTAAGAAAATAATGTTTCATGTTTAATAAATCGGAAGAAAAAAATATCCATTAGAAATAAAAATGAAGATATGCTTCTCTATGACTTGAAAAGGAAATTGTTCTCTTTGTCTTTTCAAATTTCATATCGACTCTAAGGTTTTCATAAAATGTCAAGACTCAATACCAAGTCCCAAACAATGTAACAATGGTTTGAGAGTAGATAAATATGAAGAAGACTTAAATTGATGCATATCATTGAAGTGGAGTGATATGTAAAGAATAAGAGGACCAAAAGATAATCTAAAATTGACTAGGGTCCATTGCCTTTTCATGTTCCGAATTTACTTACCAGTTGGTTGCATTACCCTAGTGACTGCGCAAGGGTTCATTTTTCTTTGCCTTGTCACTTTTCTTTATTTCTTTGATATGTCAGGAACCCGAATTTACAATATTTCAATTCTCCAACATAGAAAGATTCGAAAAATGATGTACTTAGGTAAGATCTATGTTAAACAAGGCTTCTGAAATAAAAATTACCCGATGGACAAAACTCCAATAAACAAATATTTTTCTATAAAAACATTTTCAAGGGAATTAATTTTCAGAGGTTTAATTGAATCTCATTTAAGATATCGAAATTATCGATATATAGAAGTCTTTAACATTAAAGGAAAGCATCGAAAAGAAAGACCTAGGAACAAAAGCATGTTTTAAATTTTCATAAATAAAAATTACGATATCAAACATACCCAATAGAGAATGAATTTTAATGTATGATGTGGGAATATTTCCTTTTCGGTACATTGGTCATTCAAATATCGAAGGTAAACAATTTCGTAAGAATTTATAAAAATTGCTCCGATAACTTTCATTATGATAAGGAGATAACTTAAACTTTTGTGAAAATAATTTCAAGAGCACTTACATTTGTTTGTAAAGTAACCTTCCGAGAAAATGATTCTACGATGGAAAGAGGCAAAAAAGAAATCTGTTGTGGCCATCAACAACCCCCCTTCTTATTGAGTGTTATTCCTAATACTAAATAAGTGGGGACCCTTAGTTAAAAATCAAAAAGATTACAGTAGTGTTTAAATTTCCTTTTTGAATAAATTTACCATCATAAGCTTAGGAAACCTTCATGGAAAATCCAAAAAAGCTAAGTTTTATGATAAGGTAAAATAAAATCTTTCCTTAGGAAATATCGCATCACATAAGATAGCAGGACGCCACCTTATAAGCACAATTCCAACATTTGCGAGATTGCGATATACGATAATGAACAAATATCGCATCGCATTCAGGATAACTTACATTAAAACACTTGAATTCGCCAATATGCGATAACGCCGATCACAACATTGCATCTCACAGGAAACAGGTTAACGAAGATTGTCATGCATAACATTTATGCGATTTGCAATATTGCGATATTGCGGTTTTGCGATGTTGTGATCTGCGATGTTGCGAAGCAAATCACAAAATCGCTTCATAGTAGATCTTTCGGGCGCGTTATTCAAGAAAAGTATTTTCCTTAAACTGACACCTGGTTATGTGCTTTAATGCTAATAAATGAGGTAGTTGCCAATTTTAATGGATTATGGGTGCGTGCTTATCGAAAGAATCATTTCACGTAAGGTGGTATGCTTGATATGTCTGCGGCATTTAAAACATTTCCCATCACCCTTCCCTGTCATTCATTTTTGCTTCACTTTTGAATTGCAGGAACAGAGGACAGAGGCCGATACAAAGCATTACGCAGGTTAAAATGGGAAAGAAAGGAAAAGCCCCGAGCTCATAGGAAAAGGAAATGGCGCCCTTATATACAGACACGGCCTGTAACAAAGACACAGGAATAGCTACGTGGGAAGGCATGTATAATCTGATCGAAGAGGAGAATCTCAGAGTAATGGAAATAGTTGCTACCGTGAGCTCAAATGGTTCTTCAGAAGCATCCCTTTCAAAACTAGCCTGCTCATTCTTACACCGGATAGCAGCAAGGCCAAAAATCCTCCCATATATGGACATGGTCAAGTGTATACTGGACAGCACAGAAATCAGAAATAGACAGTTCAAATTTTAGGGTCAAGGACTCATCAGTTCATTCGCTGCAGAGGATTTAAAGCTCATGTATCATCTACCGGAGCCACAGACAACTTATAACAAGCAGTTTATGGAGAAACCTGTAAAGGAAAATCAAGACCTGGAAGAAACTACCAAAGACTGGTCTAGGAGGGACGAACCGCTGAAGAAGGATAAACACGTCAAGATAAAGGTGTTCTCTGGAGGAAAGGATTTATTCGATGATATATTCCAGCAAAAAAGCACACTTGAAGAAATTCTACAAGCAGCCCAATTGCAATTCTCTCCAGAAGAATTTCAAAAGTTTAAAATATACAAAGAAAGAAGGTTAGCCAGTATTCCTTTAGAGAAACTACGTATAAAACCCGCAAGAGAACCAACTCCAAGTGTTAGTCTTAGTGGGAGTTCAAGTACTAACGGATCTAAATCCAAGTCAGAAAAGAAAATGTCTGAACATTCTAAAAGATCCGGAAATGAACAGGATAAGAGCGAAGGATCAATAAAGGATACTACCCAGTCAATGGAACTTCGACACCAACAGGTTATTGCCTCCACGCAAAGAGATCCTCCCCCTCTCGTCATTCAAGCATCGCCATTCATAACCAAAGTAGACAAAGAATGGGAAACCTTCAATGACCTTATCAATCTTGAAGGACAAACCCTAAAAACACCTGTGAGCAACACACAGGTATCAAAAGAAGTAGTCACAACAACAGTCAGCGATGTCTCAGATATGGAGCATATTCCTATTGCCCCATCCTCTGAGCTTATGCTCAAAATAGAAGAAATTCCTCCCCTTGATGTGTTTTATAGCCCACAGCACAAAGTAGTAGTAAGAAGACAGAGGAAGAAAAGGAAATTGGAAAACGTGCTCCCTCAAGACGCAGAACAATTAGATGTCCTGTGGCAAGATCCCACTAGCAATCCAACTGAGAATCTCACCAAACTATCTCAGATCGCAGGAGCATATGCCTCCGTGACTATTGATAAAGCATCTGAGGTACAGCAATTGCTAAAAGAAAGGGAAGACCAAATACAAGTATTGCAGCAGTGATTGCAACAAGCTAACGCCAACAATGAAGCACAGAAACAGCTTGAGAGGTTGCAGCAAGACTTCCAACAAATGCAGATAGGATATCAGAAAAGTTTGGATGAGAAAGGAAAGCAGTTACAGGATCTACAGGAGATGCACAAGGACAGCCCTAAACTCACATAATTTATCACATAGTCCATTTCCTTGAATGAACAATTACTACAGCAGCAAGAAGCATTGGGCCAAAAGATATCACAGTGGAGCTATTATTGTGAAATTAGTGATAAAAGCACTAATCAAGTGGTGGATTTATGAAGTGACTATGATCTAATTAATAAACGGGTGACTGAGTACTTGGATTGGCAAGAAAAAGATGAGGGAAAAAGAGCAGGTGCACCAAGGATCAATGAAAACCATAAAGAAATGCTCTTTAATAAATGGGATGAGCAAATCAGGGAGGCAGAACAAGCAGCAGAAGGAGCAACCACAGCAGCAAGCAGTATCATTGATTGTGTAAATGAAAATTTCACAGGGAAAATTTGATCGCAGAGACCACTCCAGGATATTTACCTAATGCACAAAAACTACAGGCAGATTGGAAACAGAGAGCTCAAGAAAAGGCAAAAGCAATTCAAGGGTTAACCAAGTTGAACTGGGATTATTACTGGGCTTACTTGGTAAAGCCACATAGCCAATGGATGGCTGTTATGTGTATCATCAATTCGGCCGAAAAAATGGCACCAGCACTTGTCGATTATGTTTTCTCAGCACAGCTAAAAGTGGAAGTCAGCCAGCCGACTCTGCTCAAATAGATGCTGCATGCGTGCGATTTCAAGGACCAAATACAGAAGTAGTTTAATGTTAGATTTAATTTTAGCTTTAATTTTGTTTTATTTTCCTAAAAAGAGGATGGCCATTTAAACCACAGCCTACATTTTTTTAATAATTTATTTTTAGAATTAGTTTAGTAGTATTTAAACCCCCCTCGTGCATTTAGAGAAGGGTCCTGAAATTTATCAAAAACTTATCCCCAGAACATGCACTTTTGTACCCTCTGAGGAGGTTTTGATGAATGAATGGAACAGGATTTATTAATGTTTGCATTTGATATCTGCTACTGATGTTGCACTTTTGTACTCTTAGTGGATATTTGATCAAGGAGAGATAAATCGTGATCACTTGAAGCTCATGAGTAGGACTAGTTATAAATGGTATTTCTATCTCTTAACTATTTCTGCCTTGTGTTAGAGTGATTTCCAGATCAGTTGTTTATATATTAATGTATGAATGCTTGAGTTATCATTTGGCACTTTTGTATGGTGATAACTATTTATTTATGCTTAGTGTATGAATATCTCATTATGCGATATGTTTTGCACAACTGTTTCGTCTAACTTTTTATACGAAGTGGTTCATCTGTACTGAATTCTTTTCTCATAACAGTTGAATGATCTTTATTACCAGTTGTTGTTTGAAATCATTTTAGATCGCATAGAAGAAAAATCACACCCCGGGTTAGTGTAGATTTACATATTTATGTCATTAGAATATAGTTTCTTTATTATTAGATTAGAATTAGAGTAGAAGTATTCCATTTAGAAACTGTTAGAAACAGAAATATCAGATCTTTCTCACACACACACACAAATTGGGAAACTGGTCCCATATCCCCAGTCGGACCCGCTATACCAAACGGAAAAGGAGTTGCCAACCAAGGTCCGGACCGGGCGGGTATCCCCCTTGTTGTAGACCCGATTTTCGGGGCTTCAACAAAATCTCAGGAAGAAAAATAAATTGATTTATGATAATGGCCTGATATCCCAAAGTTCTGAGAGAAGAGGAGACTTTGGAAAAGATTTCTCGTAAATCCTTTAAATGAAAAAAAGGAAACCTGAGATTACTATCAGACAAAAACATGGTATCAGAAACTCAGATACAATAATAACTTAATATGACTATGAGATTCTGAGACCAAGGAATTCAGGCGAACAAATAAAATAAACTTTGTGAATCTAGGGAGGCAAATCTCAGAATATTTTTTTCAAAATAAACTTCTGATATAATACAGACCCAACAGTAAAATAAATTAGTGTAGTGTAGAGGCTCAAATCAACTTTGGCCGATGTAAGGTTCACAATGGAAAAGGTAAAATCTTGGATATGAGCACTTTTACAATTGTTGCAAATTTTTTTGGTGCAATTTTCCTTTTCTTATGGGTCTTCTTTAACTAAACATTTAATAATGTGAAAACATGTAAACCCATGGAAATTTTGAACATGAAATACTCTAGAATTCCATTATAGTTGCATAAAGGAGAAATGAGAATGATTATTGGCTCATCTTGCAGATTTGCAAAGAAATAAAATATGAAGGTAAGCATTAATACATAGCAAAAAAAGTAGAAATATTTCTGATGAGAAAGCAGAGACTTCCCTAAACATTCTATAACTCAAAAAAAATTAATTGCTGACTTTATTCATATACCTATATTATTAAAAGAAGAGATAAACATAAAACAACAAAATAACTAGACTAATTATACTACTTTGTCCTAACTGGATGAAAAGAAGCATCATTTATTTATACTTCTAATGTAACCATTCAAGCATTTTATTTCCCGTATGTATGTACAAGTCACACACAAGTACCAAAAATACAATTATAATTAAACCAACGAAAATAAATATGAATGTAGTATGTACACTAATTCTTAACATATTTACTAAAAACGGTCTATTTACAAACATTCTCTCTTGAAAAGTTTTCTCTAACCAAATCTATATGGGATCATAAAAATAAGGGTGCATATTTGATAGATAATGGAATGGATTACATGAAATAGAGGTTGAACAAGTATGAAACATGTCATTATACATACTATTAGCAATATTCTGTGACAATGAAACTTCTAAACAACTTTGAAATCGATCAAAAAAGTGTGGATGGAGGGTTATTGCATATATCAGAAGATCTTCAATTGGGTTAGATAGCTGGTCATATTGGATAAGTTGACTCGCAAGTGTTAATTCATGTTGAAAATGCACTCTAGAAGGAAAAATGAGTTGAAAAGATATGACAAATGGAATTGGAATATCAGAATCTCTTGATGGTCATGATCTAAATCTTGAGATTCTTCTTTACATTCCAGTAATGCACATTGTGAATTTGCAACACTTAATTTCTCAATATGCCAACAAATGACATCTAAAAATAAAAAAAATGAAAAAATAATATGAATCTGAAATCAAACAAAATAGATGAATGAGAAACAATGAAATTTTTATATACCTAGGGGGGATAATATGGGGTACCAAGGGAGGTACCCAAGGTAATAATGTAATAATGGGATGGGCCATAGTAATAAATAAGGTGGTTAACCCATGTCATGTAAGGGACCACAAGTAGTTAATAATAATGTAAAGGGCCCATGGTATTAGTTGATGGTATGAGGAAACCATGGTAATGATGCATGGTATTGTATGTATGAGGCCTATATAGAGGCTAGAGACTCCACATGGAGGGATATGAAGAGAAGTATTCTTGTATGAACAGGCATATGGCTTGTGGAGTGTTCTCCTTCCTTAAGGAGTGAATGTATGGTGTTGCCCTACCTTAAGGGTTTGATCAATAAAGTATCATTCCATATTATCTTTGGGTTTATTTGCATTATCTTATATTTTTATCAGATCTATAATATTCTTGGGTTAGATATATAACAATTGGTATCAGAGCACTTTCTTGGGCACAAAAGTGGAGATTTTTTTTTTATTTTTTGCAGGGTTTCGGGTGTGGCGACTTTGCAGGTCAGATCTGTACATTTTGGTGCAAGATCTGTAAAATAAAACTACAGATCTGGATTCTTTGTGCAAAAATAGTCGAATTCAAAAAAAAAAATCAGTTGAATCGGAGTCCAGATGAAGGAGATATCACTGATTTAAAAATCAATGGGGTTGCAGACAATTTTCAGGGCAGCGAGTTTGTGGCGCAGATCTAGACATCCTGGTGCAAGATCTACAAAATCTAATTGTAGATCTGAATTGTTTGAGAAAAATCACCCAATTTCAAAAAAAAAAATCAGTCGAATCGGAGTCCGGATGAGGGAGATATAGCTGATTTAAAATCAGCTCTTTTTTGTAGAAATTTTGGTGACGGCGGGAGAGCTGCAGCGCAGATCTGGAATTCTAGTGCCTGGATAAGGATTTCTATCACATGGGTAGATGCAGAATGGTCATTCCATTTCCGAAAACAGGTCATGATAAAGATTCTGAGCAATATTGACTAAACTGTGGCCACTTTAAATTTTCGCCAAGTGAGGAATTTTTCTCAAACCCTCTTCATGGAGATGCTATATTTTACAGGGAAAGATGATGGTCCTACTATGGAAGAATTCATACAGGGACACAAGTCCATACATGGGCCATATTGGAAGGTTTCAATGACGCTTAATCTGAGAGATGAGGCTGCAAATTGGTGGTCATCACTTGACCAAAAGCAGTTGACCAAACTTTCAGATGCAAAATTTGAAAAAGTCTTTTTGGACAAATGGTCTAGGGCTAGAAAAAAGGAGAATGCGAAACATAAGGGATTATTTGCTACAGGTGTCTCCTTATTGCAGGTTCATGGATTGATTCAGAAGGAGAAAATCATTGTGTATATAAATCCGAGTTGCAAGCAAAATCTCATAAATATCAACTTGACAAAGAAATTGCAAGTCCCAGCAAAACAAATTGAAAATACACAGGTTGATGATAAAGATGTTCAAATTTATAAGGATTTGAAGCTTTCTATGGATAAGTATGTGTTTCATGGTGATTTTTATGCTTCAGATATGGATAACATAGATGTTGTTTTGGGATATCCTTGGATGGAATCCGTGGGTACTATCAATATTAATGTGCAGAAGAAATTCCTGAAGCTATGGTATAAAAAGAAGAAAATTACATTACAAGATATTTCCATCCATAAACAGGTAGAGCACATGGAGGCTGAAGCAGAAGATGTTCAAGGGACTGACATATCAGATGATGAGCCTTTGATGATCGACAATCAAACACAAATAGAGGCTGCAGAAGAAAAGGTTACAGGTGATGATACATCAGAGGAGGGCTCAGTGGTTGAAGTCATATTGAAAAAGAAGACAACACAACAAGCACCACAGCAGGGTGAAGTCAAGCAAAAGCCATCGTGGGTTAAAACTTCGACATATCATCACCCACATCACCCCGCAAGACAACCATCAAGATGGAAACCAAGTAGTCACATGGCGGATAGAAAGGAGAGACGATCCACCTACTATACATCAACACAGAAGAGCTGCCACGGTCAACTTCCATCTCAAGCGAGCGAGGCAACAGCGAGATCGAGGGTCCACCTTTCTCTTGGATGGCTAGATGCATGTGCATGGTATCAGTGGACTACTCTTTTGAGTAGATCTTATTATTTGTGTTCTTCCCATGTTTCGGGGACAAAACATGCTTAGGGGGGTGGAATGTTATATACCTAGGGGGGATAATATGGGGTACCAAGGGAGGTACCCAAGGTAATAATGTAATAATGGGATGGGCCATAGTAATAAATAAGGTGGTTAACCCATGTCATGTAAGGGACCACAAGTAGTTAATAATAATGTAAAGGGCCCATGGTATTAGTTGATGGTATGAGGAAACCATGGTAATGATGCATGGTATTGTATGTATGAGGCCTATATAGAGGCTAGAGACTCCACATGGAGGGATATGAAGAGAAGTATTCGTGTATGAACAGGCATATGGCTTGTGGAGTGTTCTCCTTCCTTAAGGAGTGAATGTATGGTGTTGCCCTACCTTAAGGGTTTGATCAATAAAGTATCATTTCATACTATCTTTGGGTTTATTTGCATTATCTTATATTTTTATCAGATCTATAATATTCTTGGGTTAGATCTATAAGAGAAATGAACTCATAATTCACCTCATTGTTACAATTAATATTACAACAAAATTGGCACTGATTTGAAACAATTTCCTTGTCACAAGAATTAGCCAGGAAAGTACAATTAGAATGGTTATTGACAACAACTTGTAGAAGAGAGAGAGATTCATGACTAGGAATAGGAGCGAGAACTTGATCAGCATAAGAATAAAAATTTGGAATGGATTCTTGAATGTTGAAATCACGAAAATGATTAGTTGTTTGAAAATGAGAATTTATTGGAAAAATTTCTGCATTAGTGTTTTCTTCCTTTTCAACTATGGTTTGACTTTGATCATGAGGATTTAATGAGGAGTAAAATAAATCAACATCCTTAATATCAAAGTAATCATCCTAAATGACTTCATGACATTCACTAAAATTCACTTCATTCCCATAAAATGCATCAAAACAAGAAATATTGAGCACATGTTCATCAATGTCGGAAGAATGATCAATAATTGTCACTCTAACTTGATAAGAACTAATAGGTAATTCATTGATATCAACCCCTCTATTTTTTGGAACAACATTAATGCAAAGAGGGGATGAATTATTATTAGAAAAAATATCAAGATAAAGGGAAAAATGATAGTTTGAATAAATGAACCTGAAAATTCTCTATTTTCGAGTTCTTGTTGTAAAATACCTAAGGGGATATTATGTGGTATGGGGTACAAAGGGAATAAGGCAATAATGTGATGGGCCATGGTTAATAAATAAACTAGTTAAACTGCATCATGTAAGGGACCACTAGTAGTTAGGAATAATGTGATAAGCCCAATGTATTATATATATGGTATTGAGAGGCCCGTGGTAATGACCCAGAGTACTGTATGTATGAAGCCTATATAGAGGATAGAGACTCCCCATTGAGAGATGTCAAGGATTATTGAATTGGCAAACATATGGCTTATGGAGTGTTCTCCTTCCTTAAGGAGTGATTGTATGGTGTTACCCTACCTTAAGGGTTTTGATTAATAAAAATAAACATTTCTATATTCAGATCTTATTATTTCTAGGCATATTTCTATTTTCATAAATTTGTAGGTCATATCTATTACAAGTGGTATCAGAGCACTTTCTTGGGCAAATCAGAGAGATTTTTTTTTATTTTTCTTGTAGGAATTTTTGGGGTTGTAAGTTTGCAGATCAGATCTAAAACTTCTGGTTTAAAATTTACAGAAACAAATTGAAGATCTGGATTCTTTGCAAAAAAATACCCAATTTAAAAATAAATAAATAAATAAATAAAAAATCGGCCGAATCAGAGTCTGGATGAGGGAGATATCATTGATTTAAAAATCATTGTATTGCAGAAATGTTTCTGATGACAATTCATGGACGGTGGATCTCCAGTCAATTTTTACATAATTTTAAGAAAATAATTGCAGATTTGAGATCCACTTGAAAAATTACCCAATTTTAAAAAAACAATTGGTTGAATCGGAGTCTAAAGGAAGGAGATATCACTGATTTAAAAACAACTCTTTCTTCAGATTTTCTTTTTACCGTGGGACAGTTGTAGAGAAAATCTGAATTTCTAGAATGCTTAGATAGAGATTTCTATTAGTTGGGAAGATGGAGAATGGTGGTTCCATTTCCAAAGATAGCTTATAATAAGGATTCTGAACCATATTGATCGAGTTGTGTCCATTTAAAATTTTCGCCAAAGTAAATGATTTTTTCAAAACCCTCTTCATGGCTTCTAACAAGGAATTTATTTTTATAGGAAAAGATGATGACCCTACTATTGAAAATTTCATAAAAAGGCAAAGTCAACATTTGGGAAATATTGGAGACCCTTAGTATGGCTTTGTTTGAAACATGAGGTTGCCATATGGTGGAGCTCATTTCATAGCAAGAAGTTGTCCAAACTTTTGGATGAAGAATTTGAAAACCTTCTCTTAGACAAATAGTCTCATGCTACACAACAGAAGAATGAAACATGGAAAGGGTTAGATTCTGATGATATCTCCTATTACAGGTTCATGGATGTATTTAGAAAGAGAAGATAATTATGTCTATCAATCCTAATAGCAAGAATAATTTTATTAATATCCATTTGGCTAAAAGATTGCAAGTCCCATCCAAACAAATGGAGCACACATAGGTTAATAATTAGCAGGTGCAAGTTTTTAAAGATTTGAAGATTTCTATGGATAAGTATGTATTGCATTATGATTCTTATGCTTCAAATATAGCTAATGTGGATGTTGTTTTGGGATACCTTGGATGGAATCTGTTGGTACTATCAATATTAATGTGCAGAAGAAATTCCTGAAGTTCTAGTATAAAAAGAATAAAATTACATTACAAGATATTTTCATCAATAAATAGGTAGAGTCCACAGAGACTAAAGTAGAAAATGTTGCAGTATTGATATATCAGATGAGGAGTCCGTGGTTGAAGTAATAATACAAAATAAGAAACAAGTGCAGGTGCCACAACATGTACCAGATCCCAATCAAACTCCATTAGGGGGTGAATTAAAGAAAGATACACCGTTGGTTAAAAATTCAACATATCACCACCCACATCACCCAACAAGAAAACAAGCAACATGATGGAAACAAATTAGCAACAAGGAAAACAACCTCCGCACGATAGATAGAGAGGTGTGAAGATCCAACTACAACACATCAACAAAAAGGAACTGTCAGGATCAACTCCCATTTGAAGCGAACAAGGCATTGTCTAGATCGATTAATCACTTGTCTATGGGATGGCTAGATGCACGTGCATGGTACCAATGGACTACTCTTTTGAGTACATCTTATTATTTGTGTCCTTATTACGTTTCGAGGACGAAACATTTTTAAGGGGGTGGAATGTAGTATACCTACATGGAATATTATGGGGTATGGGGTGTAAAGGGAGGTACCCATGAGAATAAGGTAATAATGTGATGGGCCATAGTTAATAAATAAAGTAGTTCACTAAAATCATGTAAGGGACCACTAGTAGTTAGGAATAATGTGATAAACCCATTGTATTAGATGTATGGTATTGAGAGACCCATGGTAATGACCCAAAGTATTGTATGTATGAAGCCTATATAGAAGCTACAGACTGCCCATTGAGAGATGTCAAGGATTATTATATTTGCAAGAATATGCCTTGTGGAGTGTTCTCCCTCCTTAAGGAATGATTGTATCATGTTACCCTACCTTAAGGGTTTTGATTAATAAAGAGAACCATTTCCATATTCAGATCTTGTTATTTCTGCGCATATTTCTATTTTCATATATTTGCAGGTCAGATCTATTGGAAGTGGTATTAGAGCACTTTCTTGAGCATAGCGGAGAGATTTTATTATTTTTTTTATAGGAATTTTTGGGGCAGCAAGTTCGTAGATCAGATCTGAAACTTCTGGTGCAAAATTTGCAGAAACAAATTGAAGATTTGGATTATTTCCAAAAAATACCCAATTAAAAAAAAAAGAAAACTAGCCGAATCAGAGTCTGGATGAGGGACATATCATTGATTTAAAAATCAATTGTATTGCAGAAATGTTTCTGATGACAATTCGTGGACAACGGATCTCCAATCAATTTTTACATTTTTTATGGGAAATTTTGAGAAAATAATTGCAGATTTGAGATCCGCTTGAAAAATTATTCAATTTTAAAAAAAAATGGTTGAATCGGAGTCCAAATGAGGGGATATCACTGATTTAAAATCAACTCTTTTTTCAGAATTTTTTGACCACGAGACAGTTGCAGAGTGAATCTGAATTTCCAGAATGCTTAGATAGAGATTTTTATCAGTTGGGAAGATGCAGAATGGTGGTTCCATTTCCAAAGATAGGTTATAATAAGAATTTTGAGCCATATTGATCGAGTTATGTCCATTTAAAATTTTCACCAAAGTAAGTGATTTTTTCAAAACCCTCTTCATGGCTTCTAACAAGGAATTAATTTTTATGGGAAAAGATGATGACCCTACTATTGAAAAATTCATAAAAAGGCAAAGTCAACATTTGGGAAATATTGGAGACCCTTAGTATGGCTTTGTTTGAAAGATGAGGCTACCATATGGTGGAGCTCATTTGAGAGCAAGAATTTGTACAAACTTTCGAGTGAAGAATTTGAAAACCTTCTCTTAGACAATAGTCTCATGCTACACAACAGAAGAATGAAACATGGAAAGGGTTAGATTCTGATGATATCTCCTATTACAGGTTCATGGATGTATTCACAAAGAGAAGATAATTATGTCTATCAATCCTAATAGCAAGAATAATTTTATTAATATTCATTTGGCTAAAAGATTGCAAGTCCCATCCAAACAAATGGAGCACACCTAGGTTAATAATTAGCAGGTGCAAGTTTTTAAAGATTTGGAGATTTTTATGGATAAATATGTATTGCATTATGATTTTTATGCTTCAGATATATCTAATGTGGATATTGTGTTGGGATACCCTTGGATGGAATATGTTGGTAGTATAAATATTAATGTGCAGAAGAAATTCTTGAAGTTCTGGTATAAAAAGAAGAAAATTACATTATAGGATATTTCCATCAAAAAATAGGTGGAGTCCAAGGAGAATAGAGCAAAAAATGTTGCAAGTATTGATATATCAAATGAGGAGTATGTGGTTGAATTAATACTCAAAAATAAGAAACAAGTGCAGATGCCACAACATGTACCATATACCAATCAGACTCCATTAGGGGGTGAATTAGAGAAAGATACACCATTGGTTAAAAATTCAGCATATTACCACCCACATCACCCAACAAGAAAACAACCAACACGATGGAACCAAATTAGCAAAAGAAAAACAACCTCCTTACGACAGAGAGAGAGGTGCGAAAATCCAACCACAACACATCAACAAAAAGGAACTATCAAGATCAACTCTCATCTCAAGCGAGCAAGGCACCGTCTAGATCGAGTAATCACTTGTCTATGGGATGGCTAGATGCACGTGCATGGTACCAATGGACTACTCTTTTGAGTACATCTTATTATCTGTGTTCTTATTACGTTTCGAGGACAAATTTTTTTTAAGGAGGGTGGAATGTAGTATACCTACGTGGGATATTATGGGGTATGGGGTATAAAGAAAGGTACCCAAGAAAATAAGGTAATGATGTGATGGGCCATAGTTAATAAATAAAGTGGTTAACCTGAATCATGTAAGGGACCACTAGTAGTTAGGAATAATGTGATAAGCCCATTTTTTTAGATATATGGTATTGAGAGACCCATGATAATGGCCCGGAGTATTGTATGTATGAAGCCTATATAAAAGCTAGAGACTCGATGTCAAGATTATTATATTTGCAAGCATATGCCTTGTGGAGTGTTCTCCTTCATTAAGGAGTGATTGTATCGTGTTACCCTACCTTAAGGGTTTTGATTAATAAAGAGAATCATTTACATATTCAAATCTTGTTATTTTTGGGCATATTTCTATTTTCACATATTTGCAGGTCAGATCTATTACACTTGTGCATTTTCTCTATTGCAAATTTCAGATTCCTGATCATTCATTTGTCTACTTATGCTTTCTTGAAGACTGTTTCTTGGTTTCATTGCATTTTGTCTTTGATCAACATGATAAAATTCAAAAAAAATTGTAGTTGATGCCGCATTATTGTAATATTTAATTTCTTCTTGTGCTTGTTGATTTATTAACTGATTTTTAAAATTTATTTCATGCTAAATTTCAGATTTCGTGGTGGCTAGTTATTTAAGTTTTTTGTTGGTATCTTCTTGCAGTTGATTGTAATTTTTTTTCAAGCTTTGTGATTGAAATTCATTAACATGGAGGAGAGTATCATGATCATCATACATAATTGAGGCAACTTCATCATGATTGCCATGCACCTCCATATCAAAAATTTCAATAATTTTAATAGAGGCCGAAGAAGAATCATCAAAGATTGAAATTGTCTCATATGGGTTTGTAGTGGGAGGGAGAGAACAAGCATATTCCAACCATTCCATCAATTCAAAATCTGAAGGTTTATCCTCAACTTTGAATCTTAAGCAATTTATTGAAATCTAACATTAAAATCTATAAAAGATTCATTTTCAAACCTTCGTAAATCTTCACTTCATCACATACCTGTTCATAATAATAACCATCAAATTCATAAAGGAAATTTGTGATAAATTGATCCCAACTGTGAATAGAGGTAACCAGAAGAGATTCACCCCATCTTTTGTATTTTTGCAAGAATGTAAGAGTAAAAATTCTTCATAAAATACCTTCAACAATATCATGAAAAAAAGAATTTGAAATTTTTTGAATAAATTGTAACACATGACCAAATGTAGAAGCATTATTCTTACTGTTCAATTTACCTTTGATAAGTTTCTTACTACTTCCAGTGAAGTATTGGTGGATGCACATCCATAGATACAACTCCAAATTGGAAGTTTGGGAGGAGCCATTGTGATTAAATAAATACTTTAAAATACAAAAAAATACAAAATACAAGTAGTCATTAGGCCCTCCTTCTAGTTCCAAAAATGTTGATGTTCAAAAATAACATCATCAACATGTCAGGGAGACAAGTACCCAGTAAAAGGCCCAACTAAGCTCTTATCCATTTGATTTATTGGTTCCAACTGGTTCAACTGGGTCCAATCACCCTCTCTCCCTCTCTGCTAGCGTATAGTATGTTTATTACTGACCAATAAAAAGAGAGAAATTAGATATACTTTCTTGCAGATGTCTTGCAAGAAAGCGATCCTTAAGTTGATTCTATAGCTTAGCCAAACTACAGCTAAGTTCTACCCCTACGTGAGGGGACTTCTATAATGCATAATTAAATCTAAATGCATATTTACTGCAATATGCAAGTAAAACAAATCCTATCTCGAATTGGGAAAATGATAGCCCTCTCTCAATTCAATAACAAATGAACTAACTAATAAGGGGAGGAGGATTGTTTATATGATTAAATTCATTATATATTTTTCATTAATTAAAGAAGTAGTTCAGTCAATTAATGAATAAGAAAACAAAATGGGAATGTATTTAAACAATAAATAGTTATTGCTTAGTAAATTCCTACTTCAATGAAATCGTAATAATTCTAATTCTATTATGCTCCTCAGAGATAGCTCTTGGAGAACTTAAATAGCATAAAATATAGATATGACAATAGTGCTCAATATTAGAATGCAATACACTATTGAGAACAAGAATTAAAATTAATTGCAGAAATTCTAATAATAGAATGATTAATTTACATCCCAGACAATAGTGCACATGTAATGAAAATTAATTAAAAACATACAAAAATCTCATTACAAGAATTTACAGTCTTTAAGAAACTTTAGCTCCTTGGAGAAGTTGACAATAGTAGTGCAAAACAAGCTCCTCTTTTAGAACTAAAAATATCCCATCTCTCCATAATTTAACTCATAGTACATTACAATAGTGCAAATGCACAGCAAGAAAAATCATAGAGTTTTCCCCAAACCTCAGATATGAAGTTTTTCCCTCAGCTACAACTATAATATCTTATTACAATAGTACTTTCAAAGCCTCTACTTGCATATATGAACCATTCTTCATTCTCAAAACTCATATTTAATAATTACAAGAAATCTAAAAAATAAAGAATTGTTGAGAGTAGTTTCCAAATCCTGAATTAGAGCAACAAATTCCTCATTTTTCTCTTTATTGGTCTCTTTCTATTGTTCCAAAATGCCTCAAATCTGAACTCTCCAACTGATCTCCTGTTATAAACCAATCAAAACCAAAAATAAAAATAAGCCAAATTAGAAATTAGAAAATCAAACTCTCGTGAAATTGCTAAATTAAAATAAATAAAATTCCAAGAAATTCTGAGATGAGATCACTTCAAATGGATCTGATTAGCTTTTGAATCAATACTGGAGAATGAATTAGCGACCACAATTTTCCCAAGCTAGTGAAATTTTCCCAAATCAAACTTGAAAAATATAATTATTGTTGCAAATTTGTCACTTCGTCTTTTGATAATTTTCTAGGTCATTAAATGATTAAATTTTCTAAAATTAACATTGCCATATTATTCTCCCGAACCTTAGCTTAGCTTTCCAACGAGATATTGTGAGTTTGCTTTGGCCAAGTAAATATTGAAATATGCCTCTCCAAAGTTGAAGTGTCGAAATTATCAAAATTCTAGAAAATTATCAACCTCAATCATAATTAAGAAAATTTAATTAAATATCTTAATCCTAATTAATTATAAAATTAAAATTAATTAATTATTAATTATTTACAATTTAATTAATTATATACCATTCAAATTAAATTAACTACAAATTATAAAAATTAAATTAATTAAAATAAATAATTATATAAACTAATTTAAATTAAAATAATTTTATTTAATATTAAAACAACATTGTAAAACGTGACATGGATTAAACGGATTTTGGTCTCATGTAATTGGCCAGAGTGGGAGGCATAAGCATGGGTTTTATCTATAAGAAATGGAGTGGGTGGATAAGGTATTATATGGGAGGCATAAGGTGTTTCAGAACATGAATTTCAGAGGAGACTTTTGAAATGTGTTACGAAATTTAATAGTTCCTATGCCCTGACATACAACGTCCCGACTCACTCCCGAGGTGAATTTTCAATGGTGGTAATGAAATGGAGTTACGATTTTCTTGAGTTTCGAAATGGGAAGGAGTGAGATGTGGTGAGTGAAGGGGGTTTTTGGAGTTGAATGATATCGGAGTTCTTTTAAATAGAATCGAAAAATATATGTGTGGAGGTCATTAAATAGATAATTTTGGTTTTGGTGATTTTGTAAGATAGTTAGTAAAAAATAAATTAATTAATAAAAAATTATTATAGAATCAATATTTACAATTAATTTACAAATAATAAAATAAAATACATTTTGTACATTTTTTAATCGTGGCCGTAAAAATTTCCGGAATTTGGATAAACATTATTTGCAAACCATTCATCTAAATGAGATGAAACTAGAACCAATGGAAAGATAACGGAAAATCTAATGCGATCAAGCAATCAGAAAGGAATTATGAAGAAAACAAAAATCTCGCAAAATTGTGAGACACTAAACCAAAAGAAAATATTAAAAAGACGATTTAGCCGAAATTTATGAAAACAGTCCTCATTACTATTACAAAGATAATAAGTTAAAAATGGTGGTGTTGTGATTTCAGCACAACATGGTGATATTCATATTTTTTAATATCTTCATGTATTTGTGCGGAGATGTTTGTATTTCATCCACATTGCTTGTTCCGCACAACTACGACTACACAACATCTTTTGTACAAATTTTATTTGGAAACATAAATCTATTGTGTGAAGAGGTCTACATTTTTTGCACTTCTTGGTTCCCACAAATTTTCCTATACACGCTATATGTGGAGACCCCACCAGTGTGAATAATTATTTTAGTAAATGATTAACGTATATGGAGTTATTGTTAATATTTGGTATATTTTGAACATCTGCTTGTGCGGAAGTGCTCTATGTATGAATGTCCACACTTTGCATTAAGTGCTAATATTTTAGTTATAAATAATGCATATTAAAAGTCAAGTTAGTATAAGTTCCGCGGATATTAACATTTATTATGTTCATATAACTGATAATATTGTTATTGTAAATAATTTTTCGAATATTTGTTTGTTTATGCCCTTGTGCAAAAATGATTTTTGTGCAGATGTATGCACATTGAACTAAACACTTTTGTTGATAATATTATTTCCAATTCCTTTAGTTATAGATAATTCATATCAATAGTTAAGTGACTAGAAGTAGTGTGGAGTACACTCAAAGTTGTTTATAAAACTGCATTTTATTGATCACAAGCTTTGTCTATAGCAGAACAAGCTTTCATGTTTGCATTTTGTGGATGATACCATTGTTTATGCACATATTATTTATAATATTTTAATTCTAAATAATGTATACTACTGTTATTTAAGTAAATTTCAATTTTAAATAGTGTTCTCAATTAGCATAAGTGCAGTAGTGCAGGGAATGTCCATCGTGCAGACGAAGCTTTTAATATGTGAATCACTGCACTTCGTAATTTAGTATTAAATAATTGTAATACCACTCAAGAAAGTAGTGGAATTATACAATTGTTGCTAATACTTTAGTTATAAATGATGTGTATCTACCCATATTTATAGCTAATTAAGTGGGTTCTACATTTTGATCACACTTATGTCTGAGCTCATGCTTTCCTCAAACTTCTTTCGTGTATGCTATGTGTGGACACACTTCCTCCATAGGTGGTGTGAAATGGAGTCCACCAACCTTCGCGTTGAAGAAATTTATATTTGTTGTTTGCAATAACAACGGGATAACGGGTGGAACAATATGATAATATTACAAATATTTTAATTACAAATAATGTTTTTATTTAAGTATTCAGGGGTTTTCACAGTGCATTGTATTAGATATCATTTTTTGGGATTCAACTGTAACAAGTAAGTCATTCATCTATGACCATTTCCATGAGAGGTAGTTGTAACTGACTAATTTCTCATGATCTTTTAATATTCCAGTTAGCACTCATTGTATCGGGTGATGCTCACAGGGGTGAATAAGTGAGATTGAAACTAGTGAAATGAATCACATAGCATCAATCATCACTTTCAGGGCTTGCACCCATAACGAGGTCTTCCCGGGAGGTCACCCATCCCGATCACCTCTGGCTCAAGCGCGCTTAATTGTTAAGTTTTCCCCCCAATCAAGCCCACTTAGTTTGCTACCCCATTTACAAAACCTTAGCAACTATTGTGCCTCATGAACCATTCAAGTAGAGTGAAGGGAACTCTACTTGAATGATTCATGAGGCACAATACTTGCTAAGGTTTTGAAAATGGGGTAGCAAGCTAAGAGGGCTTGATTGTGGGGAAAAATCTAGAGTTAAGCTTGCTTGAGCCAGAGTCTATCTCAGATGGGTGAACTTTGGGGAAGCCCTGGTTACTGGGTGCAAGCCCTGGAAGTGATAATTGACGCTATGTGATTCATTTCACTATTTTCAATCTCATTTCTTCATCGCTTTGAGAATCACCCGATGCAATGAGTGCTAAGTGGACTATTCAAAAATCATGAGAAATTAGTCAGTTACGACTATCTCTCATGGAAATGGTCATAGATGAATGACTTAATGCAGTTGAATCCCAAAAAATGATATCTAATGTTTTCTATTGCTAATATTTAAATATTAAATATTTCGTATTTGCTTTTACAATTTTTTTCATTATAAGTAATCTGTATCTATATATTGTCAAATATCAATTGTCTGATGTAATTTAGCACTAGTTTTATTTATGGTTATGTGGTAGTTCTATTGCGCAGAGGAAGCTTTCATGCTTTAATTATGCGAACACTTGCAATTCACATTAAATGCTTTTGTAGAATTTTTTCTAGGAACTGGTATGTAAGTGTTGAGTTTAGCTATGAAAAAATTCAAAACTAATGTGTAGTGTCAGTTTTCATTTATCAAATTTGGTAGTCTATATTATAATCATTATTAGTGTAATATAAAATTAGTGTTTATAACATATTTTATTATGTGATTACTATAGATTTTGTCTCGGTAGTTGTGTTGATGCCTCTAAAATCACTGCATCAACATCGGGGAAAACAACCCGGTCCAAACCTTAAAGCGGCTCCTTTTCCGTTTGGTGTGGTGGCTCCGACTGGATGTAATGGGACCAGTTTCCTAGTGATATATGAGTTGATGGATGATTGATTTGTAATGGATAACGGGAATGATAAGTGCTTTATTCTAAAGTGCAAAATATACAAAGATAACTAATCTATCCTGAGTATTCTTCTCACAATGTGATTCTTGATTGTTTCTATTGACAAATAAACATGAAGATGACTTATTCATAAATAAAAATATGCATTCACATGATAATTACATTGTTCAATTAATTGAAAAAAGTAATAATTAAAACATTATCGCAGTGATCGTAATATATCACTGACATATATATATATATGAAAGATGACAATTCAGAAACATCTAGTAGTGACAGGTTAAGGAATTGTTGTAGAAACATATACACATCAATAATAACAAAGTTAATAAATGCTAATTCACATAGAGAAATAAAGTGAAAACATAGATAGTTGTACTGTATGCATTTGGATCTCCTCCAATGTGAATCACATTCAAATTCTGCCTTCTAATTTGGAAATGCTTTCATAGGTAGCAAAAGTGCATATCTCATAAAAACCTTCTTTGTCAAAATTCAGAATTTTGGTCTAGTCTTCTATAAAAAATATATAGGAAGTACAATAGTGCAACTTTTGATTTAAGTCTTAATACAAAATTGTGGACCTTTTATAAAAACATGAAAGGGTCTTTAAATAATACAAATAACAACAAACTATGAAAGGAAGTCGCGATGCATTGGTATAACAAAAACACATAAATCTCAGATTTATCTTAAAATAACAGTGCTGCAGTCAATCGAAAGGATTCATTGTATTGGCATATCTTCTTGTGATCGCAGTTGACAAATGGCAAGCATTGGCTGGACCTCTAGTGGCTGACTCATATGAGAGTGTAACTGAGCTGTAAATGTGGCATCGACAAGTTCAGGATCATGTGGTTGATCGCATCTGTGAGACACTTCTCGACATTTGCTGGCTGTGTGGTTTTACAAGGAAAAACCAAAACGTTTCCCATGTTAAGTTGTAAATGCCTTTGTTCAGATTTTCTCTTTGCATTAGCTCTTGTTTCCATAGTTGTTCTAATGATTTCACCTTTGGGAGTTTTCCTGGAGAGCATTCTGTTATTAGATTAGATAAATACATACTATTGTTGATTAATTCAATCAGATTATTTGTTGTTGATCTGCATCTGGATGTAGCTCTCTCAGCTTTCATTAACTGAGACTCCCATTCGGAAAATAGAATTTCTTTATGTGACTCCTGTATCTTTGGTAGATTGGCAGCTTTTCCCTCTTTCGAATCTTTCCAAGATAGAAAATTAGTTAATATTTCATCTGCCTTCTCTAACTCAAGCTTTGCATCCACTGATTTTTCGATCATAGATGCTGAGATGTCACATAAAGGAATAGACAATGATATATTATGACACAACAGGTCCAATTGTCATGATAAATCTTTGGTCATCTCCAGGGCTTCAGTTCTAAATTCATCTACCTGGGGATTTCCTTTGAATCGCTCTATTTGATCTTTCATTAGGGTGATTTGCTATTCTTTTGATTTCTTCACCTGCTCGTTCAATAGTTGTATTTTTCTCAATTCTTGAGACAACTCTTGCTACTTATGGATGGCATGTTCATCAATTCTCTACAAAAAAAAAAAAAACAATCCTTACCCTGTGCTATTAGGAATAGATTGGGCCACTGACATGAATGAAGTAATAGAGATTGTTGAAAAAGACAATCCTTACCCCGCGCTATTGGGAATAGATTGGACCACTGACATGAATGGAGTAATAAATCTAAAGAAGCACAAGATGATCTTTGAGAAAAAGTCACTACGCGTAGTGGTACCTTTAGAACCTGCAGAAGGATCGCGCTACACAGAGCCAGTGTGCGACTAAGACATCGACGACGATCTGGACTACATATCCAAGATAATTGTGCAGGAGCAAGATTGGGTAAATCCAACCTTGGATGGCTGAATCTCTTGGGAGCACGAAAGCTCCTACACATCAGATTCTGATGACGAGATAGAATGATGGAAGAACTGGTTAGACGAGGTAACCATGCTCAATTGTAACATGATGACAAGATCGTTGCGCTGCATAGCAATAGAGGTAAGATATCTTCCTACGTATAACAGGTTGAGTGATGTGGATGACTTCCTGAACAAATTTGAAAGAGAAACTGTACCAGAACAACAACGTTTCGACACTCTGAAATGGATACTGCGAGTTATGCCCACAAGATGGTGGGGTACGCACCAATGAAGTTTTGAGGACTGGTAGGAATGCAGAAGGATGGGAAGCCTCCAATGCAATTAACAGACAAAATTGTTGGACGAACCAGCCCGCACACCCACCTATCCAGGTGGATGTAGGCATATGGTATGAAACCTATGCAAATTCACACCGTCCTCGCAGTAGGAGACATGATCAGTAAGCAGTTGCGGGTAAGGCAATGGAACGAACAACCCCTCCGGTTGGGACCCCGAAGTATAGAAAGACCAAGTGCGCAGAAGAATATCCACACAGAGTATTTTAACAAAGTACACGAAGTGCTGAACAAGGTCCACAATGTGAAGCAGACTCACTGGGACCTCTGCATACTAGCAGTTCTATGGGCTTATGGACTGCGTGCAAGAACCTGACCGCACAGGCCCCGCCAAGGCTGGAGTATGAAGCAACCTCTTTAAGTCCTATAGTACTTGGAGAGCTTAGACTGCACATGATAGCACTAGTGGATACAACGGTTCGCGAAACCTTGGAAGCATAAATCCAATAGGAAAATTTTGGACTCTAAGAACTTGAAGAAGAAGGGGTACGATTAAGGAAGAAAAGCACTCTGGGGGACGTGGAAGTCAAGAACCTAGAGGAAGAGATAAAGGATTATTTTCTCGGCAAAAAGACAAGGGTGATAAGGCAGGATGCGTACAATCACGATGACAGGTTTAAGACTTATCTCCGTGAATTGATCAGTATGATTCCTTGGCTTGGACCGCACATTACTAAGCAAATTGACCAGGGTAGCACGTTGCAGATGCTAAAGTGCACGATGCCAACCGTAACAAGAAACGCTGGTTATTTTCCAGGCAACATGATGGATGACAAGATGAAACTTTACACGGGTGGTGCAACCAACTGACTAGCCGAAGGAAGTACAGTCTTAGTGCTCTAGGAAGTTGAAAGGAAGTGTGGGAATATAAATTATTCTTCTCGGGAGCTGCGTGATGTTGGAGTTGCAAGCAGAAGCAAAGAGTCACAAGGTCCCCGACCATGTACGAGGCGCTGCGCTACCATGCGGGTTGACAAAAAAGTGACCATTGAAGTCACTATTCATGATCAAATGCTCAACTTAAGACCAAATGGAGTGGGTGGTAGGCATTTAAGACGTGATTTATGGGAAAGATTTGGGAAAATATCTCGCCAAGGGACTGCCTTAGTGAACCGGATTTGGTGGGAACAGTCGAATTCAAATTCAAAAAGCGTTATAAAATACAAAGGGCTACCCAACAAACAACACTTGGTCATTTGTGAATTGAGCTATTGAGCATAGCCCTGATTGTTGTGTGTCGAGCGTTGATTGAGCCCCTGAGTTCACGAGTGCTATATTTCTAGACGGATACGATGGAAATAGCTGAGGATGTTATGGAGATAATTGAAATGACCACCGAGGAGGCCACGCAGGCCCTGACCATGGGGGATGCTATGGAAGGTACTGAGATTGTGGAAGAAATCTTGAAATCACCACGCAGACCAAGACCCAAGAAGGACAAACAAGTGATGATTCACGTATGTGCATCCCCACGGAACTCACTGTGTACCAAGTTGTGAATGGAGGAGAAGGTGAAATTTGTCACCATAGAGACCGATGAAGAAGAGGAAGACCTGGAGGACATAATCATCGCAGAAGATGGGGATGAAGGAATGGAGGAGGAAACTCAACCTACACACCCCCCAAAAATGTTTCCCACCTATGTCCCCCTGCGAAAAGGGAAGGCTAAAGTGCCGAAGGACCTAGATGAGACCAAGAGCTCGCTCCAAACCCCGCTCCTCCCAAACAACATTATCTTTGAGGTCACGCACCTGGGACAGGTGCCGAGCCTAAAATTCGAATATTGGGACCTCGTTGACCATGAGAAGTTCCCTCACCTTGAGACCAGGCACCTCATGAAGCCCAAGTGGAACACTGTGGTGGGGTTTACAGAACTAGAGCTGTGAAAGTGGCTGTGCGGTGTGGAAAAGGCTGGACTACTAAACTTTCTCTAGGTGCCACACTTCCATTGCGCACCAATAACCATTTTCATTATCTGGCAGCTGCTCTGCCTGGTGCATGATGGGTGTTTGCGGCTGGAGGAGCACATCCCCATCATAGCAGACTTGATTCACCGCATTTCCCAGCTTCCTTGCAAAGGAGAAGACCCCACGGTCATATCAAAAGGGAATAATAATGACTTGGCTATGGCGAAGGCCATGAAGAAAAATTACACGCTAGAAAAGAAGAAGAGGGGATACACCATCTCCAGCATCAAGGACAAAGAAGTATGCGTGGTGACCCAATTCCTGGCAGGAAAGGTTATGTGCAAGTGTCGTGCGGACGAAGTACCTACGTCGGTCATAGTACAGGTTGATCAGTGCGCGGAGGGGGTCCAGTTTAACTAGTTCGAGCTCCTCTGCAAGGAGTTTTTAGAGAATTGTCATGAAGCTCAGGAATAGGGAAAAATGTTCCACTATGCATGGATTTCGCTGTCCATAGTGCTCATGGCAGGTGAATTACAGGAGGATAGTCGATTCCCCATAATTCGCAGGGACCTGCTAGAGGCCGCGAAGTACACTTCGCTCTCGGACACAAAGGATTCCAAGAGGATCCACTACAATAAAATATTCTGGGTGTTCATGGAGATGAGCCTCAGAATGTGGACCAATAGTAAGCCATGGTTGTCGCCCACTGTCTACAACAGACTACAGAGCTTAGTGAAATTCAAAGTAGACATCCACAAAATTTATATGAGGGCACGCAAGGACCCGACCAAACAGTGGATAAAGCTACCCTTCATAGCCACAGACGACATCATTTTTAACGTATTGGAGGCATGGATGCCAGAGTGGCGCACCCTAGACATTGCGAGGATCGAGAAGTCATTGGCACAAAGAAAGAAAGATGAGGCCAAGTTGCACATCGCACAGTTGGCTGAAAATCGAAGGAAGGAAGCAGCGGTAGCAGAAGTGCAAGCGGCATGGGACGCTGAATAGCAAGCAACTGAGCAGGGAAAGGCCACAACAGCAGTAGTAACATAGGAGGCAGCTGTGAATTCGGGCGAGGACCAAACGATGACTTCGCATGGGCAGGAAGTAGAGATAAAAGAAGGAGGCACGGACCCACAAACCGCGTCAACACAGTTGAAGCCCCATCACCCAACTGAGCAGACAGGGTCACGTAAGAAGGTCAAGGCATTGAAGTTGTCTATTGACCCTATCACCCTAACCGAGGGTTATTTGCACGACATCAATGAGACAATGCGCGATGTCACCTCTACGCTCTCCAATTTATCATGCAGGAGAACCAAATTGTGTTGGGGGCCCTCAGAGCACAGTTGCAGGAATTACAGGTGTGCCATCCTCTCGACCAGCATCACAGTTGGAACAATAACAACTGAACATATGTTGTGCGCGCGGATGACAAATACCATAGTGCTGCCGGAAGGGGCACTAGTGACAACAAATGAGGCCAACAGGCCTACGATTAGTGCGTTGAAGGGTCTTGGTATCAATATGGTTGCATTCCCACGAGAGACCTTATATGTGTTGCAAGATAGGATAACTGCAGAGTTGCAAGCTAGGGAGACTCACGCACTGCAAGTCCTCAGCGAGCAGAAAATCAATATGGAATAATTGAGCTTGCAGCGCGACGAATTGGTGTCACAGAATCAACAGTTGGTACAGGTAATAGATGATGCTTGCCAAAGCATCCTCGAGCTGGCTATCCCAATGGACATACCAGCAGAGGTGCGCATCTGCACGTTAGTAGCAGGGGTGCGCGAGGCACGGGAGGAAATGAAGGTTTAGCTGGAGCAAAACCTTCATATCATCGAGCTGCGATTAAAGGCACAGTCGTCCACCCCTCCGGAAGTCAGAGAATAGAGTGCTAGCACTATCATAGTGGGACTGGACGAAATTGGCATTGCAGTGCGAGACTGCACTGACATGTTGAAAGAATCACTTGAGGTCCTTACAAATCTGCAAGAGGACCCCAACATCCAGCGCTTAGATACAAAGGAGCGAAAAAGCCAACAACAGTATGACAGCGTCTGAGGAACTATGCAAACGGTGGTACTCACTCAGAGGCTCACGCGGATGCAACAGGCTAAAGCGCTGAAAGAACAGGTGGACGTGGATCGACACAAGGAGGCAGTCTTGAAGGCACGCATTCAGATTTTCAACCTTGGATTGATGAGGCCTTCACCATCACAACAAAAATTGAAGGCAAGCTCGCACAAATGCAGGGGATGCATGCACTGATACAGAGAAGCAATTCTAACACAGAGGTCTTGGAACAACGTATGCAACAGATCCAACAGACATCAGCTCAGGGTGTTTTTGACCTTGCCGCAGTTCGAAAATAGTTGGAGGGACTTCGCGCAAAGATCTCCATGCCAATAGAGTGACTCGAGGGCGATTCACGATGTTTGTGTTGGGGGCGTGTTGGGCATGGAATCCCGCGAAGGCACGTTTTGGGGCTTAAAGCCCAAGTTTTGATGGAATCTTGTTGTAAAAGCTCCGCAAATTGTGGGCATGGGGATCGAAAGTATAATAGAGTCACAGGGTTGTCCACCCTTGTTTTTGTAATGTAATGTCAGCTGGATAGACCTACCCATGGTCCTCGGACCATGGGATTGTATAAATAGAGCGAGGCTCTAAGTGTAAAAGAGAAGGAAGAAAAAGAAGAGAATAGAAGGATGAGAAGTTTAAGTGATTGAATCGAAGTGTAAAGTGTGTCTGTGGGTCGTAGAGTAGGAGAAAGCTCTGTAGCTGAGTGCGCAGAGGCCTAGTAGTCCGCAACTGAGTGTGCGGACCCTACGGCTTAGTGTGCAGGGCAGGTCAAGTCTGTAACCATTGGAAGAATCAATAAAGAGAATTTTCGCTATAATTCTATGTATCTTTTACTGGTTTAATGCATGATTGGATATAATTTGCAAGTATATAATTTATTTACTGTGCGAACCTGTATGAATGTTTTATATTGTTAAGTATAACTTAAGACATTTAAGTAGGTGAAGGTGCTTAATTAGTACTGGAAGATAAATAAGATCTCGGGTAATAGCGCAAAGCACAACACCACCTCTGGTTAGGGCTGCGCGAAGGCAGGGTATTAGGCCGCGAGGAACGGAAGGTGTGCAAAGCTAGCTGCGCGCAGGAACAAGAAAAGGACCAGTCGAGCCTCTCAGACATCTCAAGGGTGCAGAAACCTGGTTCTAGCACCCTCCCATTCTACTTCGAATGAGAACTCAAACCGTGCCCCGTCAATTGTTGCCAAAAGGGCCAGTAGTACAGGGATTTGTTTGGCTAATTAACTCTGAACCTAGGTCGGGCCCCCCAAGCCAACATTTGTTATCGATCTTGGTGTATCAAGCATGGGGTGCTTACTTCAGCCCATAAAACACCCTCTTGAGTTGGCACACTAGCAACTCAAGGTCAAAGGTTTCAAAACCTCCTTACTTCTCTATGTACGCCTCTTCCTCAATCGTGCCATTAAGGAAGGATGTCTTTACATCCATCTGATATATCTTCCATTCCATTTTTGCTGATAGTGCCAATATAGATATGATCGATGAGTACCTTGCAACAAGAGAAAATTTCTCATCATAGTCAATCCCCTCTACCTACGAGAAGCCGTGGGCCAAAAACCTGGACTTATGCTTCTCCACGCTACCATTTGTAGCTTGCTTTACCTTGTAAAGTCATTGGGAGCTCACCACTGACTTGTCCTCTGGTCACTAGAGAACATCCCAAATTCTATTATGAACTATGGAGTCATACTCCTCCACCATGGCATCAACAAAAATCGATTGCTCCACTTCCTCCTCAAAGGAAGATGGATTTGTCTCAATATATCTGCTCATAAGAGCCATGTATCTAGTTTACCTCTCAGGTGACCTCCTCTGCCTACACTAAGATGTGGTTGCTCCCACATTCTCTCATGTATCATACAATAGTTTTTCAGCCTCTCTGATGTGCTTTCTCCCATCTCTAGAAGACTCTGCCTGAGTGGATGTCTCTACTCCCGGATCCTCTGCATGTGGCTGCTCCACATCAATCTGATTCTCCTCAACCTTATGATCTAAAAGCTCCTCAACTGCATGTAGCTCAATCTCCCTCTCAATGGAAGCTCACATGGCCTTCTCCTCATCGAATTTGACATCCTTGCGAACCATTGCCATCTTGTTGGTCAACAGGTACACCTAATAGTTATGAGGTGTATTAGTGTACCCCATAAATATCCCCAACTTTTCTATCGGCTCAAGCTTCTTCCATGCATCTTTGGTCACATGGAAATCTACTGATGGCCCAAAAATCCTAAAGTGACCAATATCTGGTCTGTTACTAGAATAAGCCTCCTCTCGTGTCTTCATCCCAAGAATCCGATGTGGGCTACAATTCTGCACATAAACCAATGTGTTTCATGCCTCAACCTAGAAGTGTAGTGCTAGGCCTTGATCTTGCAACATCGATCGTGCTACCCCTACAATTTTTATGTTCTTCCTCTCGGCCACCCCATTCTATTGTGGGTTATGGGGTGTCGTCAACTCTTATTTAATCCCTTATGTTGCACAAAGGTTCTTAAACTCATTTGAAATATACTCACCATCATTATCACTCCTCAGAGCTTTAACCTTCTTGCCAGACTCTTTCTCAACCAATGCTTTAAATTCACAAAACTTTGTGAAAGTTTGATCCTTCTTCTACATGAAAAATATCCAACATTTACGAGAAAAGTGATAAATAAGATAGAGCATGTGTGAAGAAAATATATCACATGGAATCATCATGACATTCGAAATTCATACATCTAACCATACAAAATAGATTATTATGATTATTTATGCAGTATATTTAATGATTATATATATAATTTAATAAATATTTGTATGGAATAATTTTTAATGGTCGTTATTTATAAATCAAAGCTAATTTCTTCTAATTATTAAAAGATTATATTATTTAAAATGAGTTTTGGTATATAACATATAAATGATTTTTATATATAAGGAATTTTAGTTTCTTGGTTAACTTATTTTTTTTTTATATAAAGAAGATGAATTCTTAGTTAATGGATAGAAATTTAAATCTTATTTGTAGTTTTCAATTTATTAATAACAATAATTTGTGTGCTTATTATAAATGAGAATTTACTTATTAATATATCATTTAAAATAATTTTTTTGGTGGTTTATAAGAAGCAGGTTATTTTAGCATATCAAAATATCTTTGTGTTTTGGTATATTAACTTATTTCCTTATGTATGAAAAAGATGAATGTTCAATGAAATAAAAACAATGTAAATCTTACTTTAAAATAAAAAAGGCATTGTGAGCATAAACAATATATAGAAAACCTATAACTCTTGCATACGAGATAACCCCTAGTAAAAATATGTGTAACGCTCACATATAATATTACCTCCATATACAAATATATATAACTCTCACATGGAAAATAAAAAATAATTGCATTCCCCAATCAGGGTTTCAGAATCTATGCCAATGGGGGAGAATGCCCACCACCCCACCACCCCCTATTGAGTTTAAGAGGGGGCAATGGTGTGGTTGTCCCTCCCCATGCAACAACACATGTTAACTATATTACATCCCTTAATATTATAATAACAACTCTCATTCCTTGTGCGAGCTCTTGACCTATCTATCACAACTCTATGTTCTTTTGTAGTCTCCATAGAAATCCCCCGTCACAGGTGGGATATTACCCCCATAAGGTTGGCTTTGTGGAAACCCTATCATATGAAGGAATCGGTCCCCTAAAGGAAGTCCTTCATTACACACATCCTATGTTGATATTTTAAGTGTAGAGCAAAGAGATAGTGGTTGAGGAAGTGAATCCTAGGATATTGGAAGTCCTCACAATGGGGGTCAGAGTTGGAACAGGAAGTGGTTGGAGAGGAATCAAGATCTTCTACAACATCTCAACACGCAATGTGAATATAGTTGTGGGGTAAATTTTTCTATGTCCAATCTTCACAACATTTTTAGTCTGTTGGTATTTGCAGGGTGGAAGCTACTCTCTATATGCTCATACTTTGTCACTACCAGTTAATTATATTCTCAAGCCCATATGATAGCTAAGTTTTAAGTTTTTTTATATTTTCTTGGATCATATTGACCTGTCTTATTAGATTTCCCTTCTATTTAAGGGTGTTTATAACCAAGCCTCTCTTCTTGCTAAGTAAAATGCCTCTCCAATTAATGCACTCTTTTATGGGTTCTGGAGATTTAGGCCCTCAAGGTCAACTTAAAGATCAAACCCAAGCATAAAATGGTTTTGTTATAGTCCACTCCTCAACACCTACAAAAATCCAAGAGAAAATTCATTACTTACAACCCTTAACTTCAAATGATCGTCCAACCTACTCTAATTTTGAAATCCAAACTAAAGTAGCTAATTGGGTTCCTGACCCTAGCCACACTAGGGGATGAGAGAGCCAATATCTTAATCCCATCACCCTTCATAGGAAAATGTAGATGCTCTTGGGTAGGGTCTATAAAGAAAAGCATGAGGACCATAATAACATTATAGCTTTCCTTAATAAAATTCAATGAGTCCAACACCACCAACATTTTTTTCTCATCAACGTGGATCTCGCTTGACTCACATAGAGGGTCATGTACAAAGCAACCTCTAATAGGTGCAAGTGCCTTGGATCTAGCCCTAGTCACTTCCTTAAATGACCTTAATCATTTCCCTGAATAATTGATATTTCTTCCAACTTCTCGACTAAGGTATTTTATTTTTATTGTAGTAATTTTTTTTAATTATATATGTCACTGAAACTTGAATTTTTTTATATATCTAACTTACTTCATATGAAAAACTTGAATTGAAAATCAATTTTATTTTAAAATGATTTAGTGATAAAAAACATAAATCATTATGGGTACATCAGATTTCCCCCGTAGCCAAATGCAACGGTGCAATTGTCTCTACTTCTATACAAATGTTATATATTTATATTATTTTGAAGCGAAAGAAACTTTAATATTATATATAGATATAGTATTTTTTTTAATATTAACAATTTAGTTGTATTAAACATCTTTATTTTAAACATGAGAGTTCTTCCTCCTAGTTTAGGTAGAGTTCCACATTATTAGTTTTTTTGGGCGTGGGTTCTCAAGGGTATCGTCTCTACTTCTATACAAATGTTATATATTTATATTATTTTGAAGCGAAAGAAACTTTAATATTACATATAGATATAGTATTTTTTTTAATATTAACAATTTAGTTGTATTAAACATCTGTATTTTAAACATGATAGTTCTTCCTCCTAGTTTAGGTAGAGTTCCACGTTATTAGTTTTTTTGGGCCTGGGTTTTCAGGGATATCGGTCCCAACCCAATTTACGTTTAGGTTATATAGGAGGTTGAGGTTATGTATTTATGTTATTCGAATTTTTTATAATGGTTTAATATTAAGAATTTACACATATTTTATTTTTATGGTATAATTTAAATGTTTTTTTATAAAATTTTAAATTAAAATATATTGAAATTAATTAATTAATTTAGATTTTATTTTAATTTGTAAAAAATAAAATGTTTATTTAATTAATTAAATATATTTTATTATATAGAAAATTATAATTTTGTATTAAATTTATATTTGTTGCATCGAAAGGTGTATTTTAGTTTAATATAATAAAGATATCATAATTTTTGTCATGATTAATAAAGTGTATTTGAAGATTAATAATTAAACTATTTTAGATTTATCTTAACTCTAAATCTATTAGAAAGAATCAAATCAAATTTCTTTACATGTAAGCTTTTTTTAAAATAAAAAAAATAAACAATTAAAAAAAAATTGAAAAAAAAATCTATTATATTAAACAATATTGTTTATCAATATGTAAGGTGAATAATAAATTTAAAAATATTAACCATTAATATATTTAAAAATATATATTTTTATTTTTAATATTTAATAAATTAAAAATTAAAATAGCTATACATAACTAAATTTTAATAGAGTTCAGGCTTTTTGATCCATATCAAGTTAGAGAGAGATTCTTCGGCGAAAATCACATGGAAAACCATTTGTCGACGCATTTCGAACCAACTAGTGTGGTTCATCATCAAGACGAGTTGAAGAAACAGATCCAGCTTAGCATGTTAAATAGTTTGAGCGGAGCCTCCAACGGCTAACTAGACCAACGACTAGTTTGACTCTAGGACCGGGATCAAAATTATTATAATAGTTTAGTGAGATTAAGGACCAAAAATATATATATAATATATTTATGAGGGGAATAAAGTTCAAAAATATTATTAAAAATTATAAGCTAATTAAAATATAGAAAGAAATTTAGTTGAATAAAGGACCTTAAAAGCCTAAGTAATATATAAATTAATCTTATTAAAAATATTAAAAATTATAAATTAATTAATAAATAAATGGAAAAATAAATAAAATCAAAAGGAGGATAGGTTAGTTAGAAAAAAGATAAAAAGTCAAGAAAATAAAAATAAATAAATAAAAAAAAAAGTAAATAAATAAATAAATCAATGAATAAATATTAAATAAATATAAATTAGTTAAACTAAATTAGTTAGTAATAATAATTAGTAAATACATAAATAATAAATAAGTAAAATTAACCAAAAAGAACTCAATAAAAATAAAATACAAAAATAAAATAGTAAAGTAAAAAACCCTAAAGAGGAGGGTGGAAAACCAACTAGGAAGAGAGTGTTGGGACCCAACACCTACTGATTTTCCAGCCATCCTCTCTATTGAGATTGCATGGCCTTTTTTCAATCTCAAGCGCTTCCCTAAATTTACGATGATGGAAATGCGAAACCTTAGCAATAACACTAGCCTCCTCAACACAAACATGATGATTGGTTTTTTGAGCATGTTCAGCTAAAGCGGAAGACTTAGCTCGCCTATGTTTAAGGTCCGCTGCGTGTTCGCTAATCCTTTGATTAATGGAGCGACCAGTCTCCCCAATATAGGGGGTCCCATAGGAACATGGGATCAAATAAACACCTTTCATATCCTTAGGGTCGATAGGATCCTTCACAGTTCTTAGGGACCTACGAATGGTGTTCAAGGGCCTAAAGGTCACAGGGATACTATGCTTCCTGAGAATCCTTCCAATTCTATCAGTGGTCCCTTGAACATACGGAAGATGGACACCTGGAATCCGTTCCTTCGGTTCCCTTTTAGTCAGAGAGTTCTTGGAAGCTTTACGAAAAGCCCTCTGACCCAAGTATCTACTATAACCATTCTCAACAAAGACATCAAGCAGATGGGATTTTTCATTCTCAAAGCTCTTTTTGTCGGAGATCCTTAGGGCCCGAGTAGCAAGGGTATTGAGAACACCCATCTTTTGAGCCGGGAAATGGTGGGAACTGGCATGAAGATACTGCTCCGTATGAGTTTTCTTTCGAAAAACTCGATGGGCGAGGGATCCATCACTATTCTTAGAAATAAGAATATCAAGGAATGGAAGGCATCCATCAACTTCTTGCTCCTTAGTGAACTTAATGGCTGAGGATTGATTGTTGAGATGATCAAAGAAGAGATCAAGCTCATCCTGGCCATGAGGCCATATGACATTGGTGTCATCCACATACCTTCTCCATAGCTTAGGCAAGAGCCGGGAAGAGCTAAGAGCCTTGGACTCAAAATCTTCCATAAACAGATTAGCAACAACAGGGGAAAGGGGGGAGCCCATCGCAACCCCACAGGTTTGCTCGAAGAACTGTCCTTCAAATACTAAATAATAATTACTATTAAATTACAAAGAAAATATGGTTATAAATAAAATAAAATATTATAAATAATTTTTTTCTCCCATCTAATATTAATAATTTATTTTGATATTAACTGAATTTATATATAATGATTAATATATTGATATGGATTAGGGTATAAATTAAATTTCGTTAAATTAATATATATATATATATATATATATATATATATATATATATATATATATATATATATATATATATATATATATATATGATTTTTTTATAAATAGTTAATTATGTGATAACAAAATTTTTAAAGCAAATAGAAAATAATAATTATTTTATTCAATCACTAAAATTAATCACAATTGACAATATTATAAAATACTATGGTTTATCTAGAACAAGCGATCCTCCGTAGAGGCATTGCGGGTATGGCTTGTTACATTAAGAAGAACATCTCCCCCCATGCTAGGATTTATAAACACGACCCTTACAACAATATAGTTGGATAGAGATTACTAACATTAATGATAAAAACACCTACATAGCAATTTGTTATTTCCCCCCATCAATTCTAACTTCTATAGGAAAAAGAATCTAGATAAAAATAGTCCTTACAATGGTTTAGAGAATGATATTTCTAACCTAAGGAATGAAAGTAATATCCTTTTAATGGGTGACTTTAATGCTCGAAATTCAAGAAAACAAGCTATTCTTCTAAGCAATAATTCCAACCCTAATCTTCTTTGGTTAGACAAAGACCTTACTCTGGCTAGCTGGTACAAAAGGAGCTTTAAAGACCTCGGGGAGAATTTGTTTGGGTTGGAGCTAGTCAAGCTCTATAGTGCTCAAGATCTCATAATTTGCAACGGTATAAAGAAGTAGCCCAATTCTAGCCTGATGAACTGCATCCATGGGCTTGGTAGCGGCGTGGTAGACTATGTTACTTATGGTCTCCCTTTATACAACAAAATAATAATTTTTGACATCTTAAACGACCACGAGCCTTACTCTAATCATAGACCTTTACTTATAACTCTCATTTTTGTCATGCATAGAGATCCCATAGAAGATAATCCTTATAGTCAAAAGAACTTAATATTTGATAGAAATAAGAATGATCTCTTTCTAAATGCATTAAAAACTAATTTGGTTCCTTTATCTACTATAGACAACATAGAAAACCTCTATCATAATTTTAATACAACCTTCTCATATTCTATTAACAAATTCTCAATTGAAGTTTCAAGTAATAAAGGAAATAGCAAAACCAACCAATGGTATGACAAAGAATGTAAACGTGCGAGGAGAGCAGTTAAGGAAGCTGTTGATGGATCTCTTCAACTTGACAAGATAAAAATATACAAAGCCCTAACTAAAAGGAAAATAAGGTAGTATATTCATAAAAGACAAGAGAATCTCTTACACCTCTATAAGATATCTCCTAAGAAATTATGGAGGCAAATTCTGGCTAGGAAAACTAAAGATAATAATAAATTTGCTTTACATGACTGGAATTCCTATATTAAACAGATTTATGAATCTTCAAATGTCATGGATAACTTTAAAACCCTACTCATAATGAAAGAAGTTTTCTCATTAGAAGACATTGATTTTGGGGTTACTTGCTTGGAAAATGGGAAAGCTAATGATATTGAAGGTTACCAGGCGGAAATCTTAAAAATTGGAAGCCATATCCTCATCCCCCACATCCGCAAGCTTTTCAATCAAGCAGTCAAGCAAGGGTTCCCTAAACCATGGACTAAGAGCCTCATTATCCCTATTTTTAAAAGTCGAGATACAAATAACCCCTCTAATTATCGAACAACTATAATCATCCCTCTCTTAGCCAAGTTATATTGTATTATTTTTGAAAAGAAGTTGAGCATATGACTTGAAATTAAAGGTAAGCGGCCTAAAGGCCAAGCGGGTTTTAGAAGGCAGCACTCAACAACGGACCACTTCGTTATGCTTAGGATCATTGTGGAGGAATGTCGCAATGATAAATCCAATATCTCTTGTTTCTTTTTGGACTTTAGAGAGGCTTTCGATATGCTTCCTAGAAACAACCTATGGAATAGATTAGAAGAGCTAAAGGTTCCTTTCAAGTTGAGAGTTGCCGCTATAAGGTTATACGAGAATGTAATTGCCAAGTTAAAGAGCAATGAGGGGTGGTCGAAAGATATTAAGTGTAATATCATAGTTAAATAAGGTTTCCCCCTGCCCCCTACCCTATTTGGCATGTACATCGACAAACTAGAAGGTTGTTTAGAGGAAGCAGGTTGTGTTGGCACGATCTTAGCTTGGATAGTCATCATCCTTCTTCTCTATGCTGACGATATTGTTCTTCTTACAAGGTGCCCATCTGATCTTGATAAGCAGCTTAGACTCCTTAAGGATTTCTGCTCTACCATGGGTATGACTGTTAACACTGACAAAACAAAAGTTATGGTTATCAAATCCAACAAGGACACTTACACTAATTTTATGTATGAAAATAGTAACTTGGAGGAAGTGTCTTCTTACAAGTACCTAGGAATTGATATTCATCACAAGCTCAATTGGAACTATAGCATGGAGAAAAGGATTAATGGGGGGTGGAAAGCTTATTTTGGTCTTCAAAATAATTGTAAAATGGAAAACCTCGTAATGTGGGATAGAAAGAAGTTCCTCTTTGAAACTTTAGTCACTCTTGTTATCTTATATGGATGTGAGGTTTGGGGTTGCAGCATCTCTAGAGAATCCTGGACAAGGATAATTTTAGGGGCGAATGTTCGCCCTTTGGCGAAATTAAGGGGTTTTAAATTTTTAGTGGGCAAATATTTTGTATCATAGTACATTTTTACAAATCACCTCAAATAGCCCACCTTATTTTAAGGGAGAGGATAAAAAAGGTAAATTTAGCCCTTGAAATTAGGAGTTACAACCTTCCATTCACCCATTTTCAAGAATAGGTTTTATTTAAGTGAATCCATTCGCCCATTTTCAAGAATAGGTTTTATTTAAGTGAATCCTATGGGCCAAATACCATATTTATAAAAGAGGTATGGTAAATTAATAAAAATATAAATAAATGAGAGGTATGGTAAATAAATAAAACATTTTTTATATTTACTCCATAAGTCACCTGGTGTAAACAAATAAAAATATAAGTAAAGTGGAGGTATGGTAAATAAATAAAACGTATTTTTATACTTACTCAATAGGTATGGTAAATAAATAAAATTATAAATAAACTAGACGTATGGTAAATAAATAAAATCTCTTTTTATATTTAGTCCATAACCCTCGTTCTATTTATGAAGGCTCAAGAAAGAGGTTTTATTTAAGTGAATCCTATGCGCCAAATACCATATTTGTAATAGAGGTATGGTAAATTAATAAAAATATAAATAAACGAGAGGTATGGTAAACAAATAAAACATTTTTTTATATTTACTCCATAAGTCACCTTATATTTACGAACACTCAAAAAATGGGTTATATTTAGTTGAAACCTATGGGCAAAATACTATGGGACAAATACCATGGACTAGATTGTTATTAATACCATGCAAAAAACCATTATTAACCCTAATATTAGAATTAATAAAAATAAAAATGGCACATGGTATTGACCCATGGTATTCACCTGAAATGTAGCCTATTTAAATGGGGGAATTAAACCAGCATAGATCCATCTTTACTCTGGATCTACTAACCCCCGAGAGGTATCAAATATCGTGATATGCAAACTAGCATAGAGTGAAAAAATATTTGATCCTCTTGGGGCTTGGTCAAGAGTAAAAATGGATGTTGTAATTTAATGTAGGTTAAACATTTTAGCTTGGTTAAAATAAAAAATAAAATAAAAATCAACTATTAATTTTATTAATTTTTATAAATTACTAATAGTAATTTTTAAGCTCCAGGTTTATGATAACCCATGGTAATACCATGGTATTCATGTGAGCATAGACTATTTAAAGGGGAAATTCTATCGTCTTAGATCCATACAAAGTTTTATTATTTAGTGAAAGACTCGCCAAGATCTTACAAGATTTTATAATTGAGTAAAATATTCGCCATGCCTGGTGAGAGATTCACCAAAAAATTATATATACATATTATATTATTGATAAAATCGCCTTCCATTTTTCCTATATACCATGGAGATTCGCCCATTTATTATATTTATAAATTTAGGGGGGTTCTTAAAATTTTCTCTGATCCTGGAGAAAGATTGAGCAAATTCAAAAGCATTTTATAATGTATAACCTCAAAATTAAAAGTAATACACCCTATCTTATTCTCCTTATAGAAGTGGGTCTTTCCCCTATCGAGAGCTTAGTTATAACTAGGCTTCTGTTGTACAAGCACAAACTCAATAACATAGGAGACCACAAACTTCCTAAGCTAGCTTTAAATTCCAATCAAAACCACCTAAGGCTCAAACGAGGTTGCTATAAAGACGCCAGGGCCTAGTTAAACCCTTGGGAGATCGACGAGAATGTTGCATTGCAAAACATTAATAACATTAAAAATATTGTTACTTCTAAGTTCAAAGAAAAATTGTGGTGTGAGAAAGAAAATTAAGATATTATAAGGAGGTCATCATCCCCACCCTAGAAGATCAAAAGTATCTCTCTATTTTAACTAGCTCAAAGAAGCAAATTAATATAGCCAAGATTAGAGCGAACTCTCATGAGCTCTGTAGTGTCCTATCTAGGGTGTTAGATTAGGCTATATTTATTTTCGACCAAGGTCAGTAAACTTCGAGGCATGCGTCTACAGTCTATAGACATAAAGGATTCCTAACTAAGTGTTCGTGATGGTAGGTTACAGAACTTCCTTACGGAAGGTTGAGGTATGCTCCCTATCACCTGGACACTCAGGTCACTCAATTCATCTACCTATTTTTTTAAAACACTGTGTATTATTTAAACCAAGATTTCAATCCCCTTACGAGGATGCTGTGCATAAAACCCCTGTTCAGTGAACACTCAACATTCAATGTTTATCATTCATGAAAGATTGAAACATACTAAAATCATAAGCACACTTAAAATTCAAATATATGAGAAACAGGGTTCATGAAGATGCTTTTAAAAATAACGAAAGATCAGATCCCTTACACGATACAATTCAACGATCTCAGCAATGAATCCTTCAAGCTACCATCATAAACATTACTCATACGAATTTCTAATTAAATCAATGAGAGCATAAACCAAACTCTAATCACTGTGCATACTATTGAATATTCAGAAGTTGCAAATGAAATGAAATGACAGTATACCCGTTCCACGCAGGGCCCGTCCGCGTTTCAAAGGTATACTGGACTGTGCTCAAGCAACTATAGAATCAACGCAATAACGAAATCGTGACTGCAACTGAGTTTTTGGTATTAAGTTCAAAAGCTCTGTTTTTCAAAACGATACACTGATAACCCTTAACTAACAACACATAACTGTGTTTACATATGTTTTTCAACGTTTACATTTCGGAACGAATGTACATTCATTATGCGGTTGTTGCCGCTTTTTCTATGGCATAGTCTTTAAGTTGTTTCCATTCTGAACCGATTCCAAAAAGGAACAAAACTAAATTGGTTTAGAACCCTATGCTGTTGTTGCTTTTGTCGCCAACATGCTGTGCTTTGACCATCATTGACCACGCATTCAGGAGTGTTGGTTCTGCTGTAGGATAGGTTTTCGTCCATGCTTGTACATTCTATTTTTCATCCCTACCCTTTGTTCTAGCTTAGTTTTCATGCCAGATGTCAAACAATAAACCAATTACAGGATGTTGCAACTTCCTGTAGTCTTTTTATCAAAAATCCCTAATTCTTTAACATAAAACTCATAAATCAATTCTAATGCATTTAACAACTATAATACTATTAACTAATCAATTTCAAGGGGTCTAAGAGATGTATGAAGGAAAAAGGTAGGCAAACGATGTGTTTCAAGAGGAAAAAGGAGGTCAAGGAATGGTACCAACATCTCTCCCTGACTTAATGAATTAGCATGACCTCATGCTAACCCCAATGTGCTTCCTCTGAACTCTGTCCCTGCCTGTACCTCTGCTGCCTTCAACAATGTGTCCACATTCTTCTTCACCTGGGCATCTTTCTGACCATGGAGCTCATGCTTTAGACTTTTGTACTTTTCCTTGAGGACATTCTTTTGGTTGTACCATTTAGTGGCCCACTTACAAATATCTGTTTGTTCAGCTTCAAGTTCCTTAATTTGTTCCCTTAACTTTTCATTTTTCTGTTGAGTCTCTTTACTCTGTGCTCTGAGCATTTCATTTTCTTTCTTGATAACTTTTTCCAGCATATTGGCCTCCATTAGTTCTTCCTTTAACTTCTCAATTTGCTTCTCCAGTTTCTTCTATTTCTTTATGGCAGGTTGTGAATCTTTTTCTTGCCTGTTATTGCTTTCAACCTCCATCTCAGCTCCTGGTCCAGGTTGTGAGTGGGCACTACTTTCAATATCCATCGGCATAGGTGCATTTGATTCAGGCTGGTCTTCTTGTAGCTGGGCCTTTGATGCTCTCCTGGTTCTTCTTGTATAGGTGGTAAAAATTTTATCTTGCTCTGCTTCCTGAGCATCTTGTTTTCTCATTTTCCTTGTCCTCACATTGCTAACAGGTGGAGGTACCTTGCTTGCTTTGTGTATAGGAATCTCTTCATCGATATCATTCATAAATCCTGAGTTTTCCTGTGGTTCTTCCTTGTCCTCTTCGTCTTTAATTTGGTTAGCAGCCAAGAATTCCTTCCACGTTTTCCCTCTTCTCTGTAATTCATACTCAATAAGAATTTTAATTAGCCCAAAGTGATATAAGCTCTTGTCTTCGTTACCTTTCTGCTTTTGGATGGTCTTCGACATTTTGGTTAGGCTTTGCAAGAGGAAGTATGGCAGACTAATAACACATTGCCCTTTCAAATGTAACAGTAACTTGATATGGTACAAGTAAACAATATTGTAGCGGCCTTCACACGTTACAAACTTTTGGATGATATAGACCATCTCGTCCCAGGGATGCACCAGCCAACTCCTTGGGACACCTTTCTTCCAATTAACGGATGAAACCCTGGATCTGGACATAAATTGAGTCAATGATTTCTCTTTAAATTGCTTTGTCTTGAAGTATTTCTCCCCTTCTGGGCTGATCCCTAGGGACTGAGCTATGGTGTCTTCCAAAACGCTAAATGAAAAATTACCTATCAGAGCTTTCTCTCCGTTGAATGTAAAAGCGAATTGTTTGGTGACCTCTTCCTTAATTCCACGAAATTTCTCTAAAAAGGGCAGCCACTGTATTTCTTTAAGAATTGAAATGCAATCTTCGTGATACTGGGAACTGTCGAATATGCTTGGGTCGACCCTATTGGTCATTTTGGCAGAGAGTTGTGCTCTAACTCTTCTCTGTTTATGTTTTGCAAATTCAACAAAGAAGTTTTGATTTGTTACCTTTTGTCTTCCGCCCCAATACTGCTGACCTGGTGGCGTCCTTGGCTCTTTAACATTAGCTCCTTTAGTAACCCAAGCGATGCTCGATTGACTGTCTTGTAATTATGGTGGAGGTCGAACCCAATTAACTACATTTTCCTTTCGTTGCGCTTGCTACTTTTAGTCTTTACTATTGAAGTCACAGGAGTCGAATGCTAACATAGAACAACTGAAAATGATAATGAAATAACCGACTTAACTCAATTCATAACATATTCATCTTTTGAAACAAAGGAACGGCTGTGCTGGTCGTATGGATGCCATCATAGAAGTGCTAGAAGCATATATGAAGTACTGGAATATGATTTCAGGTAGTCGTTTGCATCATTTGGCTTCGTCGGGTGGTTAAATCATAATTCGGCCATTTCAAACATAATGAACAAGCCCACATAACATTTGGTTTCCAAACAATTCACCACGTGTCCTGATTCTGTTGGTACCCGGCCAAATAGAAATGTTGGGATGGCTGTAGGGTCTAATTGGTTAGTAACAGAGATTGAAAAGGTGATATGAGAGGGGATTAACAAAATCATATAAGTATGAGATGGGTTGGAGTATTGGAAGATGATAGGGATTAACAATAGGATAAGGAATGATAGGTATGGAGGTGTCTCTGAAATTGATCGTAGCAGTCACAGTTATTAAATTTAACATTAAAAATTAATCTAAGAATTTAAATGTTAAGAATAAGGAATACATTACACTTTTGTTGGTTTTTCAAGCGTTGCATTGGCATGCTAGGTAGGACTAGTCTCTTTTGACTATTCTTTGCTGTTCATAACAGGTCCCTTTGAGATCTGGAAAATGTTCATGCAGCTTCTTTGAAATCCGAAAAAGAACTATATGTATACAGGTTCCTTGATCTTTGATATTTGATGAAGTCTTGGTGCCTAGCAACCTGTGGATCCTTGTTGAAACTTGATGAAGCTTTGTTGAAGTAATCTTGAAGTAACAGTCTCTTAATAGGTCCCTTTTATGTGTCTTAAATAGGTCCCATTACTGCTGGTGTTGGTAACATGGTCTTCTGGACAGAACAGGTCCCCCTGCATAATGTTTTTAACCAGGTCCCTCTGAGATAAAACAATGACAAAACAACTTCTTTATTGAAATCTGAAGTGCTGAAACAAACTTCTTTGGAAATTTACAGTGAGGAGATGAGATAAGAAATCTTTAAGAATTTACAATGGGGAGATAAGAAAACAAAATGCTGATGCTTCTCTCCCCCACTAAAGTTTTGACTTGTCCTCAAGTCATTATTCAGTTGATAAATCAAACAGGAAACAAAAGAGAAGGAATTCTTACCCGCCAACGAATTGGTTTTCAAGTAAGAATTCGGGGTTAGAGTGTGCCAGAGTCTGGTTTTCACATCTAACCCATTTTTATTATTTTTTTTTGTGTTTTTTTTTTAGATTTTGTTTTTTTTTTTTTTTTTTTTTTTTTTTTTAATTTCTTTTGAATTTCTAAATTGAAATGAACTAAGGCAAGGATACTGTAGCTGGAGGCTGCAGTATCTCAACCTCTCTTTGTTGAGATACTGTTTGGAGAAAATTTTGCTTGCTGATGGGCTTAGTGTAAAGTTTCAGGCGATGACAGTTGACAGTAAAGGAATGACCTTCTCCATCAATAGTTTTGAGCTTGATTGAATCATTGTCGTAAGCCTGAATAATTTGGTATGGGCCCATCCAATGTGTGGTAAACTTGGCTTTATGATCTCTGAATTTAGAGTCAAAAAGTAAAGCCCAGTCTCCTTCCTTGAACTACTTCTTCTTGATATGTGCATCATGCCACTGCTTCCTTTGTTTTTGCATGAGGATTGTGGTTTCCTCTGCTTGCTGCCTCATTTCATCCAGCTGGTTCAACTGTTGAATTCTTTCTTGTTGTGCTTGGTCCAGGTCAATTTGCAAATCTGCAGCCAGTTTAAAAGTATGTATTTGAAACTCAATAGGAAGCATTACCTCTTTGCCATACACCAACTGATATGGTGTAAATCATGTAGTATTCTTCCACGTAATTATGTAAGCCTAGAGTGCATCTTTGAGCTTCTCTTCCCAATTCTTTCTGTTCATTGCCACAGTTTTAGTGATGATCCCTTCCAAAGTTTTGTTTGTGGATTCCACCTGCCCATTGGCCTGTGGATGGTAAGGTGTACTTCTTCTGTGCTTGATTTGGTATTTGTCTGTGATGTCCTTCACTAACTTTGAAGTAAATTGAGTACCTTGATCAGTCACTATTTCCCTTGGTACTCCATACCTTACAAAAATCTCTTCAAAAAGGAAGTTTACCACTGTTTGTTCGGTGGCTCTAACTAGTGCTTTTGCTTCAGCCCACTTTGTTACGTAATCAGTACATACTAAGATGTACTTCTTACCATTGGAGGTTGGGTTAATGGGTCCTATAAAGTCTAGAGCCCATTTTTCAAATGGCTCTAGGTGAACTTGGGGCTGAAGTGGCATCTCATCTGTAGCTGTTGGCCTGCCCATTCTTTGGCAGCTATCACAACTCTTCACGTACCTCTTGGAATCCTTAAAAATGGATGGCCAGTAGTATCCAAGACTAAGAATTTTGAATGCTGTTCGCTTAGCTGCAAAATGCCCACCACACGGTTCATCATGGCAAGATTTTAAAACATCAATTATCTCATAATTTCTTACACATCGTCTAATAAATATATCATAACCAGTGTAAAATAAATTGCCATTAATCCATGAGTATTGAGCACTTTGTTTGACTAGTCTCTTCTTTTCCTTTGGAGTAAAGTATGGAGGTGTCCTTCCTGTAGACAAATAATTGGCCAAGTCAGCATACCAAGGATTCATTATGGAAATTGCAAATAAATATTCATCTGGGAAAGAATCTTCAACCGAAACAACCTCACCTGGATTTTGCAGTCTAGAAAAAAAATCTGCCACCTGATTCTCTTTACCTGGTCTATCTAACACTGTGATGTTAAATTCCTGTAACAATAATAACCATCTGGTAACTCTGCCACTAGTTATTGGTTTATTCATTAAATGTCTAATGGCAGAATGATCAGTATGTACAAAGACTTCATAACCAGTTATATAATGTCGGAATTTATTCACAGCGTATATGATGGTAAGTGTTTCCTTTTCTGTGACTTTGTAGTTTGATTGTGCAGGTGTTAGATTTTTGCTAATGAAATAAATGGCATAATTACAAGATTTCTCTTTTTGGCCTAATGAGGCACCTACTGCAGTGTCAGATGCATCTGTAAAGATATGAAATGGTAGGCTCCAGTTAGGCCCCCTTAAGACTGGTGCGGTTGATAACTTCTTTTTGAGTGCTTCAAATGCTTGCTGGCAGTTCTCATTCCAGTTGAAAAGTACATCTTTGGTTAGAAGCTTAAACAAAGGTAAAACTATTTTACTAAAATGTTCAATAAACCTTCTGTAATAGCTTGCATACCCAAGGAAACTTCTTACCTCTCTTTGATTCTTTGGAATTGGCAAATCAACAATGATCTGGATTTTTGTTGGGTCAACTTTAATGCCTTGAAAAGAAATATAGTGGCCTAATACTATCCCTTCGTTTAACATCATAAAGCACTTTTCATTGTTCAGGGACAGATTAGCTTCAATACATCTTTTCAAAACCCTTTCAAGGTTCTCTAATGCATGTTCAAATGAATTGTCGTACACTGAAAAATCATCCATGTAAACTTCATCACAATCATGAACTAAATCAACGAAAATAGCTAATACAGCTCTCTGAAATGTAGCTGGAGCATTGCAAAGTCCAAATGGCAAAACATTATAAGCATAAGTGCCCCAAGGATAGGTGAATGTGGTTTTGCCTTGGTCTTCTGAGGCTATCCTGATCTGGTTGTAGCCACTGAAACCATCAAGAAAAGAGAATGATGATTTCCCAGCTAATGTGTCTAACACTTGGTCAATAAATGGCAGTGGGAAGTAATCTTTGAGCGTTGCTTTGTTCAATTGTCTGTAATCAACACAAATGCGCCACTTACCATTTTTTTTTGGCACTATAACCAATGGGGATACCCACTGACTATCAGAAATAGGATATATTAAATTAACTCTCAACAGTTTTTGCAATTCTTCTCTGACAATATCCTGGAGCATGGGGTTCATTCTTCTCTACGGTTGCCTCACTGGTTTGATAGTACTATCTGTATAAATATGGTGAGTGCATGTGTTGGGGTGAATTCCGTGCATATCGGTGTAGTCCCAAGCAAATGCTTTCTGGTATTTTCTCAATAGTTGAATCAATTTCTCTTGCTGAGATGAGTCTAGGTGATTGCCAATGTTCAGAGTTTTACCTAGACTAATCTCTATGATCTGACTTTGTGTGTTTGTGATGGATTGAACTGGAAAAATATCGTGAAATGTGGTTTGCAAAGATTGAATGGTGCATGTTTCTTGAAAATTTTGGGCTAAAAGCACATCTGCAGCATGATATTGGTCGTTTCTCAAATTTTCGGTAATATCAGGTTGAGAAAGGAATAATTCTACCAAATCATTATTATTTTGTTCTTGGAAATCATAGATTTGGTCGATGCTAAAAACAGATTGTACTTCTTCTTTATCATTGTATTTTTCATCGAGCCATAAATTGTGTGTTACTACTGGTGATTGTGCCGATGGATAAAGAGTGAGTTGTTTTCTTTCAGTTCCTCGTGAAATGATCATGTTGCCCGATCGACATCCTATGAATGCATCCGCAGTCGCTAACCATGGTCTACCAAGAATGATAGGGTTCCCTCCTAAATTGGATTTGGGTTGAAGAACTAAGAAGTCCACTGGATACTCCCAAGAGTCTAGTGAAACAATTATGTCCTCCAAAATCCCTTCAGGAATCACTTTAGACCTATCAGCTAGTTCTAGAACAATCGTTGTGTGTTGAAAATTTATAAGGTGGAGTGTTCTCATGGTTTCAAGAGTCATGACATTTATTGCGGCCCCAAGATCTATTAAAGTGTTTGGGATCTGTATGTTGTTAATGATTGTAGTAACTCTGGGGATACCAGGATCAACATACTTCTCCATTGAGATGGTATTTGTCATAAGGCCAGCTAAATGTCCTATAACATGAATGGTTTGTGGATCAATCATTTTCCTAGTGGGCTTCTTAAGGCACATTTCTCTGATTGCTTTAGTATATATGGGAATGTCTTTTATGGCTTGCAGTAGCGGAATTTTTATATAGACATTCTTGAGCTCATCTAAAACATCAAACTGTGGTATAGACATTGGAAGTTTCATTTGGACCAATCGGTCTGGAAAAGGTGGATGCAATGGTTGCATTTGCTTATCTTTGGTATCATTGTTTAGTTTCCTTTGATTTGTCGTTTCGTTTTCATTTTCTGTGTTTTCTTCTTGTTTATCAGTTATTGGAGAATCTTTGTGGAGTACCTTACCAGACCTCAAGTTGATATTTTGGAAGGGTAGTGTGGGATATGAGGTTCCCTCTTCTACATTGTAGGTTGGCCTCTCTGCTCTGTTATTTGGATTTTGGACAGTTTGAGCAAGAATTTGAGTAGGTCTGGGAGGTTGTGAGTTAGATGGAAATTGCAGTTGTGGTGGATTTATTGATGGAGGAGCAGGCAGTGCTTGTTGAGTAGGTTGAGGTTGGTAAACAACTTGCTGCTGAGGATACTGCTGATATGGTTGAGGATGTGATGAGTATGGCTGATGATATTGTTGATATGGCTGCGAATATGGTTGGTATGATTGAGGATATGTATGATATGATTGAGAGTACTGTTGAGATGGTCTCCATTGTTGCTGTGGGTGATTTTGGTGCTGCCATGGCATGGGTACATTCCATGAATTCTGAGCATACATTTGATCATTTACAGGAAATTGCAAATTTTTTTTTGGAAACATACCTTGAGGTGCTGGCCTTGGCTGCCATGGTCTCTTTGTGCCCATGTAATATACATTTTCCATCTCTGCATTAGCTACCATATTACAGTTCTGCAAAACCTTAACTTTAGGACAATTAAATATATCATGATTTTTAGTACAGAAGGCACAAACTTGGATGTTTTCTAATGGGCAGTCTTTTAAGGCATGTTTCTTCCGGCATTTTGGGCAGAAGATAGCCATTATCTGATCTTCATCTTCTTGTTTCTTCTTAGCTTTTATAGTGTCAATTTGGTTCCCTAAGGTGCTTAACAGATTTGTTTTAAATTCTTCTAACAGATTCCCTATTTCAGCCCTTGTGACACTTGCTGAAGCAGATTTTGTGACTTTGGATGACAAGGTTCTTTTTCCAATTTTAGCTTTACTTCTTGAATACTTTTCGCATAATTCAGCGATTTCTTCAAAAGGTAAGGTAGAAATGTCACCTTTTCCCATCAAATTAAGATCATCCATGTATTCCTCTCGGATGCCTTTCAAGAATATTGTGCGAATCAAATCAAGAGGCATAGTTCGGTGTTTGGATTTTTGTAAGTTGTAGACAAACCGTTCTAAGTATTCCTCTAAGGTTTCATCCTCTTGTTGGTTCATTCTAAAGATATCATCTTTGGAATCTTTGGATCTACAATAAGGTTGATATTTTTTTAGAAATATCTTTCTCATGCCATCCCAATCAATTATCGCATGCTCACCAAGCCTCATGAACCATCTTAAGGCTGATGCCTTTAATGTTGCTGGGAAGAGTCTAAGCCTATGGGCATCGTCTGTGTAACCGTATGTTCGACATACAATGTCAAACTCGAACAAGAATGAGTCTGGGTCTTCCGAAGCCATACCATGAAAGTTTGGTAGCACGGATAGAGGTATGTTTTCCATTTTGATCTCATCATCTTCTTGTGGTTCATGAATATGAAACTTAAAGGTAGACTCTTCTTCATCTCTTCGTCCTTGATTTGGTACTGATCCATCTCCTTCCTCAGCCATTTTAATAGGTTCCTCTGTGTCAGTGTCACTTGTTTTAAAGAGAATATTAAAGAAAGATTGTTCGGTCACTGTGTTACTTTCTCCTTGTATAGAGGATCTAGGAAAGTGTTTCTTCTGCGATTTATGTGCTAATAAAGTTTGCCTTTCGATGAGAGTAAGTCTTTGCCCTGACTTTTGTTTATCCTCTAATGCTTGTATGGTGACTTCCTCAGCTGGTGTTGTATTTCCTAAAGAGTCTGCTCCTGATGATAGGTTAGTTTTTGGATGGGGGGTTTTTATGAATCTACCTTGATTATCTCTAGATCTAGGCATAATTGAACATGATTTCTAAATCTATGTTTTTGCTTGTTTTTGTTTATTGAATTTTTTTTCTTTTTAAATCCTTTAACTACGCCTCCCCGGCAACAGCGCCAAAATGTAGTGTCCTGTCTAGGGTGCTAGATTAGGCTATATTTATTATCGATCGGGGTCAGTAAACTTCGAAGCATGCGTCTACAGTCTATAGACATAAAGGATTCCTAACTAAGTGTTCGTGATGGTAGGTTACAGAACTTCCTTACGGAAGGTTGAGGTATGCTCCCTATCACCTAGACACTCAAGTCACTCAATTCATCTACCTATTTTTTAAAAACACTGTGTATTATTTAAACCAAGATTTCAATCCCCTTACGAGGATGCTGTGCATAAAACCCCTGTTCAGTGAACACTCAGCATTCAATGTTTATCATTCATGAAAGATTGAAACATACTAAAATCATAGGCACACTTAAAATTCAAATATATGAGAAACAGGGTTCATGAAGATGCTTTTAAAAATAATGAAAGATCAGATCCCTTACAGGATACAATTCAACGATCCCAGCGATGAATCCTTCAAGCTACCATCATAAACATTACTCATACGAATTTCTAATTAAATCAATGAGAGCATAAACCAAACTTTAATCATTGTGCATACTATTGAATATTCAGAAGTTGCAAATGAAATGAAATGACAGTATACCCATTCCACGCAGGGCCCGTCCGCGTTTCAAAGGTATACTAGACTGTGCTCAAGCAACTATAGAATCAACGCAATAATGAAATCGTGACTGCAACTGAGTTTTTTGGTATTAAGTTCAAAATCTCTGTTTTTCAAAATGATACACTGATAACCCTTAACTAACAACACATAACTGTGTTTACATATGTTTTTCAACGTTTACATTTCAGAACGAATGTACATTCGTTATGCGGTTGTTGCCGCTTTTGCTATGGCATAGTTTTTAAGTTGTTTCCATTCTGAACCGATTCCAAAAAGGAACAAAACTAAATTGGTTTAGAACCCTATGTTGTTGCTGCTTTTATCGCCAACATGGTGTGCTTTGACCATCATTGACCGCGCATTCAGGAGTGTTGGTTCTGTTGTAGTATAGGTGTTCGTCCATGTTTGTACATTCTATTTTTCATCCCTACCCTTTGTTCTAGCTTAGCTGTCATGCCATATGTCAAACAATAAACCAATTACAGGATGTTGCAACTTCCTGTAGTCTTTTTATCAAAAATCCCTAATTCTTTAACATAAAACTCATAAATCAATTCTAATGCATTTAACAACTATAACACTGTTAACTAATCAATTTCAAGGGGTCTAAGAGATGTATGAAGGAAAAAGGTAGGCAAACAATGTGTTTCAAGAGGAAAAAGGAGGTCAAGGAATGGTACCAACAAGCTCCATAGTGAAACGGGTCATTGGGCAGTTCCTAAAACACCATGGATGGAAAGGATTTGGCATCTCTGCGAGAATATGAACACCGAGGATGAAAATCACTTCCTCTTAAAGTGCCCCACATACAACCACATTAGATTTCAGTTTCATAATCTTTGCTGCAATATTGACATTCCTAGCGTTTTACGTTGTCAAAATTATAGTGAGCTTGAGAGGCTTCTCTCCAAACTTTTTGAGCATAGGAATAAAATCTTAAATCAAACTAAATAATTCATTTCTTTAGGTTAGATAGACCAAAGTTTTGTCTCAATGAATATTAACCACCACCACCACCACCACCACCACCATTATCATTAAAATATATAAACATTATATATTTATAATAAATAAATTAAAATTTTCATTATTTTTAAATTTATTTCCCAATATGAAAATCTAATTAAATAATTTATAATTTCACATCTAAATTCAACTTTTACAATTGACATATTCATAATATATTGATGTCATAAAACATATATTATTAAAATACAAATATTATATAAACCAATACCATATACATCTAAGAAATCTAAATTTTCTAGTTCTAAAATTATATTATTAACGTACAAATATTATATAAACCAATACCATATACATCTAAGAAATTTAAATTTTCTACTTCTAAAATTTAAGTTTTCTAGTTCTAAAATTTAAGTTTTAAGTTTTCAAGTTGGGAGGACGAATGAGTGTTCATTAAAAATATTCGAGAAACTTAATTATCTACACAGTTCGTTTCCAGAGATTCTAACAATATAAATAACTGTGAAAACCCCATCTTTCATTTCTTTGAATGTGAACATATCCACTCTCAGCACTTTGAAATTTTCCATTGATGTAAAAGACTTTTTTTTTGCTTTTACTTTGTGCACCATTATCATTGAAATTTACGTAAATAATTTATTATTTTAACATGTTCCGCTTAGTTTGCAGATGCCTTCCAACGCACCTACCAATACTTGCTACTAAATATTGCAACACGCATGTGCATATGAGTTGCTGCTCTGTGTATCTTTCCTAAAATAACCTCTTCGTGCCTTCTCTCCATTAGTATTCCTAGGATAATACATCAGGAAATGAGCCCGTAAAATCATGTGCGTGCGCATTGGAAAAAATATCACAGTTCCGAGATAAATGTTTTACTGCTAAATGACAACAGCAAAGGGTGACGGGACAAATACATCTGAAGTTATAAACCCTTTTCCTCTTATGGTATACATAGTTTTATATTTCTATGATACGATTTATCTGATGGTCTGATGAGTAAGTGCACTTTTATATCTCGCAACGTTGATTTTTTGTATATCTAACTTACGACCTGTTAAAAACTTGAATTGCAAATCAATTTTATTTTAAAATTAGTTTATAAACAATTATTCGTAAATCTGATTTCCCTTATACCAAAATGCAACGGTGCAATGATCTCTACTTCTATATGAATGTTATATATATATATATATATATATATATATATATATATAACATTCATATAGAAGTAGAGATCATTGCACCGTTGCATTTTGGTATAAGGGAAATCAGATTTACGAATAATTGTTTATAAACTAATTTTAAAATAAAATTGATTTGCAATTCAAGTTTTTAACAGGTCGTAAGTTAGATATACAAAAAATCAACGTTGCGAGATATAAAAGTGCACTTACTCATCAGACCATCAGATAAATCGTATCATAGAAATATAAAACTATGTATACCATAAGAGGAAAAGGGTTTATAACTTCAGATGTATTTGTCCCGTCACCCTTTGCTGTTGTCATTTAGCAGTAAAACATTTATATATGAATGTTATATATATATATATATATATATATATATATATAACATCTTTAGTATACTTCTTCCTCCTAGTTTAAGTGGAGTTCGACATTATTAGTTTTTTTGGGCGTGGGTTTTCATGGGTATCCGTCCCAACTCAAATTACGACTACGTTATATAGGTGTTGGAGTTATGTATTTATATTATTTGAAAATTTTATAATGGTTTAATATAGATAATTTAAACCTATTTTATTTTCATAGTATAATTTAAATGTGTTTTTTATAAAATCTTAAATTAAAATATAATGAAATTAATTAATTAATTTAAATTTTATCTTATTTTATTTGAAAAATAAAATTTAGTTTTATTTAATTAAATATATTTTATTATTTAGAAAAATATAATTTTGCATTAAATTTATATTGGTTGTTAATATAGTAAAGATTTTAGATCTTAGAATTTTGTGATCTATATTGTAAATGAGAATGGTTTTGGCATTAATCACATTATTAGGAGTTGGTTAGAATTTTGTGATCTATATTGTAAATGATAATGTCTTTCGGATTAATCATACCATTAGGATTTTGTGAACGTTTTGGAACATAATAATGTGGTTCATCATGAGGACAAAGGTTATAATTTTTTCCAATTTGACTCGGTCAAAATAAAACAACATAAAATAAAATAAAAAAGATTTTAACATTTTTGGTTTTTCTCATTGTATTTTTAATCCATCTTAACCCCAAATCTACCAAAATGGAACAAATCTCTTGACATGCTAGTATTTTTTAATGTGAAAAATTACATGATTAAAAAAATAAAATTGAAAAAAAAATCCATTATATTAAAGAATATTATTTAAAAAAAGTCTTTGGGTAGAAATCACATGAGAGATTTTTTTGTTGGGTAATATGAATTGAATTTATATATAATGATTAATGTATTGATATGAATTGAATTTGTATATAATAATTAATATATTGATATGAAATGAATTGGTATATAATGATTAGGGTATCAAATTTAATTTATTTAAATTAATATGTTAATTTTATTATATATAAATAAATTTAATATTTTGTTTTGATATGAATTGAATTTATATATAATCATTAATACCCTTACACTACATGCATTGATTGATAGAAAATGTGAATAATAATAATATAGTCAATTACAAACAATCTTCATTGCAATCCATTTGTCACACCTATTAGTTTTTGCATTTTCTAGTATCGATCATATGAAAAGAGTACTTGGAATCATAGACCATTAAAATATTTAACTCTAGCTACTGTAGTAAACACCATACCTTGTGTAAGGACCTATGGTTCTTACCACGACCTCCGGTGTGAAGTGCGACTCGTTTGGTGAGCGAACGAGTTGGAAACATGAAGTCCAAGCAAGCTGCGACCAAAGTGGGCGAGGTGACACATGTATAATGTGCATAAGAAGTGGAGCGAAGGTGTTTATAGCGTGGGGAGTGTGTGAACTAACCAATAGGTCGACCAAACATGCTATGGAGACTTGGGCGTAGATTGCTGGCCGACCAGCAAGAAACAAGGAAAATGAGCATATGTTGGGGTGTTTCACATATGGTGGACGAGTCACCTTGGGCATCTCAACTCACCCTACCATCCGTATAAGTAAACAAGGCGTGGAGCTTGGAAAGGCATCGAATCATTCGAGCAAGTCTTTCGGTGGACAAGTGAAGTGTGAAGGAGTGTATACCACAGCAAGGAAGGCACAGTTCTAATGCATCCGCCCTTGCACAACACCACACGGAGATAGCACGCGGACTTGGGTTAAAGGCGAGGGCGTGGGTGAAGGCGCCCACCGTTTGGTGGAAGAAGTGTTGGTGGTGACTCGGGTAGGTTGCCCGCCCATCGTGCAAAGGAAACATGGTGGAAGTGAACAAGTGACTCAGGTACTTCGCACGCCCATCGTGTGGAAGGTGACTCGGGTGACTCGGGTAGGCCGCCCACCCTTCGTGTAACAGGAAACACAGGTTGACTCGGGTGAGGTCGCTCATCCGTCGTGCAGTGGTAAACAAAGTTCAATTGTGGAGTGTGGTTGCCAGCTCGTGTGAGGGCGCGCCCGCCCAACTCAAGCAAGGAACTCGGTTGACGCATGGTGGTGTGGCAAGTTGTAAATTTGGCTAAGTATGAAACTCAGGGTTTCCAAGTATACTTGTAAAAGTTGAAAAGTTGATTAATATATTATATTCAGGTAGACACATTGTTGAGGGAGTTACCCCTCCCTTTATACTGTGCAATTGTGTTCTTCATGTATAATTGCTAATGATAATGAATGTGTATGGGTGTTCATTGGTATAAAGGAATAATAATAATTGCTTAGTTGAGAAACACAAACTAAGTAGGACAAGGGGTTAGGCGTAGTCCATGAACATAAGTATTGGTGAAAAGAAAGTGTTCGGTGGTGTCGCGCCTTGGCAAGAGCGGTTGAAAGACTACCGCAAGCCTGGGGGTGTGATAGGTGGTATCAGAGTTGATATTTGGGTTGATGAAGAAGTGATGATCCCACTACACTATCGTGAAGTGGTACCAGAGCTGGTCTGAAGACTTGGTGAGAAGTTTTGAAGGAACCTGGTGAACGAATAGCAAGGTTTGCTCATGACGAAGTGATAGTGGAAACTGGTACTTACAGGTGAAGGAAGTTGGTTTCACACAAGTGGAACAAGGACTGGTTCGGTTTGCAGGGTATAGGTGAAGCTGGTGGATGGTCGATACTAGATCACAAAGAAGGAAGAAGGAAGCAGAGATGGCAGGTGAAACTCATGTTGTATCAGGTGAATCTAGCCACAATGCGACCGAGGCCTTTATAAACAAGATACTAGAGAGAATGGAGGCATTGGAATCTTATTGGACTACAAAGATGGATCTAGTCATGAAGGAACTAGAGGATCATGTGCAGATAAGGGAAGAGTTTGATGAACTCTGGACTCGGCATGAGTACACTGATCTTAAGTGTACACAACTTGAAATTGAAGTCAAAGAGATTGGAGAAGCGAGGGATAAAGTTCTGGCAGAGATCTTGAACTTGTAGAAATCTCTTGACGATGCAAGGGATGAGATCGCGGTGTTGAAGAAGGCCATGGGACATAACTTAGGTGGAGGAGTGTCTCATGTGAAAGTCAAGGAACTAGAATCTTATGATGGTACAAGTAGTGCGAAGACTCTTGGTAACTTCCTCTGCGATATGGATCAAAACTTGGAATTCTTGGGTCTATCTGATGATGAGACAAGGGTGAAAGTGGCTGCTCAATTCTTGACAAAAGATGCTAAAATGTGTTGGAGAAGATGGATGGATCAAATTGCCAATGGGAATTCTGATGACATTACTTCTTGGGATGATATGAAGAAAGCTTTGCAAGCTCATTTCAGTCCTTAGGATGAAACGTGGGAAGCAAGGATGAAGATTAAATTCATTAAGCAGACAGGGAACCTACAGACATATCAGTGAGAGTTTGCAAGTGCGGTTCTGGAACTTCCTAACATGGCGGAGAGGGACAAGGTGTTCAACTTCATTATTGGATTGAAACCTTGGGCATGCAATGAAGTGAAGTGGCAAAAGATAAAGACACTTGAAGAAGCTTTTGTTGCTGTGGATCGATTGGTGGAGCATTATAACGAAGCTTATGATGGAAAGAAGAAGTTCGATAAACCGAAAGGGAAGAAGAAAGATGATGCTTCGAAATTAGATGAGAATACGAAGATGAAGAAACCATTGAAGTGTTGGATTTGTGTTGAATGACATACGATGAAGAGTTTTCCTTCTAGACCGAAAGTGGCTGCTATTGCACAATCTAATATGAAGAAAGAAGAACCTTTTATGGGGATGATGCAGATTCTTGGAGCTGTTGCTGCTACGGAAGAGGTCTCTCAGAGAGATCCTGAAAGGAATAGCTTGGAGTATGTTCGGATGAAGATTGGAGGTATGGAGGTACTCACTATGGTAGATAGTGGAGCTACTCATAACTTCATGAGTGAAGATGTTGCAAGAAGAATTGGGCTGAAATTTGTACCAGTGAAGGCACAAATGAAGATGGTGAATTCTCCTCCTAATTCTATACTTGGTGTAGCTGAAAGGGTGGACACAACACTAGGTGAGTGGACTGGGAAAGTTGACTTCACTATAGTGCGGATTGATGACTATGAGGCTGTGCTGGGGATGGAATTCTTGAAACAATATGATGCTATGATTGTTCCTCATTTGAAGAAGTTGTACATTTACGATGGAAGGGAAGATGTACCCATTGGTGTGACAAAGCCTGATTGTAAACTAGCAGTGATGCAGATGGAGGATGAGAAACGCTTGGATGATGTGTGTAAGCGATTGTCTACTGCTAAGGAAAATCTTACCGAGTAGTCATTGGTTATCAAGTCACTTTCTGATTGTATCTTGGATCTATCAAGAAGGCTAAAAGAAGTGGAGGATGATGATGACAAGGAGGTTTATGTGAGACCGAATGTCCATGAGGAGGATCGAGTGGCATATCTGCAGAGGATGGAGATAGAGGATCCTAACAGATGGATTGAGCTTATTAGTGAGGGTGAGCCTTCAGGCTCTACTCCCTCTACATCGTCTTAGATGACATAGAAGATGGGGCTCGTTGTTAGCTGCTCATGTCAGTGAGTCCTTAAAATAGGTTGAATAGGTATGACAGATGGTGCATGAATTGCTTGGCATTAGCATCATGACATGTTGCAGATGGGATGGAGTTTCCATGGACCTAAGCATGGGATAGATTCTCAGTGAGTCCAGGATGTGGCAAAGTCTAAGAAAGACTCGTGATGGCATAAGGATGTGCATGCTTATGGTTTGAGGGTGACAGTTGGACTAATCACCTGACTAGTTCAGATCATGAGGTCCGGAAGTGTGCAGAGATATGTTGGCATCAGGAAGAGGAGGATGACAGTTCACAGGATGGGGACGAAACATGATGGAGGCAGTTGTTTTAAATATGTTGCAGGGATGTTGCAGTGTATGGACTGGTTGATATCATGACCTAGGATGAGACAGTTGAGATGATGATCTTGGTGGCAGGATGGTTACCAGGATGGCTTATTGTCGAGGATGACAATGACTTCACGTGGAGGAGGATGTAAGGACCTGTGGTTCTTACCACTACCCCGGTGTAAACTGCAACTCGTTGTGTGAGCGAACGAGTTGGAAACATGAAGTGCGAGGAAGCTGTGACCAAAGTGCACGAGATGACACATGTATAATGTGCATAAGAGGTGGAGCGATGGTGTTTATAGCGTGGGGAGCGTGTGAACTAACCCACGAGCCGACCAAACATGCTATGGCGACTTGGGCATAGATTGCTGGCCGACCAGCAAGAAACAAGGCGAATGAGCATATGTTGGGGCGTTTCACATATGGTGGATGAGTCGGCTTGGGTAGCGCGACTCGCCCTACCATCCATATAAGTAAACAAGGCGTGGAGCTTGGAAAGGCATCGAATCATTCAAGCAAGTCTTTCAGTGGATAAGTGAAGTGCGAAGGAGTGTATAGCCGTAGCAAGGAAGGCACAGTTCTAATGCGCCTGCCCTTGGGCAGCACCACATAGAGATAGCACACAGACTTAGGTGAAAGGCGAGGGTGTGGGTGAAGGTGACCGCCGTTCAGTGGAAGGAGCGCGGGTGGTGACTCAGGTAGGTCGCCCGCCCGTCGTGCAAAGGAAACGCGATGGAGGTGAACGGGTGACTCGGGTAGGTCGCCCGTCCATCGTGTGGAAGGTGACTCGGGTGACTCGGGTAGGTCGCCCACCCGTCGTGCAAGAGGAAACGCGGGGTGACTCGGGTGAGGTCACCCACCTGTCGTGCAGCGGTAAATGAAGTTCGGTTGTGGAGTGCGGTTGGCAGCTCATGTGAGGGCGCGCCCGCCCAACTCAGGCAAGGAACTCGGTTGACACACGGTGGTGTGGCAAGTTGTAAATTTGGCTAAGTATGAAACTTGGGGTTTCCAAGTATACTTGTAAAAGTTGAAAAGTTGATTAATATAATATATTCGGGCAGACTCATTGTTTAGGGAGTTGCCCCTCCCTTTATACTGTGCAATTGTGTTCTTCATGTATAATTGCTAATGATAATGAATGTGTATGGGTGTTCATTGGTATAAAGGAATAATAATAATACTTAGTTGAGAAACACAAACTAAGTAGGACAAGTGGTTAGGTGTAGTCCATGAACATAAGTATTGGTGAAAAGAAAGTGTTCGGTGGTGCCGGACCTCACCAAGGGCGGTTGAAAGACTACCGCAGGCCTGGGGGTGTGACACCTTGTCTCTGTTGGTCTCCAACATGTAAAGTAATTAACAATGTTGAATGATGGAAAATGGGAATAATAAGAATGTAGCCAATTATAAATAGTTTATAGTTTCAAAAAGAAAACATTTTATTTAGGATGGATGTATGATTCCAACTCTACATAACTAAATTTTATAAGAAATAATTACTATTAGGACTAGATCCATCGTAAATAAAGCGTTTTCTTATCCGAAATGTTCACTTCATGAATAATTTTTATGTGCACTTACACTGAGAGAGTATGTAAGTTTTGGTGGTGAGAAGAAGAGACAAGGGGAGATAGAGATATAGATGGTTGTTTGCTTCATGAATAATTTCTATGTGCTTACACTCAGAGGGAGTGTGTATGTTTTGGGGGTGAGAAAGGGTGGAAAAGGAGAGACAAGGGGAGATAGAGATATAGATCAAGGAAGAGAGAGGGAAGAAGAGGGAGACAAAGACATGAAGGGAGGAAAATATTTAGATATGGAGAGAGAAATGATAGAGAGAGAGAGAAGACAAAGAGAGAGAGGGAGGGGAAAGGAAGGGAGGGAGAGAGAGATAGATAGATATGGAGAGAGAGTGTGTATATTTAGCGGGTAAGATAGAGAAGGAGAGACAATGGGAGGTAGAGATATAGATGGAGGAAGAGATGTGCTTACAGTGAAATCAATGCACACTACTAATCTAATTACTTTGACATTAATGTACATCATACATCTAGTTGCATCAATTCAGAAATCAACATCTACACTAAAATCAATGCATCTAGTGCAAACAATCAAATAGGATTAGAAATCAACATCTATACTAAAATCAATGCATCTAATGCAAGCAATCAAATAAGATTAAAAATCAATATCTACACTCGAACCAATGCATTTAATGCAAGCAATCATATATGAGTAGAAATCAACATCTACGTTGAAATTAATGCACCTAGTGTAAGGTATTAAATAGGATTAGAAATCGACATCTACACTGAAACCAATGCATCTAGTGCAAGAAATCAAATAGGATTAGAAATCAATATCTACATTGAAAGCAATACATCATGTGCAAGCGATCAAATAGGAGTAGAAATCAACATCAACAATAAAATCAATGCATCTAGTGTAAGGTATCAAATAGGATTATAAATTGATATCTACACTGAAATTAATGCATATAGTGCATGTTCTCAAACAGGATTATAAATCAACAACGACATTGAAATCAATACATCTATTTTAGTGAAAATCCAAAATATTCATGACTTTCTAGATCTAACTTCTATGTATGTATTTGTCTCTACGTGTCTCTTTCTTCTTCCCTCTATCACAACCTTCCATTTTTTGTCTATATCCCTACCCCTCTCCTTCTCTCTCTTCTGCTCCCTCTCTCCCTCATCTCTCTCTATCTTTCTCTCCCTGCCTTTCTCTATATTTCTCTTCTTCCATCTCTCCCCTTGCCATCTATATCTATACCTCCCTCTATCTCTCATTATTTGTATCTCTATCTCATCCCCCTAAACACATGTCACACTCTCTCTCTCCCCCATATCTATCTATCTATCTATCTAATTATAATTCATTATATCAGTGAATAAAAAATAACCACAAAAATTAATTATAATTAACAATATTATAAAATTATAAATTTATAATAAATAAATTAAAATTTTCATTACTTTAAAGTTTGTCTCCTAAATATAAAAATTTAGCTAAATAATTTATAATTTCACACCTAAATTTAATTTCTGTAGCTGACATATATTGATGCTATCAGACATATTATTAAATAAACCAATATAATAGATATTAGAAATTTAAATTTTGTAGTTCTAAAACGGCATGAATAATTGTTCATTAAAAATATTAGAGAAGCTTAATCATCTACACCGGCTCTTTCTAAAAAAATCTGATAATATAAATAACCGTGAAAATCCCCACTTTCATCATTTATTTTAATTTTCCGACCATTATCACCGAAATTTACCTAAATAAATTATTATTTTAACATGTTACATTTAGTTTGCAGATGTATACCACCACCCCTACCGATATTCCTTGCTAAATATTGCAACACGCATGATATTCCTTGCTAAATATTGCAACACGCATGTGCATATGAGTTGCTGCGATGTGTATCTTTCCTAAAAGAACCTCTTCGTGCCTTCTCTCCATTACTATTCCTAGGATAATACATCAGGAAATGAGGCCGTAAAATCATGTGCGTACGCATTGGGAAAAATATCATAGTTCCGAGATAAATGTTTTACTGCTAAATGACAACAGCAAAGGGTGACGCGACAAGTAACTTTATATATAAAGTTATAAACCCTTTTTCCTATTATGGTATTATACAGTTTTATATTTATATGATACGATTTATCTGATGGTCTGATTTAGGGCGGAGTAAGTGCACTTGTATATCTCATATAGTGGGCTTTAGAGCACTTGTATATCTCATAAGTGCACTTGTATTATTTTGGAAAAGAAGTTGAGCATGTGGCTTAAAAGTAAAGGTAAGGGGGCTAAAGGCCAAGTGGGTTTTAGAAGGCAACACTCAACAATGGCTCACTTTGTTACACTTAGGATCATTGTGGAGGAATGCCACAATGATAAATCCAATCTCTTTTGTTGCTTTGTGGACTTTAGAGAGCCTTTTGATACAGTTCCTAGAAGCCACCTATGGAATAGATTAGAAGAGCTAAAGGTTCCTTTCGAGTTGAGAGTTGTCGCTACAAGGTTATACGAGAATGTAATTGCCAACTTAAAGAGCCATGAGAGGTAGTCAAAAGATATTAAGTGTAATATCGGAGTTAAACAAGGTTGCCCCCTGTCCCCTACCCTATTTGGCATCTACATCGACAAGCTAGAAGGTTGTTTAGAGGAAGCAGGTTGTGCTGGCATGATCTTAGCTAGGATAGTCATCATCCTTCTTCTCTATGCTGACGATATTGTTCTTCTCACAAGGTGCCCATCTGATCTCGATAAGCAGCTTAGACTCCATAAGGATTTCTGCTCTACCATGGGTATGATTCTTAACATTGACAAAACAAAAGTTATGATTATCAAATCCAAGAAGGACACTTACACTAATTTTATGTATGACAATATTAACTTGGAGGAAGTGTCTTCTTACAAGTACCTAGGAATTGATATTCATCACAAGCTCAATTGGAACTATAGCATTGAGAAAAGGATTAATGGGGGTTGGGAAGCTTATTTTGGTCTTGAAAATAATTGTAAAATGAAAACCTCGTAATGTGGGATGGAAAGAAGTTCCTCTTTGAAACTTTAGTCACTCTTGTTATCTTGTATGGATGTGAGGTTTGGGGTTGCAGCATCTCTAGAGAATCCTAGAGAAAGATTGAGCAAATTCAAATGTGTTTTATAACGTATAACCTCAAAATTAAAAGTAATACACCCTATCTTATTCTCCTTATACAAGTGGGTCTTTCCCCTATCAATAGCCTAGCTAGACTAGGCTTCTGTTGTACAACCACAAACTCAATAACATAGGAGACCACAGACTTCCTAAGCTAGCTTTAAATTCCAGCCAAAATCACCTAAGGCTCAAACGAGGCTGGTATAAGGACACCAGGGCCTGATTAAGCCGTTGGGAGATCGACAAGAATGTTGCATTGCAAAACATTAATAACATTGAAAATATTGTTACTTCTAAGTTCAAAGAAAAAATGTGGTGTGAGAAAGAAAATTAAGATATTATAATGAGGTCATCAACCCCACCATAGAGGATCAAAAGTATCTCTCTGTTTTAACTAGCTCAAAGAAGAAAATTAATATAGCCAAGATTAGAACGAACTCTCATGAGCTCCATAATGAAACGGGTCGTTGGGCAGTTCCTAAAACACCATGGATGGAAAGGATTTGTTATCTCTGTGAAAATATGAAAATCGAGGATGAAAATCACTTCCTCTATGAGTGCCCCGCGTACAACCACATTAGATCTCAATTTCATAATCTTTGTTGCAATACTAACCTTCCTAGCCTTTTATGACGTCAAAATTATAGTGAGCACGGCAGGCTTCTCTCCAAGCTTTTTGAGCATAGGAATAAAATTTGAGATCAAACTAAATAATTTGTTTCCTTAGGTCTGATTGACCAAAGATTGGTCTCAATAAATGTTAACCATCATCATCAAAATATATAAACATCATAATTTATAATAAATAAATTAAAATTTTCATTATTTTTAAATTTATTTCCCAATATAAAAATCTAACTAAATAATTTATAATTTCACATCTAAATTCAATTTTTACAATTGCCATATCCATAATATATTGATGCCATAAAACATATATTATTAAAATACAAAAATTATATAAACCAATACCATATACATCTAAGAAATTTAAATTTTCTAGTTCTAAAATTTAAGTTTTCTAGTTGGGAGGATGAACGAGTGTTCATTAAAAATAATGGAGAAACTTAATTATCTATACAGTTCCTTTCCAGATATTTAGGGCGGAGTAAGTGCACTTGTATATCTCTCTGCCGCGCAACGTTGCTGATTGATCTTCAGGCCTAATGGATATTGGATGGGCATTATTCTATTCTATCCGAGTCACTAGGATCTGGCCGAGTCACTTTTCAAGATAATTGATATATCTTCCAACCTCTTGGCTAGAGTTTTTAATTACGCCGTAAGGCGTTCCCTCTGAGATGAAATTTCCTGTGGTCTTTGCTGTCATCGTTATCGTCCGTCTGATTTGATGTTAGACGATTCGAATAATTGCTACCGTTGGATCAAATAGCCGGTTTCCATAATAACTTTTCAAACTACCTAGCGCTTGCCATACTCAAGGAACCATTGTTTCTCTCTCATCTTCGGCAACTGCAGAAACATGTCAGAGATTGAGGTGAAGGTGGAGCATTATGGGTTGTGGAATTGAAGAGTTTTATTTTTTCAGTATTTCTGTGGGTAAATTAGCTGCAACTCCATTCGCTTCAGAATGCTGCCATCTTGATTTATGCAGGTTTATGGTTGAAAATTCTTTAAAATTGTCGAAGGCTTTGGAGTGGAAATTATGATTTTGAGGATTTTGAGCTGAAGCCCTAAGGAACTCTTCAAATTTGAAAATAGAGCTTGAAATACTACTGATCTGAAGCCAGGCGTGCTAATCTGGTGTAAAATTGTGTATATTTTGAATTCAGACCTTAAATAATGTTTATTCAAGGACGGACATTTTTCTCAGCAATCGTTTTAAAAGTTATGCATTGCTGATATTTAAATTTCTGTGCAGGCATGTGACCGCCTTAGTGAAACAAGTCTCGGGCAATTCAGCAGGTACTTTTGTTAAATAAATTGTTTGAATTCGGACCGAAGTATGAAAAAGAAACGACTAATCGGCCAAATCCGGACGAAATTTTAAAGGAATCTGCGTCTATTTCTTTGCTTCGTGGTTCACAGACTGAAAGTTATTTGGTAGGCTTATTTTCTTTTCATTTTTGTCTAATCGAGCTTAAATCTGAAATAGCAGGATAGCTCTGATACATCGCTTAGCAGAATGCTTTCTTAAGCTCTTTAGCTGCGAAGCAAACTGCACCTCACCCGGCCAGATTTTATTCCGGGGATGTTGATGTCTACGACGAAGTGCTCGCAGAGAAGGTATACACAGGTTCACAGTTCGATTCTCGTAAGGAGTGCTGAAAATTTTCAAAGATATGCTTAAAATTTTAAAGTTCAATATGCGCGGGCACGCGCAGTAATAATATTGACCGTGACCGGAAATTGACGGGGACGCGTCACAAGAAAGGGAACACAGTACCTGTTGGCGTATCCATTAAATCCTACGATTATGCCATCCACTTAAGGAATGGCGCCGCCTATCACGAGTCTCATCTGTTTGAGGTCTTTCCTTCCGATCCGGCTGAGAACCATGAGGTATGGCCCATTATCTATCCCAATGCGGCATGAAACAAAGTCAAAAATTGATCCTAAACTAGATCAAGTTTGCGGCATCAGAACATGACTTTGTTGTTTCTGATGCGAAGATCCGATCACTTTGTTGTTTCTGATGCGAAGATCTGAACACAAAAAAGTGTTTGATACGGAGCAAACAATAAGCACATGACGAGTGCAGTAATAATTCGAGTGCCTGTGCAGTACCCGTGGAACCTGTAGTTTGTATTATTGAAATAGTTACGCCGTAAGGCGTTTCCTTTTGAAATCAATTGCCCTAGCCGCCGTCGTGTCTTATTGTTCACCGTAGATTGGTGGTGTTAGACGATTGAACGAATTTTGATCGTTGATAGAAAACTGAAATAAAAAAACGGGGAGAGAAGGGGCAGGTAAAGCGGTTCGGTATGACTCTGAGTCCCTTCATTGTGCAGGTTCGCATAGCACTTGCTAGGTATCGATTACCAGTTCGCGGAAGAGAATCTCAGAGCTAAGAGCGGGCTGCTCCTGAAATCGAACCCTGTTCGCAAGAATTCCCAAAGATCCATATGACCAAGCCATTGCTCGTTTCTGGGCTGCCTTTGTAGACGATAAGGTAATTTAGTTCATTCTTAGTAATCGCCTGCATTTGTATCTCATCGATCCTTTCCTTATCTGCTATTTGTGTCTTGGAAAGTTAAAAATATTATTTTTCTATTCAATAACCAGTGCTTCGCAGGAAAACCGTATTTTGGAGGGGATCAGATCGGGTTGCTTGACATCGCATTGGGTGGCTTGTCAGCGATTATCAAAGGCCTCGAGAAGGCTACCGATAGCGTTTTAATAGATCCAGAGAAAATGCCATTGCTGAGCGCATGGATGGATCGATTCTGTAAATCCGATGGACTGAAAGAAGTGATGCCTGATTTTGCGAAGCAGCCAGAATTTATGTCCACTGTCATTCCGCTGTTAGCCTATTTAGTTTGCCATTTGTTAAACACATTTTAGAACGGATAATTCCATTGCCACTATATTGAGTTTGCCATTTATTAAACGCATTTTAGAATGGATAATTCCATTGCCACTATATTGTGATGTTTATTAAGGGGCATTTTCCGATTAACTGTATATAGATTGTATTAAGAGATACTCCAAAATCAGAATCAGCTTAGATATGTGAGAATTTTCGATTTTAAAATTTTGTAGAAAATAAAAATATTTTAAATGAAATATGTGTTTAAATTTTAATTTTTTAAAAAATATATGAAAATTTTATATTTATATTACATTTTTATTTTTTTAAACTTATATAAATTTATAACAAGAAGCCCTATAAATTGAGAAAAAAACAAAACACAAAAATACAAAAAAAAAACTAGGTGTTGTATACATTGATGGAGAATCTTTATATACATAATAAAATTTTAAAATAAAAAATAGTCACACACACTTTTTCACTGCATTTCCGAGCAAACTCCATTAAAACGCTTATGACACCGGGTAAGAAAGAAAGCACAATCCAAAGGTTTAGACCCCAGTGTCAAAATCTCTTAGAGTTACTCTGATCATAATTTTATACCAATTAGACTTCGAAAATGCAAAAAGAAGGTTTTTGTTTCATAGAAGAGTGAGTAAATGCGATGGTTCATTGTTGTAACATCGAAGCAACCTAGGATAAACATTAAGTTGTAATGCATTATTTGTTTATTGTTTAAACTATTGAGTGTCTCCTGAGTTGAGACGGAAGAACACTAAATTGATGGTGGGCAAAGGGAATTGTATTCGGTAGCCATTATTGCAAAATTGTATGATCCCATGAACACTACTGTGATCGGAGCCAATACCCATTTGAACGTTCTTCAACCTGTTATGTTTGATATGTTTAGCACTGTATAATTAGTTTTATGTGATATTTAACTCCGTGTACTCCGCAATGGGAAGCCCAGCTAACTCTACCTTCAAACCCTTCGATATCATAAATTTTGATCTTAAATTCGCACAATCATTCGATGAATACTTTCTCGTCCCTCTGGTGCATCTTCACAAACTTGATAAGAAAATTTTTTCACACATAATAACAATATTAAAATCATTATATAAAAAAATTATTGATCATTGTGGAAACAAATAATTGATGAGATTAAGTACAGAGAACTATAGAGCCGAACTCTGAGCAATTGAACCAGATTAATATGTGACTGGACCTAGATGACGTGACCAAGAGTAGAGAATTAGGCGTTTCGGTAGAGTTTCTACATTACCAACCACTACAACCAACCAGTTATATTTTCATTAATTATTAATCACGATACTTGTAAATAAACGGTTTCATTATATCCCAGAATTTGGAGTGTAACGCACAGGCATCTATGTTTCAATGCGCTTTCATTTGTAATTTAATGTAATTTGATGTATGTTTCATAATGTAACACATATGGAACCATGTTTCGATTTATTATATTTTTTTTAATATAATGGAAGTTGTAAGTACATGACACGTTGAGCAAAACGTTCAACTTTCAGTTACGTTCTAGAATAAAACGTTTCATTTATCCTCCCATTAATAGAATTGTTCAAGTGCATCTTTCTTTCTTCTTTCTTTTTTTTTGTTTGTTGTGTGTCATTCCACTTTCTGTTTAATCAAGATAGGTGGAAATCAGTCTGTCTTTTTTGTTTCTTTCCATTTTCTGTTAATTTGGATAGGTTGTAATTAACAAACAGGAAAGTAAATTTTTAATAATATTTTTTTGTAAATATTTAATTTAAAAATGATTTAATCATATGATTTAAGTATGCAAGAAAGTTAATAGTGTAAATTTTATCCATTGATATAATGATAACTACGAAAAATATACTGGGATCTTTAAATTTACATCGAACCATCAAATAATTAATTAAAAGAATGATTAAAATACTCAATTCCAATAGGAAAACTCCTAAAATATCAAATAAAAATAGTTTTATTTCACTGGTCTCTAAATTAAGGGTTGAAGAAGACGCTGAGGTGTTGGTAGAGGTCGAAGTGTTTGCACTCTCAGACATATTGGTCAATAAAAGTATGCCAAGTGCACAACTATTTCGGTCAATGCAATTTAAATAATAAAGCTGATGTACTTTATTGATTCTAATTACAGTGTATTTCTTGATTTATATTTGTTTGGGCATGCATTACTAAATTTTTATGTTAGACCTACAAAATGCCAAAATTAGCAAGCAGGGATGATACAGATCTCAAACATGTGGACTTAGGGCTCTCCAATCCCTACAGAGCAAGAAGTTTGACTTAGAGTTTTGTTCCTCATGTCCGCATATGTGAATGCAATGCAGCCAAACTTTTGTCCCTTAAGGATGCATTCATTCATGAAAATGTAGGACATACAATATGCTAATACGCCTCCACTGTACCAGCGAACTTTGCGTTTAGAGTGTCTGACTTTTACACGCTTTCACCACGGGTTTGAGGTAGTATCCAACGCTGCTGTTTATATGCTTAAGCATAAAAAACGCAACAAGTATGTTGTTGCTAGGCAACAGGCAAAAAGTGTTTTTTTAGTTTTTCCTATGTCATCTTTATGTTTCCATCCAATGTTAAATAGTTGTAAAGCAACTCCTCTCGGTATTCTTCCCAATCACGTTGCTGCTAACATATTTAAATATTTCGTTAGCATTTATATGAGAATTCACCATTACAATATTTAACTTATGAGTAAAATATGAAAGAGGAAGAAGTAGCGGCTTAGTCTTTCTTTTTTTTTTAATTAACATTTTCATATAAAATGGAATACTTAATTATGTCGTAAGGCGTTTCTTTTTGAAATCAATTTCCCTAGCCGCCATCGTGTCCTATTGTTCATTATTCCGTAAGGCGTTTCCTTTTGAAATCAATTGGCCTAGCCACCATCGTGTCCTATTGTTCACCGTAGATTGGTGGTGTTAGACGATTGAAGCAATTTTGAAAACTGAAATAAAAAAACGGGGAGAGAACGGGCAGGTAAAGCGGTTCAGTATGACTCTGAGTCCCTTCATTGTGCAGGTTCGCATAGCACTTGCTAGGTATCGATTACCAGTTCGCGGAAGAGAATCTCAGAGCTAAGAGCGGACTGCTCCTGAAATCAAACCCTGTTCGCAAGAATTCCCAAAGATCCATATGACCGAGCCATTGCTCGTTTCTGGGCTGCCTTTGTAGATGATAATGTAATTTAGTTCATTCTTAGTAATCGCCTGCATTCGTATCTCATTGATCCTTTCCTTATCCGCTATTTATGTCTTGGAAAGTTAAAAATATTATTTTTATATTCAATAACCAGTGCTTCGCAGGAAAACCATATTTTGGAGGGGATCAGATCGGGTTGCTTGACATCACATTGGGTGGCTTGTCAGCGATTATCAAAGGCCTCGAGAAGGCTACCGATATCGTTTTAATAGATCCAGAGAAAATGCCATTGCTGAGCGCATGGATGGATCGATTCTGTAAATCCGATGGACTGAAAGAAGTGATGCCTGATTTTGCGAAGCAGCCGGAATTTATGCCCATTGTCATTCCGCTGTTCAATGTGCGTTGATTAGGAATGTAACAGAAACCATAATGAAAAGGAAGCGTTGATATAGAATGTAATAGAAACCAGAATGAAATGCAATTAATTTTTTGGAAAGATCCTTTATAGCTAGCATAAAGTGTTGCATAAAATACAAAACTTGTAAAGAGTAATTTTATATAGGACCTTGCTGCATTTTGGAAAACAATCCAGAATGTGAATGGTTCTCAGGACCATTTCTAGGCTTCAAATTCTGTTGTTGGTTCAATATTATGAGTTATCTCGGAACCATTTTTTTTTTAAATAAAAAAACGCCGTTTTTTTCTAAATAAAAAAACGCTTCTGTATTAATAAAAATTAAAAAAACAGATAGTAAATATAACATATTTCTTGATTACAGGTGGCTTCCACAGCATTCATTACCTCGAAAAAAAAAAGTGAGGTCTCGGCTTGCTTGACATCGCATTGGGTGGTTTGTCAACGATTATCAAAGGCCTCGAGAAGGCTACCGATAGCATTTTAATAGATCCAGAGAAATGCCATTGCTGAGCGCATGGATGGATCGATTCTGTAAATCCGATGGACTGAAAGAAGTAATGCCTGATTTTGCCAAGCAGCTGGAATTTATGTCCACTAGGAGAGCCAGTATGATCACCGCCTACAGCTAAATAGGGCAAACTTAGCACAGATAGAGGTTGTAATTGTTAAAATACATTAAATTTAGGTAGTCGAGTCAAGTTAAATTTAGGAAGTAGCCCGATCCAGCCAATCTGGCAGAATCTATATCCATTAGGAGAACAAATCTTTTGGGTATGATATCACCACCTATTGCAAATTAGGGCGAACTATGCTGGCCTTATAAATGGAGGACAAGCAGAGAGATTTTATTTAAGATGAGTTTATCACCTACTGCAAATTAGGGCGAACTATGCCGGCCTTATAAATGGAGGACAAGAAGAGAGATTATATTTAAGATGAGTGTTATTCATAGTCTTTGTCTTTTTACTCATTTGGTCAGATTCAACTTTTGAGTCTAGCTGTTTTATGTTAATTAGTCTGAATAATGTTTTGGTGAATCTTGCCGGTACTATAGAGGGCTTTCCTGTCTTCAATGTGTATTGTTTTATTATGAACAAGTTTTTAATGAATCTCTCCAATACTGTAGCTATCATTCTGCTGTTCAATGTGCGTTGATTATGAATGTAACAGAAACCATAATGAAAAGGAAGCGTTGATATAGAGTGTAGTAGAAACCAGAAAAAAATGCAATTAATTTTTTGGAAAGATCCTTTATAGCTAGCATAAAGTGTTGCATAAAATACAAAAGTTGTAAAGAGTAATTTTATACGGGACCTTGCTGCATTTTGGAAAACAATCCGGAATGTGAATGGTTATCAGGACCATTTCTGGGCTTCAAATTCTATTGTTGGTTCAATATTATGAGTTATCTCGGAACCCTTTTTTTTAAAATAAAAAGTTGCTTCTTTATTAATAAAAAATAAAAAACACATAGTAAATATAACATATTTCTTGATTCGAGGGCTACATTGTTGAATTTGTGATAGATACTACTTAGTCATATAATGAAGTTGAGAGAAATTTTTTCGAAGGACCACAAGGAAGATTTGTGAAATAACTATTCACCTCGATATAAATGTTTTTAAGTGACGAAGGAGTAAAATTATGAGGTCAGATAACATGAATAGTTGAATATATTCACGCGCAAAAGAGGGAGTGGGGGCTAACGAACAAATGAATTGAGGGTAGAAAGGTGACAAATACAAAAGGATAATTATGTGGGTCAAGGATGATGAGGCATTAGAGAGATAGGAGAACAAAACATACCAGACAATTTAAAACATGACCATCAACACAGGAAGAAAATGCGATAGAAGAATCTAGTGGAGTGTTATGCAATGGGATGATACTTTGGTGCAGTAGTGAAGTGAGAGAGATATATATATATCGCAAATTGTGAGAGATAGAAGGGAAACAGGAAATGCCAATGAAGGAACTAGAAGGAAGCATCATAGACGAAGCTGGGTCAATCACATGTTCGATGGAATGCCACATCTATAGGATAACAAGATATTTTGTAAGGATAAAGGAAAGGAAATATAAGGAGACCTTCATTTCATCATGGAATGAGAAGAAATGGTGTATTCTAGTGACCCTACTTAGGCCAAACATTGCATAGAGCCCATGACCTTTCATGCGTTGCCATGTCAAGAAGTAAGATCACCCAAAAGTTATTATAATTAAATCCAAATAGTGAAAGGAATAGTGATAATAATCAGAATAGTGGAAGTAGTCCAGCAAGATCTAGGATGCCAACAAATCAATCAAAAGTTTCATAGTGTGGAACTACGTAGAGAATGGTAATGGACGTTGATCCTTCTATGCGAATTACGTTCTTTCACTGTGTTGGATCGGAGGATCCCAAACAAAATATTTTTGTATGTGAGAAAGTTTGGAATGTTAAATAGGTACTAGATGAATAGAAAAAGGTGGCACAATTGTATACCACTATTAGGGACCACATGTTAACATGGTACATGAAATTAAAGAACATTGTGCCAGGAGGGAGAGGTAGAGGATTATGGGAGATCAAGAAAGCCTTGTTAAAGGAGTTTCGAAAAAAAAAACCAAAGTCCTAGTGAATCACATAGGTCAAGGAGATTGAGCAGTTAAAGCCATACATTCAAAGAATTATTAGAATTATTATCATTTCCAATTCCTAGTGTGTTGCATAGAGAATCATTCATTGTAATTCCATTTCCCAATATACATGTTTTGTGGAGAACCTACGTTAACTTAGTACATTGGAACTTAATTATTTAGATCCTCCTGGTGGAAATCTAATTATCATATGTACCATTTCCATGGATAAATCATGTGATTGATGTGATGTTATTAATTCTAAATGTAACTAAAGTGAACTGTAATGCACTCATGTGTATTTAAGTCAAGATTGAGTATATGAAAAATTTAAGGGTCATGTATTAAATACTAATAAAAGAATTCGTTGTGGAAAAATGGCATTGCCATAGTAATATAAATCATAGCAAAGATCTTCATTCATATATATATAGATATAACAAGTATGTACTATAGAGATTTATTTATCTCAATGATAACTTGAGATTCTTTTGTATGTAAGTGAAAAATTAATAGATCAATTTAATCTTAATTTTGAGAGATTTGATTATTTTTAATAATGAAATATTTTTTGATTATTTTTAATAATGAAATATTTTTTAATTATTTTTAATAATGAAATATTTTTTAATGATATTATTTTAAATTAAAATTTAAATCAAATTTATATTTTCATAATATATATTTTTATACATAAAAGGTTGAAATAAAAATATTTTAATAAAGATATTTTTTTATTACTATTTCTTTTATTAATATTTATAGATATTCTATTTAAATTTCATATTAACATTAAAATAATTATACATGTTTAATTATTTTATTATTTATATAGAATTATGAAAGAATTATATATTTCTTTTATATTAGGTTATAAAAAATATATTTCAATACAATAAATAGTTAAAAGAATTAATTAATCTACTTCTCTCTTATCAAACAATGTAAAGTTAGTTAAAAGAATTAATTAATCATTTTCAATAAAATATCTACTTTCCACTTCCATTGGGTACGTGACTTGGAAATTATCTATTCGAAACTCTAGGTGGCCTGCCTCTTGAACTGTGGACCAAAGAATCTATGGAAGAAATAGGAAATGCTATTGGGTGATTCATATACCTCGATCCTAGGTGTATTGGGGCAAAAGACAAGTGGGTGGCCTGGATTCTCATAGAAAAGGAATTCAAAGGGGGTTTTCCAGAGCCTATTGATTTAACTTGGGAGCTGTCCAAAATTCAACAACGATTAGATTATTGGGGCATCCCATTTAGGTGTTCAAATTGTCACAAAACTAGACACCTTTTTCGTAATTGTCCTCATCGCCCTAGCGGTAAACAGAAGAAAAAGTTCCATGCTATAAATATTCCTGTTTCGACATATGAAAGAGAAAATTCAGCATATGAATGGCCTAACACCATGGAGGTCTAGCGGGCTCCAGTCATAACTAATGGCGTCCTATCCTTGCCGAAAGGCCGTTCCCTAGATTGATCTGCCAGTCTTCCGCAATCTCGATCTGTATCTGTGAACCCTAAAAATCGTAATTCTAACTATTCTGCTGATCGACCCTGTTCTTCCACTATTTCTAAGACTCCCTTGCTGTCCTTTTTTTACCTGTCGGCCAGAGTAACTGATCCTGTGTCTACCCATATTCAATACATATCTTCATCACCCTAATCCCCTTCCTCTCACATTCGACCCATCCAAAGATTCCTGTCTTCCCCCTCAGTTGGTCGCTCTTTTGATATAAATAATAAATCTCCATATATAGCTCACTCCCCTAAACCTCCATCCCTTGGACATGTACCTGACCGTAAAGGTAAGGCTCCATATATCCCTATTTCCCCTCCACTATCCCCTCGAACCTCTCCCCGTAATTCTTTTGATCAGGATATTAACCTCCTTCTTAAAAAAGCGTCTTTAAAACTTCAGCCATTAACTGTCCATCGACCCAATCGTTCCCCCTTGCCCAATATTAGCCCTAATTCGGCTAGAAACATAACTGTCCACCGCAAAGAGAAGCATGGTAGTAGACACTTTCGAGGTAGGAAGGGAAGACAGGACTCGTCAACCCGAGATCTTTCCTTAATTGACATTCCTATTACAGAAATTGCAGTTGAAGATATTCCTCATAAAAGGCCTCTTAGAGCATGTCGGCATAATGATGTTCCCAAATGATCGACATTCTATCAATGAACATTTGGGGCCTTGGAGCTGACCCCAAATTTCTGGCCCTAAAAAATATTTTTGTCTCTTCAAAATCTAAAATGCTTCTTATACAGGAAACCATGCACGATAGCTCACAAACCATTTCTTACTTCAGGCGGATGCTACCAACATGGCATATGGTCGCTTCAAATGTTGTGGGCATGTCTGGAGGACTAGCTGTATTATGGGACCCTAAATGGATTATGGCTGGTGCTTTTCAATGTTTCGCTAGCATTCTTGTGCTGGGCCATTTCTGTGGATCTTCAGACCCCATTCACATATTGAATATTTATGCTCCATATAAAAACCGGTTCCCTTTCTGGAATTATCTTCTTTCTTCTGAACTACTTGAAATTGACTCTTTGATAATTGGTGGAGATTTTAATTGCACCTTTTGTAATGACAAAATATGGGGCAATGGCAAGAAATATGATTCGATGGGGAGATTCATTCGGGAATCTATTATACAAAATAATTTTATTGATATCTTGCCTATTGGTCAGGGACCAACTTGGGACAATGGGCGATCCAAAAATTCCTTTCTGGCGAAAATATTAGACAAATTTATCTTCCATGAAAGACTGACAGAAAGATGTGGGCCTCCTACAATGAACATCATACCATCTTTCATATCTGATCACCGCCCCATTTCTTTTCAATGGAAATATGCTGGACGCAGATTTGGATATCCTTTCAAGTTCAATTGTGCATGGCTTGTTGTTGGTCAATTCAACAAATTTATAAATGATACATGGAAGCTATCTCCCATGCAGGAAAATGACTCTTCCCGGCAATTCCTTGATCGCCTGCAATTTCTTCAAAAGGAGGTTAAAAAATGGCAAAAAGAGAAATTGGCCTCCAATAAAAAGGAGCTGAAGGACATATGTAGGAAAATGGAGTACTTATCTACACTTTTTGAAAATCCCTCCATGACGTCCACCATCAGAAAACATATATGGGATTTAGAAAAAAGAAAAAACAAAGATATTAGAAGAAGAAGAGGCCTCTTGGAGGCTCAAAAGTCGAGCATTATGGCTCAGAGAGGGAGATAAAAACACCAAGTTTTTTCACAGGTTTGCAAATAAGAGAAGGGAGACAAATGTTATTTGGGAGATCAAGGATGAGGAAGGAAATTCTCACTCCTCACAGGAGGCTACTTCTAGAGAAGCTGTGAAATTTTACAAGAGGGCTTAAAGTGAGGATTCTGTCTGCGATATTGAGGATATTCTATGGGGAATAGACCCATACCCCACTATGTTTGATGAAAGTCTAAACAGAGCTCTATTTGGTGAAGTTTCAGAAGAAGAATTATTGGCAACAATGAAATCATTCCAGAAAGACAAGTGCCTTGGGCCGGATGGGTGGACCATCGATTTCTTCATCCACTTCTTTGAATTATTTAAGACAGATATCCTAAAGATGGTCGAGGAAATGAGAACACAGGGTTTCATAAGCTAGAAAATCTCCTCAACATATATCGCTCTAATTCCAAAGAAAAAGCTCTCCTCCACATTTTCAGATTATCGGCCAATCTCATTGTGCAACGTATTATACAAGGTCATATCAAAGATTATAGCTATTCGAATTAGAAACACTCTATCTCTACATCTGTCTCCAGAGCAACATGGGTTTCTTAAAGACAGAAATATCTTAGAAGCGGTGGCTCTCACCCAAGAATGCTTACACTCAATGCATAGCAGGAAAATAGAAGTTGCTCTTTTAAAAATCGACCTTAAAAAGGCATACGACTGTGTGAACTTGGGCTTTATTCGATGCCTACTAGCTAGGATTGGCCTAGATGTCAGTTGCATCAGATGGATCATGGCCTATGTGGTGGTAGTAAATTATGCAGTCCTAATTAACAGTGTCCCAACTCCTTTCTTCAAAGCGGCCAGGGGCTTATGTCAGGGTTGCTCCCTATCTCCACTCCTTTTCTAGTTATGGAATCTCTGAGCCTACACATAAAGAAAGCGATCCAACAAGAGAGATATAAGCCTCTCCCCATTTGAAGGGATATATTCATGTCGCATAATCCTTTTGTTGATGATATCCTTTTGTCAGCCATACTGTGCAAATCAACATGGATATGTATCTATGAAATCTTGGCGAGATTTCAAAAAGCCACCGGCATGTATATCGACGATTTAAAATCTTCATTCTATGTCGCTAATGTAAATGGAGATATAATCACATTTCTAACAGATCTTTTCAAAATTAAAGAATTTCCTATCCTGAAGGGCTTCAAACATCTGGGATTCAATTTGAAACCTGCGGGTTACAGATTGGCCAACTGGTCGTGTATTCCAGATCGGTTCTATAAGAAAATATCTACATGGGAATATAGGTGCTTATCAATTGAAGGTCGCGCCATTCTCACAAAATCCCTGCTGGTACAAATCATGGTTTATTGGGCACACCTTTTCTATATCCCTTCATCTACTATTAACAGTTTAAACAGAATGATAGCTAATTTCATATGGGGAGGACAGAAGTAGAAGACAAAATATCACCTCAACAAGCTTTCGAAGTTGACACGGCCAAAAAATATGGGAGGTTGGGACATATTGGATTTACACTCCTTTAGAAGAGCCCTTCTATGTAAATCAATGTGGAAAGCGATTATGGATGAATCCAACTGGAGTAAAACCATTAGAGCTAAGTACATGGATGAGCAAGACATGACATATTGGTATAGACAGCGCTCCACTGGATCCAACAATGGCTCATATATATGGAGAGGTTTTAAAAGGTTGGAGCCGTTCTTTAGAAAAAATTTGATTTGGAAATTCCAATCCAGATCCAATATTATCATTGGATTTGATGAATTCGTAGGTGCGGGAGAAAATATCCATATCTCCTCTCAACTTTTGAGAAATTTTCACAGCAGGGGATATTTCTTTTGGGCTAGTGCAATAAAAAAATGGGATGGTGCTATTCCAATCTGGAAAACTACTACAAAAATGCAATTACCCAGTGTTCTGGAATCCCAATGGAATGCTATCACTATTTCATTGCAATTGCGTGGATTGTATCGCTCGTTAGATAGGGATTGCCTTGTTTGGAAAGGTATCGGTGGTGCATCGGCTGTATATGCAAAGCATATATATCTCCAAATTTTATTATCAGAATCTGATACATGTGATAATATTTTTCCCCCAGCGTTTTGGAAATTTGGATGCCCTTTAAAAATCATTATTTTTGCTTGGCTGGTTTTTCATGACATGAATCTCACTTGGGAGAATCTCCAGAAGCGCAAATGGTGTGGGCCTGCCATATGCCCCCTTTGAAGATCAAATTATGAGAATAATTTGCATATTTTCCTACAATTTCCTCAATCCCAATTGATTTGGCAGAACTTAACTGCTCACTTTGGTTTCGCCATCGTCAATGCTCCTTCTATCTTTGAGGCTTCCAAAGCACGGAGCAACATGTACTGCAAGTGGAGGCCCATTTCTTTGTTAACAATCTGGGCCATATGGAAATGACAAAATGGAATGATTTTCGATTCCAAAAGGGAACCGTTTTATAAAGTTTTCAAATATATCCTTTGTTTATATGAAGCGCTAGCTTGGCCACGACATCCCAAAGTCAGACAAGGAAGGAATCAACAACCCAACGATGCCTATGGATATCCCTGTGTTTTTTTTGACGGCGCTGCTCAGCATGACACATGCGCCTGTGGAGTTTATATAATCCCAAAAGAAGGACAAGCTTTTGACATACATTGGAATGGAGGACCTGGAACTAACAACAAAGTAGAAATTATGGCCCTGGCTGGTCTCCTTTCTATCTCTGACTTCCTTGGCCACAAAAACCTTCATATTTTTGGAGACTCGAAAGTCATCATCGACCATGTACTGTCTAAACATATCATAAAAAATATACATCTCTCTGGCCGGTTGAACAGGCTTGAGACTTTGTGGTGCTACAGGAAAGACTACACAATCTCCCATATTGTCAAGGATAAAAACCGGAGAGCAGATGCTTTATCAAAACAAGGGCTATCATCACCACAGGGTATATGGAGGATGCAGATTACAGTGGACAACACCTCCCACCAGATCCAAGACTTTTCCATGCCAGGTACATATTTCTCTATTTTGTGAAGTCAAATCTGGTATGATTTTCTGTTTCCCCAACATTTGACTAATATTTTTGTCCTTTTTCCATATATAATCTTGGCTCAAGGACTGATTTTCCGAATTCTATATGAACATATGTGCATTATGCAATATGTTTCCTTAAGACCTTTATGTAACAGATCTGATAGGGCTACATATATCCTTTCTCTCCATGTGGTTTCAACCACATTACGTTTTTCATATCAGATGGTTTCCATATCAACATTGCTATACATATTTGCTGGATGAATATAATACAACCATATAGCTTGTTTTTCGTGCTAAAAAAGTTGCTAAGCTGCTGAGTAGCTTTATTGATATATCTATTTTGTAGCTTTACTTTAAAATAATGTACAAAAACATGTTCACATAAACAAAAACAACTAAATGGATAATGGATAACCTCTACATGACATTACTATTATTTACAAAATGGCCATATTCGAATAGACATAACTAATTATTTCAAGTATAACTCATTATGATCCACCCTATCTTTCAACAATGTCCATTCACATGTTGCTATTTTTCTACACACTACTATTATTTACAAAATATCCATATTCAAAATACACATAACTAATACTTTCAACTGTAACTCATTATCATCCACCCTTTCTTTCAACAATGTCCATTCACATGTCACTATTCTTCCACAAACTATTATTATTTACAAAATATCCATTTTCAGAATACACATAACTAACTATTGCAATTGTAACTCATCATCATCCACCATTGCTTTCAACAATGTCCATTCACATGTCCCTATTCTTCCCCACTCTATGCTATTCTTCCCCACTCTATGCGTTACGACGTTTCCTTTGCAACATAAGATGCAAATGCTAGTATAATAGTTTTTTTAAATACATGTGTAATTAGCAATTCGACAATTTTTGTGTATCTAACTTAAGACAGGTAAAAAACTTGAATGGCAAATCAATTTCCATTGTAGCAAAATGCAATGGTGCAATGATCTCTACTTCTACCTATGTATCGTGGGCATTGATTTAAAGATGATACTTCTTCCTCCTAGTTTAAGTGGAGTTCGACATTATTAGTTTTTTTGGGCGTGGGTTTTCATGGGTATCCATCCCAACTCAATTTACGACTACGTTATATAGGTGTTGAAGTTACGTATTTATATTATTTGAAAATTTTATAATGGTTTAATATAGATAATTTAAACCTATTTTATTTTCATAGTATAATTTAAATGTTTTTTAATAAAATCTTAAATTTAAACATAATGAAATTAATTAATTAATTTAAATTTTATCTTATTTTATTTGAAAAAATAAAATTTAGTTTCATTTAATTAAATATATTTTATGATATAGAAAATTATAATTTTGCATTAAATTTATATTGGTTGTTAATATAATAAAGATGTTAGATCTTAAAATTTTGTGATCTATATTGTAAATGAGAATGTTTTTGGCATTAATCACATCATTAGCAGTTGGTTAGAATTTTGTGATCTATATTATAAATCAGAATGTCTTTCGGATTAATCACATCATTAGGATTTTGTGGACGTTTCGAACATACTAATGTGGTTCATCCTCACGACAAAGGTTATATTTTTTTTGAATTTTACTCGGTCAAAATAAAACAAAATAAAATAAAATAAAAAAGATTTTAACATTTTTTGTTTTTCTTATTGTATTTTTAATCCATCTTAACTCCAAATCTACCAAAATGGAACAAATCCCTTGACATGCAAATCCTTTTTAATGTGAAAATTACATATTAAAAAAATAAAATTGAAAAAAAATCCATTATATTAAACAATATTATTTAAAAAAAGTCTTTGGTTAGAAATCACATGAGAGATTTTTTGTTGGGTAATATGAATTGAATTTATATATAATGATTAATGTATTGATATGAATTGAATTTGTATATAATAATTAACATATTGATATGAAATGAATTGATATATAATGATTAGGGTATCAAATTTAATTTATTTAAATTAATATGTTAATTTTATTATATTTAAATTAATTTAATATTTTGTTTTGATATGAATTAAATTTATATATAATCATTAATACCCTTACACTACATGCATTGGTTGATAGAAAATGTGAATGATAATAATATAGTCAATTACAAACAATCTTCCTTGCAATCAATTTGTCACACCTATTAGTTTTTCCATTTTCTAATATCAATCATATGAAAAGAGTACATGGAATCATAGACCATTAAAATATTTAATAGTAGTTTTCTCGAATGTTAATCATTGTGATTTATGGAATGTTAAACCCCAAATAATTTTCAATGGTAGTTATTTTCTATTACAACATTTGAATGTAAAGTAATTAACAATGTTGAATGATGGAAAATGGGAATAATAAGAATGTGGCCAATTATAAATAGTTTATAGTTTCGAAAAGAAAACATTTTATTTAGGATGGATGTATGATTCCAACTCTACGTAACTAAATTTTATAAGAAATAATTACTATTAGTTTATAGTTTCAAAAATAAAACATTTTATTTAGGATGGATGTATGATTCCAACTCTACGTAATTACATTTTATAAGAAATAATTACTATTAGGACTAGATCCATCGTAAATAAAATGTTTTCTTACCCAAAATGTTTGCTTCATGAATAATTTTTATGTGCGCTTACACTGAGAGAGTATGTAAGTTTTGGGGGTGAGAAGGAGAGACGAGGGGAGATAGAGATATAGATGGTTGTTTGCTTCATGAATCATTTTTATGTGCTTACACTCAGAGAGAGTGTGTATGTTTTGGTGGCGAGAAGGGGGTGAGAAGGAGAGAGAAGGGGAGATAGAGATATAGATCGATGAAGAGAGAGGGAAGAAGAGGGAGACAAAGACACGAAGGGAGGAAGAGATTTAGATATGGAGAGAGAAATGTTAGAGAGAGAGAGAGAAGACGAAGAGAGAGAGGGAGGGGAAAGGAACGGAGAGAGAGAGAGAGAGAGATATGGAGAGAGAATGTGTATATTTAGCGGCTAAGATAGAGAAGGAGAGACAATGGGAGATAGAGATATAGATGGAGGAGGAAGAGATGTGCTTACACTGAAATCAATGCACACTACTAATCTAATTACTTTGACATTAATGTACATCATACATCTAGTTGCATCAAATCAGAAATCAACATCTACACTAAAATCAATGCATCTAGTGCACAAAAATCAAATAGGATTAGAAATCAACATCTATATTGAAATCAATGCAGGTAGTGCAAGCAATCAAATAAGATTAGAAATCAATATCTACACTGAAACCAATGCATTTAATCCAAGCAATCAAATATGAGTAGAAATCACCATCTACATTGAAATCAATGCACCTAGTGTAAGGTATTAAATAGGATTAGAAATCGACATCTACACTGAAATCAATGCATCTAGTGCAGGAAATCAAATAGGATTAGAAATCAATATCTACAATAAAATCAATACATCATGTGCAAGCAATCAAATAGGAGTAGAAATCAACATCGACACTGAAATCAATGCATCTAGTGTAAAGTATTAAATAGGATTATAAATTGATATCTACACCGAAATTAATGCATATAGTGCATGTTCTCAAATAGGATTATAAGTCAACAACTATATTGAAATCAATACATCTATTTTAGTGAAACTCCAAAATATTCATGACTTTCTAGATCTAACTTCTATCTATGTATTCGTCTCTGTGTCTCTTTCTTCTTCCCTCTGTCACAACCTTCTATTTTGTGTCTATCTCCCTACCCCTCTCCTTCTCTCTCTTCTTCTCCCTCTCTCCCTCATCTCTCTCTATCTTTCTCTCCCTCCCTTTCTCTATCTTTCTCTTCTTCCCTCTCTCCCCTTGTCATCTATATCTATACTTCCCTCTATCTCTCATTATTTGTATCTCTATCTCATCCTCCTAAACACATGTCACATTCTCTCTCTCTCTCTCTCTCTCTCTCTCTCTCTCTCTCTCTCTCTCTCTCTCTCTCTCTCTCTCTCTCTCTCTATCTATCTATCTATCTATCTATCTATCTTTCTTCCTTTCCCTCTCTATCTCTTCCCATCCACTCTCTCTCTCTCTGCCCCCTCAATCTATATTTATATATCCCATCTATCTCTCTTCCTCCCTCCCTCTCTTTGCTTCTCTCTTCTACCCTCTCCCCTGCCCCGTCTATACATCTATCTCCCCTTGTCTCTCCTTCTCACCGCAAAAACATATACAAGTTCTCTCCATATCTATCTATCTCTCTCTCCCTCCCTCTTCCTCTCCCTCTCTCATTTTTCCTTCTCTCTCTCTCTCTCTCTCTTGATTACTCTCTCCCTCATTGAATCTCTATCTCTCCCTTGTCACTCCCTCTCCACCTTTCTCTCTTTATGTCTTTCTTCCCCTTCCAACTCCATCTCTCTCTCCCCCTCTCTCCTCTCTCTCAAGTCCTCTCTCTTTTTCCTTCCTATCTCCCCCCTTCTCTCCCACATCCCTCCATATTTGCTCCCATCATACACAATCTCTCTCCATCCTCCAACTTTTTCGCTATCTCCCTCCCTCTCACCCCTCTCCATATATATGTCTCCCTATCTCTCTCTTCCCCTTATTTCCTTATCTTTATCCTCTACTTTTCTCTCTCTTCCCTCGTCTCCTCTCTCCCACATTCCATCTTCATCTCTCCCTTGTCACTCCTTCTCTATCTCCACCTCTATCTCTCAATGTCTTTGTTATTCACTCCCTCTCTTTCCCCCTCTAAATACATCTCTCTCCGTCCCTCTCTCCCCCTCCTCTCTCTCTTCCGTTCTCTCTCTTCCTTTCTCTCTCTCACATTCTCACCCACCTCTATGTCTCTCTCCCCCACTCTATTCCCCCTTTCATCTCACTCTCTTTCTTAAATATGATGTCATTGTATTGTATTTAAGAAAGTACGTAAATTAAAAACACACACACACACACACACAAATACAATTGGTTGTAAAATATTAAACCTATATTTTGCATCAATCACGTTAAAAAAATACAATAATAAAAAACTTAATCACTTTATTTCTCACTTCGCTTGGATCCTTGGTTCTTTTTAATATTATATGTATGTATAAAAGTATTCTCAATTTTTAATTTATTAAAACCTTCATTTAATCCCTATGAGTATATCGTTAATCAAATTAAAATAAATTATTTGTAAAATATTTTGATTTTGAAATAAGTTATGTTTTTTGGCATGTGGTATTGATAATCCATGATATTGACCCATGGTATTGTAACAGAATAATTAAGATCTTAAACCCATAACATAATAATTAAAAGTATAGATGGCCCATGGTATTTATAAACCATGGTAGTAGCCCATGGTATTATCATTTTATTAATTAAATTTATAGATGGAACACATCTATATTAATTATTACAAATATATGGATTACAATTGAGCGGACATTACAAATGTTTACTTACTTACATTACATTTCTTACATTACATCTACACATGTGCCCTATACTGGGTTGTTGAGCATTCCCTATACTTGGAATCGCATGAGAGGAAATATTACATAAAATATAATATTGCAATATTATATGTTACCCAATATTTATAACCACCCCCACCTAATAAATAATGGCTAAGGGTGGGGGAATACTAATTAAAATGTAATAATATTAAATTTTACATAATATTTCAGGTCAGACCCCACACTAAATATTATGTTCTACTCAATATTTCCCTTCACTCCTAGTAATTTTATATTTGAGTTTGTTTACATTTAAATTACAAATATAAAGAAAAATTACAATAAGAAGTGAATCCGTTGAGGGGAAATATTGGGTAAAATGTAATATTATATTATTATATTTTATCCCATATAACTTAGAAAAATGTGGATGGAGGTAGGCAAAAATATTATATAAAATGTAATAATTACATTTTTCCTAATATTTCCCCATCTTTGCAGAAAATGTCGAGTGCCAACGTATCCATAATTTTATTTTACCTTTACTGGAAAGTTTTACCTTTATAGCCTACATGGATTCAATGCCATCATTTTCTACAACAAATTATGTATCTAAATATAACATCAAACTAACATGAATCTAGGCTAATTTAATCCCCCCCTTAAATAGATTACATTCCAAAGGAATTCCGTGAGTCAATACCATGGATTTTTAAAATCATGGGTCAATAACATGAGTCATTTTATTATTATTATTATTTAATTGTTATAGGTTTTTTTTTTTCACCAAGCTACAATGTTTACATTACATTAAGTTACACATTTCTACCATATTTGATTTTTATTTTGACATAGTCAAAATGTTAACATTATATTACTTTAGGTTACACATTTCTAGCATACTATACACATTAGATCTCGGCTCAATGAAGAAATTACATTCATTCCTACTACTAAAAAGTAAGGCATAAATTAAAGAAGAATAGTGAGATATAGAGGATCATTGAATATAAAATTTAGTAAACAATATATAAAAAATAGTAAACAAAATGTCATTCAAAGCTAGAAGATAAAGAGAAATCACTTACATTATGCCAAATTTACAGATTCTATAATCTTTCCAACATAGATTTCCTCTCAATCTTGAAAGATGCTCTTTCAAGTTCCAATAACAAATATTTGATAATAAAAAAGTGCTCTTTTTCAATATTGAACTGAGTCACTTATCAAAAGCTTATAGCCTTTACCACTTGCTCTTATGGTGTTTGGATTTGTCTTTGCTTGTCCTTGCTTAACTTCTTTTGGGCATTTGGATTGGTTTAGTCATTGACATAATAACTTTATAATGTTTTATAAGAGAGAAATGGATATTTTGTTGAGCATTGATTAAATGATTCTTTAACTGATATAGCAACTATAATTCACTATTCAGAGATACCATGGTGAACTCTCATGGTATTTCCTTTATTCAACATGATATCCTATGACACATGACTATGTATTTGACTATGAAGGGTCCTATAAATAAACACAAACAGATTTTTATGCCTTGGAAATCAAATTCACTATTCAAAGATACCATGGTGAACTCTCATGGTAGCATCCACGAGCTTTCCTTTATTCAACATGATATCCTTTGAGACATGACTATGTATTTGACTAGGAAGAGGCCTATAAATAAACACAAAAGGCTTTTTATGCCTTAGAAAGCAAACTCTATTTCGAAAAAGTGGAAAAAGTTTGTGAAGTTTGCATTTGATGTTGAGATTGTTTCCTTCCACATAAGTTTGGTTCATAACATAAGTTTGGTGCATATTTCATTCTCCTCTCATTGACCAATTTTCAATATTGAACTGCCGCACTTGATCAAAAGCTTGAAGTCTTCTACATTCTACCTCCACATAGTTTGATCATGTAACTGCACATAAATTTAGTATACACCCATTTCATATTTCAAGTCTGTTGTGAGATCTATTTCCCCTAACTATGCCAAATTAACATGAGAAATGTGAGATTTCTTAAGATGCTTCAAAATTCAGTCTCGAGTTAGCACAAAGTTGCTAAGCCTTTGCTAAACCATTGTGAATAAATGAGGTAGTCATTTCAAAGAATATTGATGCCATTAAGAATACTCATCAAAAGTACAAAGATTAAGGAAAACATTTTTCCAATATTTATAAGCATAAAAACAAATTTCTAAAACAAAAAAATTAAGTTGTTATCATTTCTCATAAGGTTAGGTAAACAAAAGATAGTCTTTATAGATGGTGGAAATCATTATCATCATCAACAACCACCTTTTCTATTCTTAGAAGTTCACCTTCACCACTTGTTCACGTACAAGTCGCCCAACCACATAATATATACACCAATACACATCTATTAGCTTATATCAACCACCTCTCAATGAGTTCATCAATAACTCAAGTACTAATTGGGAAAGTATTGAAATAAAAGTGAAATCTTATAGTTGAGCATTAATTATTTAGAAAAAAATGGTAGCATCTTTTCCCTTCACAAAGAAATGATTGACATGGAAATATTTAAAAGGAAAAATGTTTTGGACAAATTTTTAAACCTACAAACTCTAATAGATGTTGAAATTTTTTGTAACCAAATAATAATATACTGACCAAACATCAATGGAAAATGGCTGGAAGGGCTAATGAACAAATAGACCAAGAGAAACAAAATGGGAATAAGCCTCACACCAGAGCTATTTGTTTTCTCTTAAATAAATTAGTTGTTTGATTACTTTAAACACCGCAACTATTAGTTTTTTCTTAACTATTAACAATTAATCCAATGGCCTAAAAATCTTTCCAACATTCCATAATGGTGGAGAGATGGAAAATATTTAAATTAAATTCACATTAATTTTTTTATTTTATTTTTATAGATTTTTTACTAATAAATCTAACCCATATTGTAAAGCATCTCTTGATTCAAAACTATTAATACACATCTTTAAATCACATCTTAATTCAAAACCATTAATAAACATCTTTAAAGTATTTTCAATATAATCTAATTTAAAGTTAATATAAATTATTAACTAATAATAAATATAAATGATATGGATATTCTCTTTCTTATCTTTTTTTATTATAGAAATAACATCTGAAAAAATAAAAAGTTATCTTCTTAATAAATTATCTTAAATACAAAAATAATATGAACAAAGTTCTCAAAAAAAAGCAAAGTTCTCACAAAAAAAAATGAGCAAACTACTTTAGAGAAGCTATTAATCAAAATACTAAACGTAAAAGGCATTGGTTTAAAAAATTAGAATTATTTTACTTTATGAATAATTTAGAAAAATATCAAGTTTTAAATACATTAAAAAAATATAAAGAAAAAAAAAAAAACAAAAAATATTAGAAATATATTAAACTTATTCCATGTTTTGTATGGTATTTATTTATATATATTATTTATAATTAAAAAACATATATATGTTTTATATTTATATGGTTTTTTCGCGGGACCGTTAGAACCTGAAAAGTTCTATTCGCAATCCGTTAGAACCTGAAAAACTTCTATTCGCAATTGGATATTGAAACGCTCTGTGGGCTTCCAATGTAACCATCTAATTTTAATGGAATATTTGGCAAAGAAAAAGAAAATTCTATTATAATTGGAAATAAATCTTAAAAATCTTATTACATATTTCGCTAAATATATAACTTAAAAATTTTATTACATATTTCGTTAAACATATAATACTTAAAAATCTTATTACATGTTTAGTTAAATATATATTTCTTTTAATCTATACCTTAATTTAATTATTATATTAATGAAAGACATTGTACTGGTTGCGCAGAACTTGCACCTCAGAGAATTCAAAACACGTGAGAGGTTAAGCTTATCCTATAATATATGCTTCGTTATCGATATAATAATTATTATAAGTAGTTAGGCTGAGCTTAAATCACGATATATTGATAATTAGGCAGCATTTTTTAAACAGTTCAGATAATTTATTAATTGTCAATTAATTTTTTTTCAACAATCTAAAATAAGGTTAAGCCAAAACCTGCCATAATAAAAAATCCAACCACGTGGAAGACACATGAGGTGCATGATAGGACGGCTGGGGCGGTTGGCTTTCGCACCCCCCAGCCGTGATCGAGTCCTGCGGCGGCGCCTCGCTGGGCGATTTCGAACGGCTATGTCTTATTCTGCTGGCTTCGGCCATATTCTGCTTCTGCTGGCTTCGGCCTTATTCTGCTTCTGCTGGCTTCGGCCGTATTGTAAAAATATCTGTAGGCTTCGGCCATATGTGGATTTTCTCTCTGAAAAAACGATGTGTGATTCAAAGGAGTGGCATCTATTCTTAGGTGTGTCGTATTGCATTGGAGTTTTCGTGTAGTAAAAAATTCAACCGGTCGATCCATTGGGTTTTATATTTTCTTGAGTCCAGAATATGCGGAAAGATGTTATTTCCACTACATCACATTTCATTTTCTTTAATATATATTATGTGAAATTAATAACATATAGACTTTTTATTTAATAATGTTGAAATTTATTATTATATTAATGGATATATTAAACATATTATATATGAAATATTATTTTTGAATTGAGGATGCGTGGTGAAGCATTTCAGTTTCCTCGATTATTTGATTTTGTTATGGAATGAGCGAGATATAAAAATTGTTTTCAAAAAAATTGGATTTCTTAAATAAAATTCAATTTTTTTTATTTAAAAAAATAAAAGTAACGGGAATAAGTGTTTGAAATAAAGGTAATTGTCAAATTAGGATTATTTATTCAATCATTTTATTCATCTAGACTATTTATTTAATATGAATAAAAAATAGTTTATTTTTACAGATATTTAGGTATTGAATTTGATTCAAATTGGGTAATAAGCAGTACGAATATCTTAAAAAAGGCAATTAGGAAGTAATTGGACCTTGAGAATATTGGTTTTCAGAATATTTATCTAAATAATAATTTTGTATGATTATCTTGTGTGGGTTTGAATTCTATTAAAAAAAATTGGAAAAGGTTGAAAGAGTTCATAAATAGTTATTATTAAAAGAATTAAAAATTAAAATGAAAACCCCTATAGGTTAATAGTCTTTTGGAAAAAAATATTATGACAATTTACTATATATATATTAATTAAAATAAATTCATGTGTATTTGAAGAAGATGATTTTCCGAATGAGTTATTGGTCATTCAAGACTTGGTATAAAAAAAAGTAATTAAGATGCCATGTTATTTTACAAAATGAAATGCTATCATGATGAAATCAATTTAATAATTACCTTTATTAAACAATAAACTATACCTCTAAAAGAAAACTATTGTACATTACATTTTAATGATTACCTACATTTAACAATAAATTATATCTCGAGATGAAAACTACTATACATTACGTTTTGTCTTCCAGCTAAATTCTAATGACTTAAAATATGAGATAAGGATATGGAAAAATATAAAGATAATAAAATTGATGTTATGCATTTAGAAAAATTGCAAATTGATATATGAAGTAGAAAATTTAATTGCCTTTTAAGGGATATGGACTTGCATAAACTTTTGGTGCGTAGTAACCACTATTAAGTTGGCACATTTAGGTATTTATTTCCATCTTATGTCTGTTCCTTTTTTTATGGAAATACTTGCTTAAATTATGGTGAGCTGTAAATTCTAGTAAATAGGCTATTTAAGTGAGTATGAGCTATTTTCAAGGATTTTAATTATGAAGCTTATCAATGAAAATTCATGGCATAAATATTGCAACTACATCCATAAATTATGGAAAAAAATATGAGGTAGTTATCTACATGGCACAAAGGCTATACCTTCGAAATTATGACCCAATCAAATGTTTGAAATTTTTTTCTTTTTAATATTGAAAAATAAATATTTGTCTTCAAAGTTAAACATCATAACTTGAATTAGTCAATATTAAACTAATAGTGGTCAATAGACAAATCAATTGTTATAGTGTTGCCATAAAAGAGAATAATAAAAAAATGTTCTTTCAACTTAACCTGAAAATACCATCTTTAAGTTAAAAGACATCAAAATTGTAAACTTAAACTTTACAAGTCTTCATCCAGTAAGTCCTGAAAAGTTTTCCATAGGTGTAAACAAAAAGTTATATTATATTTTATTATAACTACTAGCTTTGAAAATCAGAAAAATAGTCAAATTGATGGAAATATAAAAATAAATAAAATTAGTTAATCTTCCACTTATAGAACACCATCTATTACAACAATCACGAATCTTATTCTCTATCCTTTCCTATAAACACCACTAGTATATTTTTCAATAACCATGAAGATGAATCCTCCCTATTTAAAACCATTCTGCATATCAAAATATTTGGAACGGGATAGAGAATTTTGTTTGTGCTCCTCCTCCTCTCTTAGCCCGTTAAAGCTAAAACTAGTTCTTTGAGAGTCCACATCTATTTTAGTAACCACAAAAATTATATAAATTCCCTTCAATTTTCCATCTTCTCTAATATACTGCGTGAGAACAATAAATTCCATTTACAAATAAATGTTAAAATAGTTTTTTTACAAGTTCATTATGCTTCTATCAATTAATGGTCGATAATTAAATATAAGAGTTGATTGGGTAGTTTGTTGGAAACTTTTGAGCACTATTGATGGGGTGAATCAATTGTGTGTCTTATTAACAATTTTGTACAAATTTAAACTTCTTACTGAATCACATATATGAGCAAACAACACATTATATTATCTCACGCATATAAACCATACAAGCAGCTAAACCAAGATAACCATGAGAGAAACAATAATCAACACATAAAAAACACATCCACACAAGAGACACAAGATATCTGGTGGAAAACCGTTCACCGGGAAAAAACCAACCATGTTGTTGTTGCACTACTCTCAATCTTCTATTAAACAAAATATGTCTTTTACATATTTTTTCTCACTCCAATCAGCTTTGAGACTCAACCTTATATACAATAGGCCAACACCAATAATTTAGGAGACTCGACCCTATTGATGAGATCAAAAGACTCTGTTCTCTCACGGATATACAAACTACCGTCCGCTGAAAGTCACCACGATCAACGATCTTTGCCCAACTTCAATTGGACTATCCAACTCTGATTGGATGGAGAAGCTTCAAAATCATTGTTCGACTGTTATGAAATCACTACTATACATTATGCATACCTCATTTCATAAATTTTCAAACTAGATCCAAGACTATCTGCTCAACTAGAATCAGCTCTGCAATACAATATCCAACAGTAAGAAAACCTTAATAAAACAATCAAAATACCACCACTAACATGCTCTCAACACAAGAAAAACAGTGGATCACATCCATGCATCAAGACTATGGCCATCCAACAAGATAATTTCTACTCCAATCCTCCAAACAAAACTCTACTACAACAAACTCAAATATGATCTGAACACTAATGCAATACTTCAACAATATGCTCCATTCATGGCCATTTTCACTCATACACTAAAGAATTTATGCTCAGAACTAGTTTTGAAACATTCCTCCTCCATTCAGTATTATCCACTCACTATCACACTCAACCAACCGATACTCAGCTCCAAAATGATGTCTATAAAATGTGTTTGGAAAAAATCATCTTTGGGTTGGGATCAAGAGTGAACAAAGTTGATGAAATGAATCCATTATTACCACTACTTGTGCACTAAAGGTGTTCACATCATTCGAGGAACTTTTCAAACCATTCCCTACCTTTAAAAAAAATCTAGAAGCCTCTCCAAATTTCGATGGCAAATTACATCTAATTTTCATGAGGAATCTAGGTAATGTTTTTGTGAAAGTTCAACTGCATGCATGAAAATAGTTAATCTAGGTTGCAACCACATGCACAAGCTTGTCTTCCAGTGGTTGGAGCTTTTCAACCACATGCACAAGCTTGCATGGGTGCGGTTGGAGAAGACCCTAAGGAAAAATGTGAAACCTCAACCCAAAACTTGAACCGACTGATTGGTCACCTTCTCTAGCTACTGTATAAGCTTCGAATCCTATGTCAAGTCTAGTAACACCTTTGCAAGTGGATCAAACATGTCTCCCGAGTTTTATTACCAAGTTGACGTAAGGGCCAACAAACAAAGGTTTTCAAGGTTGATAACAAGTCATCTACTCTCAACAAACACCTACACAAGGTGCAACACTTCTATATAGACCTGCAACACACTATAGCACATCTCCAACATCATCATACGGTCAACACACTATTGCAACAAGTCATGAGAAAGAACATAAGCATGATGACCTAATCTACCATAGTCCTCAACATGTCAATACCACTAACGCATGAGAAATCACTAATTACTTCCATCATCCTACATCATCAAAAGGCTGAAATCAATGGAAACATCGCCATCTCAATGCCAACTCAACTAGTTGCAACCATGCTACAAGAATGGCATCAAACACATTAGCTACACTACATAGGGTTGACATTGATGCCAACATGAGCTAATTTCCATCATGAACAATGCCAACATTAGCTATCTAGACACATGAACACCATAAGGCCAACAATATCCCCCTTTGGCATTAATGGAAACCACACACAATCTTCAGACCCATCTCCTCTATCACTCCCCCTTTGACATCAAGGGAAAAGCGTCAACTCCATCTAATAATGTAACAAAATTACAAGTACTAACACTAAAGAATTTAACCTCCATATGGATGAAATATGATGCATATCAACTAATGAGCATACTCTCCATATCAACAGCAAGCAACATATGAACCAAACAACATCACAACAACATGTCACACCAAACAACGTCTAGTAGCAACAAAAATATGAAAACATAAGGAAACCACACAAGCATCAATGAGCATCATCACAATGAACAACATCATGCAACAATGTGCACATGAGGCATCAACCAACACTTCTCCATAGAAACTACATAGCATCGACACCAATGGCCATACATCCTCTCTTCTCATATCATGAGGTCAAGGCCCAACAATCAAAGCATTGCATGAGGCACATCATTAACTACTCCAAGCATACCATAATTCAAAAAATGGTTGGATGAAATAAACAAGAACAAATAGATACTCCCCATGAACATGTGCCATCTCCAAGTTGTAGGGATTGCTTCCACTGCAAACAATGCTTCCTTTCAAAGAAGGAATGTTATGAAACCAGCTCAAGAAAAAATAGAAAAGATAGATCAATGCCTTAGAATTCAGCCTCTTCGAGGGGGCAACCTCCTTTACATTACATAAATGAACAATTCTTGGATGATACAAATGAAAAGACCTCCTTTCTACATATAGGAGTCTAAGGGGTCATAACATAATCAGAGCCTACATAACAATAATAATGTAAGGGCACAATAATAACAATAGTGGGCTTCTATGGGGCACAATAGTAACAATATGGGTACTATATGGGTGCATCAATATAATAAGTGGGTTGTACTAATAAAAATAAGGGGTTACACTAGTAGTATAGAGGCCTAACATGCCCCTCTCCTTCAAAAAGTGTTGTCCTCAACGCTTGAGTAGTTCTTGATGCTTCTGTATAAAATTCTTGTCCTCCCATGTGGAATCTTCAGCGGGTAAGTTCTTCCACTTGATGAGATACTCTGAAATTGATCGATTTCATAGCTGTCGGGTTCTTGTTTCTGTGACTGCTCCAAGTTCCAATATGATTTTTCCTTCCTCTTCAATTTTTGGCAATATTGTTTGAATTGGGATCTTTTGCAACTTTTGAATAAGTGGCCATACTTCTTCTTCCTTCTTCCATTCATCCCTTGCTTCGTTTATCCAATATGGTTGGATAATAGAAATAGCACAAAACAATGCTTCCACATCCTCATCCTTAAAGAGTTTTCCCATTCGGTAAGGTCGTCATTTTTAAGTGCATGTAGTATTGTCAACATTTCCTTCTCATAAATAGCTTGCTTGAGATGTAGCAGTAAAAATACCCAATCACCTACATCAAAACATTTTTCACTACGATGTTGATCTACCTGTTGTTTCATTTGATTTTGCATTGAAGTGGCATTATCCTTTAAAATTTGGAGAACTTGTTGTTGATGCTCGATGTGATCTTTCACTGCTTGTACCTTTTTCTTCTTGATATGTCCTTCTATCTCTAGAGTTTGAGGAGTGGTAATTTCTTCCAATCCTTTACAAGATATGGTCGGATTCATTTCTTGATGCTCGATGTGATCTTTCACTTCTTGAACATTTTTCTTCTTGATATGTCCTTCTATCTTGATATTTTGAGGAGTGGTAATTTCGACCAATGAATTACAAGATATGGTTGGATTCATTTCTTCTTTCTCGATGTGATTTTTCACTTCTTGCACCTTTTTCTTCTTGATATGTCCTTCTATCTTGAGAGTTTGAGGAGTGGTAATTCTTGCCAATGCTTTACAAGATATGGTCTGATTCATTTCTTCTTTCTCTGGGGTGGGGTCCTGGCGTATATCTTCTTCTTTTGATGTTTCTTGATCCTTTTCTTCCTCCTCTTCATATTCTATGTAAAAAAATTTCTTCTCAACACACTTATGACCTTTAGTGCATTTTCTATCACAATTGTAGCAAAGCCCTTTCTCTCTTTTTTCTTCCAATTGTTGTGGTGTAACCCTTGTAGGTTGTGGAAGGCTAGGAGAAACAACACATCCATCTTTATAGTTGTGAGGGGTATGCTTCCTGGTTTCCATAATTTTTCTTTCCACTATGTCACAAAGCCCTTTCACTCTTTCCAATTGTTGTGGTGTTGCTCTAAAGAAGGTGTTGCTCTTTGTATCCTCATAATGTGCTATCATTTCCTCCGTGAAAATTGACCATGTAACAAGTTGTTTACGAGAACAAAGCCCTTCATACCATAAAAATTGGTCTGGTTCTAAATATGAAGATGAAATACATACCTTCTGTAATAGTGGTACACCAAGTAGATCAAAATATTGCTCCATCTGAAGTATCCAATTTACCGAATCCTTGCCATCGAACTTCCTCATCTTGCTTTTTCTTGATTTTAGGAGCTTGATCTTGAAACAACTGTAACTCTGTACTTTCGGATCTTTAAGTTCTGAAATTGCGACCTATAGTAGCCCTCTGTGTCCTCTTTCCAATGCCACCAGTCTGATCCAAATTGGATTCTCCAAGAAAGAGTTATGCACAATCTCCCAAGATGACCTGATCATAGACCTTTCCAGAAGAGCAAACTTGTATGAAGTGCCACGTGTCACTGTTTCAACCTTTGGATCTGAAAAATATCTACAAGAAACTACAATCCATCCTCTTTTTGTACCTTCTTACGAAATTTCAATCCGATGCTCAGAGAGAAAGTTATGACGATTTTCCCCAGGTCACATGTTTGGAATGTAATTCAGGAGTCTGCAAAAAGACAAACTTCCTCAGATCATATCTCTGCAAATATAGCACAAAAAGCTCAAAAATTTGGACATGAGTTTCAATGCGATTTCTTCTCAAATGGGTTTTTTTTTAGTTTCTGAAACGTCGCAGAAAAAACGTTATAACGAAAATTCCACGATGACCTGTTTGGAGCAGCGAAACCCTAGAATCCAAAGCTCTGAAACCAAATGTTATGAAACCAGCTCAAGAAAAAATAGAAAAGATAGATCAACGCCTTAGAATTCAGCTTATTCGAGGGGGTAACCTCCTTTACATTACATAAATGAAAAATTCTTGGATGATACAAATGCAAAAACCTCCTTTCTACATATAGGAGTCTAAGGGGTCACAACATAATCAGAGCCTACATAACAATCATAATGTAAGGGCACAATAATAACAATAGTGGGCTTCTATGGGGCACAATAGTAACAATATGGGCACTATATGGGTGCATCAATATAATAAGCAGGTTGTACTAGTAACAATAAGGGGTTACACTAGTAGTATAGGGGCCTAACAAGGAAGCACTACCAAGACTCCACATGATCATGACCATATGACATATAACATTGTGCATACATAGTTGAATCAATGACATAATACCTAATACATGACCAATATATGACCTCATGACTCATGGAAAGAAGACCCAGTGATGAATACAATATAAATACATGGATTCATGAGCATATTACATGTATATATCAAAGAATACATGGCTTATTTGAGCTTAATATAACTCAAATAGACACGTTGATCTTGTGGAAAAAAATGTGCATGAGGCTAAAATGAACTCATCATATCTTGCCACAACAACTTGTACTAAAAAAACTATCAGATTGCTACCATATGATTACCCTGAGGTTATGTACCTCTCATGAACATCTGCAATCGTCTATAAGTATGCAACAAATAATCATGGATTGCAAGAGGGGATGTTATTCACTATTTGAAGAGTTTCTGCTCCTTCATTCTCCAAATGGTCTTTGGCTGCTCCTTTTCTTCCTTCACTGGTTTTCTGCTAGGTCCTCTTTGTTGTTGTTACTTTTGTCAAATTTTCCTTGAATAAAATGGCAACAAGTAGTCTCTTTCCACATAGCCAAATTTATGCCATGTATAGAAATCCACATGGCCAAGATATGAAGCAAGAGGATCAAATCTCTTGTTGCTCATGGCAAGTCTATATCTTACATGCAATATGCTTCTAATATATGGGTAAAACTTGTAGTCTATTGCCTTATGACAAAACATGTTACATGAGTAACAATAACCATAAAAACCACGATTATACCTAATGTCCAATATCCTTGGCTCCTGATACTACTATAATCTTTTCTAATTGGATCTATACATTCTTCTTTTGAAATTAGCTACAACATGCCCAAAATTGTGATAGTTGTAGCATTCTACGTTATGCACAAAAGGAACAAAAGGTATTTGTTTCCTTTGAAATTTTACAAATCTGTCACGATCCTCTCTTGGAGCAAAAGATTTTTTGAAAGTAGGAGCTCCTTGAGGTTTTCTTCTTTATTGTTCTTCGTTTTGTTGCTTGATCTGCTACTGGTTCCGCTTCTTGTTTCCTTCGTTCCCAATCTTCTTGTTGGTATTGTTTTCTACAAGTTCTTTTAGTCCAACTTTGGTGTTTTTCCCCGCATGAAAACTAAACACACCTTTTTGAAATCCAAGACCAGATTTATCCAATGAAGATATTTGGATCTCAAGAAAATTGTCCAAGGCTATGATGCTCTTCTCCATCTTTTATTGCTTTCTCAAGTACACCAATTCAACTTTTAATCTCTCACACCCAGTTTCTTTTTCTTGGTATTTCTTCCTCATACCTTCCTCAACTTTTTCTAATTTTTCTAATTTAATCTTCAAGTTGGCAATATCTTCCTTGAGCTTAGCCTCCTTATCATCATAGATCTACAATAGTTTTTCTTGATCCTTGCATGTAGTTGTTAGTCTAGAAATATCATCTCTAAGAACCTTAATATCACTCTCATCTCCCCTAGGGAATTCATCATGGTAAAAATATGAATCATCAAATTTGTAACTCAAAATAAAATCATTAACATGTATGCTTTTGATTCATTTGGCTGCAATACATCTAGTTTGTGATCTTCTGATTTCTGCACATCACCAACCGAATCATTTGTACTAGGAGGATGATACTCTTGTCGCTGAGATTGTTGATCTTGAAGGGCTTTCTTCTTGTTCTTTTTCTTGTTTTTCGTTTAGTTTCTCTTTTTCTCATTCTCCAAATTGTTGTTGGTACCATCTATGGATTCTAGCTTGTCCCAAATTTATTTGGCATATTTCAAACCTAATAGCTTCCTTGAATCATCAACATGAATATTCTTGTAGATTATGCATCTAGCTTGTGCATCCTGCTACAAAATTCAGTAGCAATTGGATCCTTGCCACATTCTTCACATACCAATCTCCAAATGTTAGATCCATAAGACAAAAAATGATATTTAATATTTTTGCTCCATACCTTGAAATTTGTGGCAGTGAGGACATCAATTCCTTGAGAGGTCATTCTGAAAAACAAAAAAAAAAAACCAAAAAAAAAAATCATTTTTTTTCGCCAACAAACCCCATATATACTCTCAAACAATCAAGCTGCAACCAAGAGCCCCACTTTGATACCAAGTATTGAAAACCTTTGAGCACTACTGGGGGGGTGAATCAGTAGTGTGTCTTATTAACAATTTTTACCAATTTAAAATTCTTACTGAATCACATATATTAGTTAGAAGCACATTAGATATCTCATGCATATAAACCATACAAGTAGCTAAAACAAGATCAGAATGAGATAAACAATAATCAACACATCAAAAATACATCCACACAAGAGACACAAGATATCTATTGGAAAACCCTCGACGAGGCAAAAAAACACCCCTGTTGCTACTGCGTTTCTCTGAATCTTCTATTAAGAAAAATATGTCTTCTACATAGTTTCTTTTACTCCCATCATCTTGGATACTTGACCTTATATACAATAGGCAAACACCAATCATCTAAGAGACTTGACTCTATTGATAAGCTCGGAAGACTCTATTTTCTCTCGGATCTATAGACTATCATCAGTTGAAATCCACCATGATTAACGATCCTTGTCCAACTCCAATTGGATGGATAAACTATTCCTTTCGTTGAAGCTTTGAAATCATTGCTCCACTCACATGAAGTCGCTACTCTTTTACACTATGCAGACCTCATTTCATAAATTTCCAAACCAGATCCAAGGCTATCTACTCAACTAGACTCAACTCTACAATGCAATCTCTATCAATAAGACACCCTCAATAAAAAAAACAAAATATTGCCAAAAACATGCTCTCAGCACAAGAAAAATAATGGCTCACATCCATGCATCAAAACTATGGCCATCCAACAACATAATCTCTGCTCCAATCCTGCAAAGAAACTCTGCTACAACAAGCTCAAATCTGATTTGAATATTGATGCACTGATTCAAAAATCTACTCTATTCACAACAATTTTCACTCATACAGTGAAGCATCTATGCTCATCACTAGTTCTAAAACATTCCTCCTCTATGCAGTCTTTTCTCACTCATTATCATACTCAACCAAACAATACTCAACTCCAAAATTATGTATATCAAATGTGCTGGGCGAAATTCATCTTTGGCTTGGGATTGAGAGTGCACAAAGTTAACGAAATCAATCCACTATCACCACTACTTGTGCACTAAAGGTGTTTACATAATTGGAGGACCTTTTCAAACCATTTCCGACCTTTAGAAATTAATCTAGAAGCCTCCGAGAATTTCCATGCCAAATTACATCTAATTTGTGTGAGGAATTCGAAGAAATTTTTTTGAATGTTCAACTGCAGCACAAAACTAGATGATCTAGGTTGAAACCACATGCACAAGCTTATATTCTATCACTTGGAACCTTTCAATCGCATGCACGTTTGCATGGATGTGATTGCATCGAAAAAACCTAAGGAAAAACATGAAACCTCAACAAACTAATTGGTCACCTTCTGCAGCTCTTGTACAAGCTTCCAAGCCCCTATCAAGTAGAGTAACACCTCTACAAATGGATCAAACATGTCTCCCAAGTGCTACTTCCAAGTTAACCTAAGGCCCAACAAACAAGGCTTGGAAATCCTACCAACAAGTCTGCTACTCTCCGCAAACACCTACACAAGTTGCAACACATTTGTCCAAGCCTACAACATATTGTAGCACATCTCCAACATCATCATAAGGTCAAAACACTACTGCAACAGGTCATGAACAAGAACGTAAACATGATGACCTAATCTCCCATAGTCCTCAACATGTCAATACCACTCGCACATGAGTAATCACCAATCATTGCCATCATCCTATGTCATCAAAATGCTAACATCAAGGGTTGACATCAATGCCAACATCAACATCACAATGCCAACTCAACTAGCTACAACCATGCTACAAGAATGGAATCAAACACATTAGCTTGGATACATAGGGCTGACATCAATGCCAACATGAGCTAGGTGCCATTATGAACCAATGCCAATATCAACTAGATGGACACCTGAATACCTTAATACCAACATAGTTGACTAAGTATTTGACTGGATGGTTGGGTTGACCTAATTACTTGTCAGGAAAATAGAACAAGGTAGATTGTAAGGAATCCACTAGGTACCATTACTCTTGTATGTGTCCCAAAACTTCCTCACTTTAAGGGAATTGGTTAGAACCTAGTGATATGAAAGGATGGTGCTATTGTTTGATCTAACTTGAACAATGAATGAATGAATACATAATGTTTTTTTAAGTGTTTTGATGTGTTCTTCATGTATTTAGCTATGCTCGCTTTTTCTCAACTATTGTAACAACATATCTTGACACCACCTCTTTTTAGAATAATCAATACTCTAATCTATTTAGTTCTTTAATTCTCCAACATGGTATCAAATTTCTTGGTTTAAAGACATATGCTATTATATACAAGTCATTCGGAACCCATTATTGTAATACCCCTAAGATAACCCCCTCTATATATCATACATATCATGTTTAGGGTGTGAGCCACGACGAATTTTGGAGCCTACATGCCAATGTATATATGTGTTTAGTCTAGCATGTCTATGCTATATGTTTTGAAGTTGGAATGCTTGTGCGTGATTCTAAGCTAGTGAGCCTATGTACTAAAAGGTCATAGAGCCTAGGCTTGTAAATGTGTAATCACATGCATATTAATAAAATACATCATTTTTTAAGACTTAGTGAGATGAGAGAGTCTGAAGAGCTGATGTTCCATGAGTGTGAAAGGGGGCTAAGGTATAAGTGATGAAGGGCTTAAGCCTAGGTGGATAATTTATTATTAAAATAAGCCTAAATCAAAGGATCATATGTTTTTACACTAAGTCTCAAAAGTGACTCTAGAGAATGGCATGTGTCAAAGCAGGGCCATACACATAAAAGAAAAAAGTGTTAGTGTCAAGGAGTCATGCAAGCATGATTTTTTCTATTGGGATGGTCAAGCTTCCTTAAAGGGAAAACATAGACAACACGTGACATGATGGATCCCTATTGCAATCCTCGAGAAATTGGAGGATAAAGGGCTATGTTTCATTTCTCTGAAGCCAAATAGGTACCTATAAAGCCCTTAGGGTAGTTGGGGATCCTATAAAACCATAATGCTCTAATAATCATGAGCTAGTTGAGTTAGAGATCTTGGAAGGTTATTGGCATAGTGAGATGGATTACAAGTGTAGAGAAAAGGGTGCACTACGTAAGTTGTGTGGGATGATAGGGGATGTGAGACTATTGGTGGGAGGTTGTTGAGTTTGGTACCTTGGCTTGATTATATCTGGTATTGAATATATACTTATTTAAGGTGAGCCTAAATCCTTGTGGAGTCAAAACCCCAACGCATGAGTGACCCATTGTTGAAAAGTTATGGGCAAGGTGGTCCATGGCTCGGTGGAACATCGTAGGTTTATAGTCATTTATTGAGCTTTCTCAAACATAAGTTTTTTGTTATATTTAATGATTCTTTTCTTTGTTAATTTGTTATTATTCTTCGCTGCACGGTAATAACATATTAAAAAAAAAATTGATGCTGACATTAAATCTATGTTGTCCAAAAATTTGTGAAATTTCTCCAAAGTTTAACGTTATAAATTAAAATTTATTATTTTTAAACTATATTTAAATTCATTTATCTAAACTATTGGTTCAATTTTTTTCCATGTTATTATGTAATGATGCAGTTGTACTTCGCTATTAATTATCTTTCATTAACCACCTTTCATATTTTAAATGAAACAATGTCCAATCCGATCCAAACTTTAATTCCAAAGGGTCGATTTTGAATTGCATTAAATTGGATAGGGGGATTTTGATTATTGGGCAGGCGGAGGGTTGTACCAGACATTATCTTGAATCGCCCTCCATTGTCAAAGAAATGTGGGCAGGCTGCTTGGCTACGTACCCTCTTATTAAAATGGGCCTAAAGCTGCACACAATTACCAGGATGATTGCTATGTTAAGCAACGAAATGGAAGAAACGGATAGGGATGGGACTTGTAGATTGAATGGGCTTCTGCAGACAATGCATTCAATTTTCGTGTTATACAACAGAAACAGATTAATCAAATAAACCACATTGATTGAAGGAGAAAAGGGGCCACGGTGGGTTGTGGGTTGTATACGTCTGCGGTTGGGTGAATGCAAGAAGTCTTCAGTTGGTGGGATCGTCGGCAACCATGAAAATTAATGACAGAGGACGTTTGTATGAATGGATTGCAAGGTCCACCTTTTTGCCAAGATATCAGCTCGGAACCCAATTCTTTGTGAGAGCTATGGGGACAAGCTGCCAAGTGGACAAATGGCGCTGATGCTTATTTTGAAAAGTGGTCCGAGGTTTGTCTTCCCGGGCGTGATGTCAGCTTTCATCAGTAGAGGAGGTTATCATCTCGTGGCCCTTCAAGATTGTCCTGCCATGCAATTATTGATGATATTAAAATAAAGGGATTTTCAATACTTGGCCCACAACGATTGTTGATATTAAAATAAAACAAGTGCTGCATGCAGCCGGTAGTCCCTGCCGTAAGCGAATGGCCTCCCTCAAGCGAATGGCTTCTCTCTAAACTTAACATCAATAACAACACATCTAACAAATACAAGTGCTCAAACCATTCAACATTTTTTGAATAATGTATACTCAACCTCACTATTTTGAATACTTATTATAATCATTATTATAATCATAAAATTAATTTTGAATTGTAGCTCTCATCCATTCCATACTCTAACGAATTAAAATGCTTACATATTGGTATACATAATGATATAGCAAAATGAGAGGCTATGAATTTGACAACATATATTGACATCTTCCTTTTCATATACAATCTTCTTTCATATCTATATTTAATTCAATTCAATCTTTTTGTCATTGAATTGATATTGTGAACATATTGAATTGATATTGTGAACATAAGCATTATCGCAACAGTGAAATATGCATCTTAAAATAGCTTCTAAATATATTAAATCTCCTTCGCTTCTTTGAATGAAGATTTTAAGTTATAATCCTATATAATCTCTTTCCTTTCTTACAAGGAAGATTTAACAAGCTTCCCAGCTTCCTGCTTTGAATTCTGCCTAGTTGCTTTAGGAACATTCATACATATCTATCACATGGAGGGGATGGGAACTATTGAGAAAATGCATGCTAACTTTATGGGGTACTGGTTGTTTTGATATCCTTGTTTGATCTGTTATACTTCATATGGCTCTTGACAAGCTGGCCTGCAGCCAATGTAGACATGAGAGACAGCTCTCCAGCCAAAACAACTCCTGCAACTATTTTGGCCAAGCGTTGGGAATTGGCCCCAGGAGATTGCATGTTTGCTCCTTTGACTCCCAGCAGATTCAAACAAGCGGCTTGTGATGCCAACTGTGTTCCTCCTCCTATGGTTCCCACCTGCAATAAATGGATACAAATATGTCCACAATCAGAACAATGGGAAGGGGTTTGAGGGGGAGTAACCATTTTCTCTCAGATCCTCAAAAATAGTTTAGCTATCGAAACAAAGTCCAGAGATTAGAGAAAGAAAATACCACAAATGTTTTTCTTTAGGCATGAAAGTAATCATGGAGATTACTTACCTCAATACAAGGCATTGTGACTGATACATGCAGATCCCTGCCACCATTGGAAGTCTCCATCATCGTAATGCAATGAGAGCTCTCAATGTTTTGGGCAGGATCTTGACCAGTTGCAATAAATACAACAGAGACAATATTAGATGCATGGGCATTGAAGCCCCCTATGGCACCTGCTAGTGCAGACCCAGTTAAGTTCTTGAGCATGTTCAGTTCCAGCAAAGCTGGAATAGTAGTCTTCAAGACCTTGCTAACAACTGCTTCAGTGATGATAGCCTCACACACTACTGATTTCCCACGCCCTTCAATCCAATTCACAACTGTGGGTTTCTTGTCTGCACAGAAATTACCTGAGCACAAACCAAAAATTTGGCATTAAAACAAAAATCCCATGGCAGTAAAACCCAGAAAATGACCACTAAATTAAGAACCAAGAGTAAACAAAACCCAAAACAGAGATGACCCAAAAGTCGAATACCAATCAGAATTGCGTAGACAGACTCACCAGAAACACTGATAACATCCATGTCGGGAAACTCATTCTGAAGGAAATCTAAAACATTCTGCACACCCTTGGACACCATATTCATCCCCATGGCATCCCCAGTGAAGCAAGAAAACCTCATGTACAGATTCCTCCCTGCAATTACACAGCGTATGCTTTGCAGCTTGGCAAATCGGCTGGTGCTGTTATGCAGTTAAGATCAACAAAGAGTCAACACCCATAAAATTGTTATTATTCAGAAAATTCAGAACTTGATGCCTACCGGGTTATCGGATTCTGAACGTAGGTCCCCCGGGGCGGTTCAATTAGTCTCATCCCAGACCGTCGACAAGGTATGGAGCTTTTCTTCTTAGCGATTGCCCTTCCCGACGAACAAAAAGCAGTAGCTTCTAATCCTCCTCAGCTACGCGGAACATCCTAGGCTGCCATGGATGGAACGTCGGCTACCACATGATGGACAGGAACAATCAGATCAGTCCCAGTATCAACAGCTTGCAAGGGAAGAATACATAATACTAGACATTCAGCTCCAAATATTTCCCGTTCCCTGTTTTTCCCTTCAAACTGTTTATTTTCCTTTAAAAAACACACGAATCCCTGAATCCCCCTTATTTTCTACAAAAAGATGAAGCATTCTAACGAAATAAGAGGATTCTCAGTGTCAGTATGCGTAAAAACGGGATCATTTTGCACCTGTGCAGGGGAAATCTTTTTCTCGATACTCTGTGATTTTGAACTCTCAGCTTGCAAAGGCTCATTTCTGGTCTCCACGTGTTTGTTAGGCGTTTCATCGTTCAGAGGCCTCCGAAACGGCGACTGCTCAGCTGGTCTGTGGCAAACCGGGTTCGCTTGAAATCCGCGGTGCGGGGGATCGATGTTGAACTACTCTCCCAAGCTGCTGGTAGCTGCCTTCTACGGAGAATTGATAGCCCGAGCGAGAGACATCTGGCACTGGCTGCATGCAAGGCGCTCATGCAGGGCACGGAGAAGAACATGCACACCCTGAACATAAAACACATAAAACTTACGGTAAAATATTTTGTCCCCACTGAAATAACATCGGGGCACGTGAAGCGTGCAATAAGACCTCCAATTCGCAACTTTGGTTATAAATTTCTTACACCGATATTTGCAGAGATAAACTTTGGTTAAACTTTGATAGTGCACAAATTTTTTTGGTCAAAGGACCGGTTAATGTATGGTCAACAATCGATCGATCGCTATTAGTCCCAGGCAAGGACTAATAAGGAGATTTTTAATTAATTTTTTTTCTTAAACTATTGTGCAAATTAAAAGGCATTTATTTAAAGTCACTTGTCATGTGCCTAGTATAACGAGGGGGAGGAGTTGCCCTGAAAGTTATGGAAATTCGGGTCATAGTTAGAGAAAATCTGGCAAATATTTTTGTAAATCCAAGTTATAGTTGTTAAACTTCAAAATTTTAGGTGTCTTAGACGTTTTTGATGGTGCTGACTCTATTTCCACCATCAAAAACAAGATTCAAACACTGCATCTACAATATTTTTTGAAATTTTTTTACCTGAATTACAACCACTTTTAGCCGCCCGAACAATTCCACCACCTCGTTAGACAACTCCTGATCATGAACATGGCATATGACTCTAAAGTGATACGTGTTGACAACTCCCTTTTTTTTTCAGAAGAAAAAGCAATATAGATTATATTAAGTCAATATAAAAAGCTACAATTGGAAACATATGAGGGGGACTTGAGTGGATATCAAGTCAAAGTTGAGATGGATCATATAGAATGGATGTCATATAGCACATATGTCAGAGTATGATGGTTACAAAAAAAGGAGCATAAAGTACTAGATGGATTAAGGATGTACATATGCTTTGACATTTAAATCATATAATCAGAGCAAAACACTTTCTAAGGCTGAGTGTTGACAACTCCCTTATCATGAACATGGCATATGACTCTGAAGTGATATGTGTTGTACGGAGTTGACATAACATCCTCGCGTGTGGTCCATGTAACAAGGTTTGTCGTGATTATAAGTCAAGCATCAAGATCGGGGGAATCAACTTTAATTACTTAAAATATATAAAAAATTGAACCCGTGCATCCAATTAATTGGGTTTCAAAGTTTAACTATAAGATGGATTCAAATATAAAGACTTTTATTTATGTAAATAGTTGTTGAATTGAGGCTTCTGTGATCCATATCAAGTTTATGAGAAAAAGTTTTTCGGCGAAAATCACATGATATTCCATTTCTCCGCGCATTTTGACAAGTTGAAGAATCACATCTAGGCTGCATGTTAAATAGTACATTCAACGACTATATTTGACCATGCAACAACTATATTGAACTGGTAGGCTAGACCAGCTAATAGCTACATTTATAGTTAGAGTAGAACATCCAATGACTATATTTGACCAGGCAACCGCTATATTGAACTGATAGGCTAGACTAGCTAACAACGATATTTGACTGGGAAATGGACCAAGGGACAGGGATAGGAGAGCATAACTAAATTTAATTAAAAATTAATCAATATGAATTAATCACACATATTTAAGTAAGATAAATAAATATTTAGTTAGTTAAGTATCAAATAAAACTAGGTAATAGATAAATAAATTAAAGTTACAGATTTAAATAATTATTAAATCACTAATAAATTAATTATGCTATTACCAAATTAAAAGGGATTTAAATTTATATATAATTAAATAGTTAATAGAAAGTTAGTTTAAAAATATATGTAAATAGTTATTATTTTTTGCTGTCGTTGAAATATAATAATTACTTTATGTATTTCAAAACTTAATAATTGAATTAAGTGGGAAGGAAACGCTATGTGACTTTGTTTTTATAATATTTAAAAATTATATATCATTCCGTGTGTTTAAAGCCTATAACTCTTTAATGAATTTTATCAAATATAAATTTTGTGTTATGTTTAAAGATTCTTTTCTTTGTTAATTTGTTATTTATATGATGTTTACAAATTATTGTCATTCTACATGTTTAAATATGCTGCCACGAATAAGTATAGGATGCATTTCATAATAATGTGTATTGAGCCTATAAAGCAGAGCTAAATGATGGGAACAAAGAAAATAAATGACTAATTGGGATGCTATGGATGCTTTGGATGCTTTGGTGGGGGCACATTACGCATGGAATTAGGGGTACGGGTACAAAATAAAGGGAAAAATTTCGTAATTACAGTGCATGATTAATCTGGTATTGGCTGCCCTGCTCTATTCATTTGTGTGGGCACCTCCCAAGAGTATGAGTGCGGAGCAAGTGCACATGGCGGACAAGTTTGGAGCGACCATGCAAAGGGTCGTACCAACACTCCGCATGTCACCGAATGTTTATTAAAATTGATACACTGTTTTGAGGTTTGAAGCTTCTTGATGTTGCTTTTTGCGGTTTTTTTACTTTTATTATTTGATTTGAAGTTTTTCGATGTTGCTGTAATTTTTTTATTATTATTGACATGAAGTATATTGTTTTTTTCGGTTGTTGTTGTAAAAAAAATTGGCCGGTTAACATGATGTATATTCTTTTAAAGGGGAGTTAGGGCTGTGGTTTTGAAATGATGGATATTTATTTATTTGGAAGGTTGAAACGAAAAATATAATATATAATTTGCATTGTTTGAGAATTTATTTACTTTTGGTTTGGAATTAATAAGATTTTTTTTTTTCCTTCTTTTTAGTATGGTGTGGTTTTAATTTGGGAGTAGTTACTAAGTGTAATTTTTGAAAAGTTTTTTATTTTTATTTTTTTTTATTTAATTTATTTAAAATTTAATGGAGATTCATTGAAATCACAAATTTGCTGGGAATTCTTTAGAATCGAAGTGTCCAAGGATTTTTAAGGCATTGAATCCATATATGTAGTCAAAAAACTAATTTAAACAAGACAATTAAAGATTTGTCCACAATTATTTTTACCAAATTCTGATTAAAAATCCACAAAAAATTATACTAAAAATTTCCACCAAATTAGATGAAATATTTTATCAGCCACAGGCTCCCCTATTTCAACCTGCGGTGGAAGAGCCTTGATTGACCCTTTTTTTTAAGTAAAAAACCTTGAACAAGCCGGATTAACTCTCTGTAAAATATGCCCGAATATGCTTCGTCTCAGAAGCATATCTACAACTCTCCATCGAGGGGGCATGAAACGACCTGCAAAAAAAGGTTTCATGTTATTTTTAAATTGAAACCGCCTAGAAAATTTAGAGACGTGTTCATGGCATGGTGAATTGTGGAGAATTAAATCAACTGAAACGTTATTGAATGGAAGTCATGAATAAATCCACATAAAAGGTAACACTTTAACCTGAAAAGGGAAGTCTCAACCTGTGATGGTTTAAGGATGACCAACAACTCTGGAATGCTTAATGCAATTCCTGGAACTCTTCCAAAACTGGCAAGAAGTTGGTGTCTTCTGCTAGAGGAAGTGTTCTCAATTGTGTTCCTGGAATTCTTCCAAAGCTGGCAAGAAGTTGAAGTCTTCTGCTAGAGGAAGTGTCCCCGATTGCCAACTGAAGGCATGTTCACGGGCATCTTTGTCTCTGGCTACAAATCTGAAACTGGTGTGGCAGGTTGTGGCTTAGGCTCGCTTGATGTGGCTTTGATGCTTGTAGATGACCATCATTTCCCCCCCTGTCAGATACAAGGTGAGATGATGGAGAAAACTCAACTGCAAGACTTTTCAATATTCTGGAACAAGTTCTGACATGTGTTTGGAATATCTTCTTGGCTGTTGATGCCCATTGCCAAGAAGCGATCCATCCAAGATGAATCTTTGTTCTTGCAGGACGTTTGTTTCTGAAGCATCTGTGTGAAGAATGGCTGGTTTTATGACAGTGCTTACATGGATGAAGATCAAAACAGTGATCTTTCAGATGGCCAACTCGATCACAGTGTTGGCATTTCTCAATCTGTTGTTGTTGTTGTTGCTGTTGAGGTGAACTGTCATGAGGAACAGGTGAACTGTCATGAGGAACAAGTGAACTGTCATGAATAAATCCAGCACTTTGAAACTGAATGGGCTTTGAGTAGTCTGGAATATGAAAGGACAAGTCCTTGTCATATCCAAGACCAGTTCTGTGCTTGTTGTGGACAAGCTGTTCCCAAGGTCTGATGATGGGCTTGGGAAGTGCAGACTGAGTTTCTGCATCTGCATTTACAATTGCTGCTTTATTTGAATGAACAGTAACATTATTGACTTGCTGTTGATGGGTTGCAGTCTCAATGTTCTGAACAAAAACAGGTTCAGAATGATGTCTATTTTGATGTAGCTCTTCTTGCTGTAGCTGTGATTCAATCTGTAAAAAATCAATCTTTTCCTGTGCATTATATAAGCATGTCTGAATTTCTGAGAGAGATCCTTTGCTGATTTGTAATGTGTCATCAACAGTAGATTGTATAAGAGTTTTCATGAACTCTAATACTTCACTGATTCTGGCCATTTATGCGTTAAAAACTGATCAAAACTACTACTTAATGCAGAAAAGTAATACCCACTCACAGTACACAGCAATATCCTTATAAGTGTGCAGCAAATGATCAGTGTGCAACAAGAAGCAACAGGTAGAATTCGAAGATGCTGAAACCGGAATACCAGAAAGCAACTATAATTCTTTCTTTCTCAAAATTTGCAAGGAGTCAACAAACTAGATAATGCAGATTCGTTCTTATTGAAAACTTTTATATCTCAACACTTGATATAGACATATAATCTTAGTAATAGCATCTACAATAAACCAAGTTCTGACACCCAATTTCGTTAGCTCATCAACACTGTCTCTTGAATATAAATTTTATAGAGTTTCAAAAAACTGCAGCAATGTCTCTCAAGCAGTTCCTTCTAAAGCTGAAGTAGGTCTTCCAACTCCAGCTATTGCAAGTACAGTTAGAAAAACCACTGGTAGCAAAGAGAATTGTTGGAAATAAAACTGATGAGCTTGATGTCAAAAAAAGCTTACAACTAAGTCAAAAAGAGGATCTTTATTATCAACAAACTAGAAGATCTTTATGGATCCTTTGGTGGGGGCACATTATGCATGGAATTAGGGGTACGTGTACAAAATAAAGGGAAAATTTTCGTAATTACAGTGCATGATTAATCTGGTATTGGATGCCCTGCTCCATTCATTTGTGTGGGCACCTCCCAAGAGTATGAGTGCGGAGCAAGTGCACATGGCGGACAAGTTTGGAGTGACCATGCAAAGGGTCGTACCAACACTCCGCATGTCACTGAATGTTTATTAAAATTGATACACTGTTTTGAGGTTTGAAGCTTCTTGATGTTGCTTTTTGCAGTTTTTTTACTTTTATTATTTGATTTGAAGTTTTTCGATGTTGCTGTAATTTTTTTTTTATTATTGACATGAAGTATATTGTTTTTTTCGGTTGTTGTTGTAAAAAAAATTGGCCGGTTACATGATGTATATTCTTTTGAAGGGGAGTTAGGGTTGTGGTTTTGAAATGATGGATATTTACTTATTTGGAAGGTTGAAACAAAAAATATAATATATAATTTGCATTGTTTGAGAATTTATTTACTTTTGGTTTGGAATTAATAAGTTTTTTTTTTTTTTTTTTTTTTAAGCATGGTGTGGTTTTAATTTGGGAGTAGTTATTAAGTGTAATTTTTGAAAAGTTTTTTGTTTATTTTTCTGATTTAATTTATTTAAAATTTAATGGAGATTCATTGAAATCACAAATTTGTTGGGAATCCTTTAGGATCGAAGTGTCCAAGGATTTTTAAGGCATTGAATCCATATATGTAGTCAAAAAACTAGTTTAAACAAGACAATTAAAGATTTGTCCACAATTATTTTTACCAAATTCTGATTAAAAATCCACAAAAAATTATACTAAAAATTTCCACCAAATTAAATGAAATATTTTATCAGCCAGAGGCTCCCCTATTTCAACCTGGGGTGGAAGAGCCTTGATTGACCTTTTTTTTAAGTAAAAAACCTTGAACAAGCCGGATTAACTCTCTGTAAAATATGCCCGAATATGCTTCGTCTGAGAAGCATATCTACAACTCTCCATCGAGGGGGCATGAAACGACTTGGAAAAAAAAGTTTCATGTTATTTTTTAAATTGAATCCACCTGGAAAATTTAGAGACGTGTTCGTGGCATGGTGAATTGTCGAGAATTAAATCAACTGAAACGTTCTTGAATGGAACGTTGTAACGTTTGACTGGAACACTGTAACGTTTACAGACTGAAACATTGTAACTTTTAGAGACGTGGAACATGGTGTTATAAAAAAAATTATGGAGGAAAAGAAACTCAAAAATCAGTTGTGGCAAAGTGGTCAATTTCAGTGGCAGAAAGGTAAATATTAGGTTGCAGCAAGAATATCGCAACCATACAGGGATTTAACTAAAACAGATAGCTCACTCACGACAAAACATAGTAAAATAAAAAAGGTTGTGGAAATTTACTTTTGTAACATTAAAACCATAATACAACTGACCACACTTTATAATATATGTCAAAACATAAAGAAATTACATTGGTGTGATAAATGGAGGCTGCATCTCCAAGTGAAAAACACAACAAACTTACTGTGATTTACGCATTACTAGGTTGTAGAGTAAACTTATGTAAAACTCCATAAAACTGGTTTTCACGTGCCCACCAATAATTCCTACACGATTTTCTCATCACTACCTCACAAACTCTCATTCTCTAACTTTCCCAACATGCCCCAACCTTAAAAATGGCTTTTACTTTCATATTTATCCTAACATACGAATTTCACATTAATTACATGACAAACAAAATATTTAATACGCAACATGGGTGATTTTACATACATAATAAATGATTTTCTAAACTTGTAGCTGTTGTGGAGTGTGGGCAATAGTCGTGGAATGAATGTTTGCCGATATCTATTTATTAAACTTTATTAAATGTTTTAACTTCGGTGATTTGTTGCGGAATGGTCCACTTGGAACTTCTGTTCTGACTCCTGTCCTTCTGTATACAAACAAAATCGCAACCATGCAATGGTTGACTCGACAAGCATGGTGTTTGTCAATGTGTTAAGGCAATGGTTGGGATTATTATTTCCAACACTCCCCCTTAATTACAACTTCTGTCATTGACAATTCCAAGACAATCTCTAAGATAAACAAAACTTTCAGGTGTCAATGGCTTTGTGAAAATATTAACAAACTGTTCGTGTGACCTAGAGTGCTAGAACAGAATTTCATTATTGTTAATCAAGTCTCCAATAAAATAAGATTTAACATCAATAATCTTGGTACTCTTGTGAAAAACCAAATTCTTTGACAATGAAATTGTGGATGTGGTGTTGCAGAAAATAGTTGTCATTCCCTCTTGTTCATGGCAAAGATCGCTCAACATCCTTCTCATCCAAACTGCTTGACACGCTGCTACTGTTGCAGTGACATATTCAGCTTCTGTTGTTGAAAGTGACACTATTGGCTGCTTCTTTGAGGCCCATGAAATGGATCCAGAACCCAAATGAAAAACATAACCTGACGTGCTCTTTTTGTCATCGACACTTCCTGCCCAATCAATGTTAGTGTAACCAACCAACCTAAAATCTTCTATTGCAGTGTACAAAACACCATACTATTTTGTCCCATGGACATACCTTAGAATTCTTTTCACTGCTTGTCAATGTGTCTCCTTGGGTGTCTCCATGAACCTCGACACCAAACTCACTGCATACATTATATCCGGCCTAGTGGCAGTCATATACATCAGCTGCTTATCATACTTTTGTATAATGTTGGATTGACATTGTTGCTGCAATATTCTTTGCTCAACTTCAATCCCATGACAGTTGGAGTTGGTGTGGGCTTCTTGTTATGCATCTTAAACCTCTCCAAAATGTTTGCTACATACTTTGCTTGAGAGATAAAAATTCCATTTTCAGTTTGCTTCACTTCTATCAATGTAAACTTTGAAACGGGAACTGATACTGTTACCTGTTTCGTAAAGATAGCAAAAAAGTAACCTGATTTTGAAAAGGGGTGATGCAGAACGCACATGTTTTTTTTAAAGCATAGTTTTTGGCACTTTAATTTTTTTTTTATGTACATTACGTTTTAGAATGGTAGTGATTTTCATGCTGATTTAAAAAAGTGAGTATTCTGCATCACATCCTTTTTTTCAAAGACCTATTTTTTGGCTTTAAATTTTCTAATGTATAAAATGTAAATAATTATTTTGTAAATTTGATAATTTTTGAAGTGGTCGTTTTCTTCACATTTTCTTGTTTTTTATTTTAATTTTAAATTTTTTTTAGTGAGGTTTTTATTGTTTTGCATTTTTAAATTAGAAAGTTGATATTTATAATTTTTGATATTCTACATATTTATACATCCTTAATTAATTTTTCAATCCACATTAAATAATTGTTTCTAAAAAACAATATTTTTTAACAATGGACCTAAAAATAACCATTTTTAACATAAATATAACTAAAAACCTGCACGTTTTGATAATTTTTTGCTAGATTTGACATGTCAAAATCACAATTTTTATACGATAATTTTAACTAAAAATGGTTAAATAATAGTTTTTTTTTAATGAATTTCATGTCAAAAAAATAATAATAATCAGTTTTTTTTTTTTTCAAAAAATAATGATTAACTTAAAAATCAATGCGAAAATCACATATTACAAATATTGAACATATAACAACTCTAATTGAGTGTTTATTCTTCTCATAAAATGTCAAAGTCAAAACATTGCAAAGCTTGATTTACAATCATAACTTTAATTTAATCAACAATGTCACGTAATCCAAACTCTTCGTCCTCTAGAGTTTCATCATTGTCTTCTTCCACAATATTTTCTGTTTCCTTTTGCTCAATTTCCTCTTCTAATGGATCTTTGATGTCTGCGAATCTTCCAATGTATGTCTTTCTAAACATTCCATGTAATGGTGGTTGGGGTTCTTTTACCTTTTTTGCCACACGTGATTCACTAAAGTCCCCTTTCTTCAACCCAATTTCTTGCATTGCATCTGGAATAAATTGAAGAGCATTAATTCTTTGTTGAATGAAATTGCACTGTACTAAATCTTTTTCAATTGCAATGCAATTTCTTCCTTTTTGAAGGCAACATGCTAGTGTGGTACTTAATTATCAAGAACAAAAGAAATAATGAACTAAATTAGTACAATGACATATTAATTAAAAAACAACATATTGAAATTCAATTCCATATAATAAAACTTACCCGAGCCAAAAAATAAATCCAGAACCCAATCTCCTTCATTTGAACAAATGTCTATAAGATAGTTAATCAATAATTGTGGTTTCTGATAAATGTTAACTATCTCTCCTTTTGCTTCTTTGTCTTCATATGTTAGTTTTCTCACAACAACATCATAAGTTAGTATTTCGCTATGACTCTTTCCGTCTACCCAATTAAAAATCATAGACATATGGTTATCATCTTTTTCCCAACTATCAATATGAATGAACTCACAATCATTTATAAATTGTTGATCTTCATTGTTAAGAGGATTTGACTTTTTCCTGTAACATGAAATAGTAAAAGTTCAATTAACTTGTACATAAATAAATTTTTCAACATTAATCAAATATACATTTTAAACGTCTTACCATGTAAGCTGCATCCTTGAATTTGTTTTCAACTTGAAGCTTGACAATATCATTGCCAATTGTGTGTTTGAATGAAATGTCACAAATCTCCATAATGGCGATGACGTGACTTCTACAAATCTCGCCACCACTTTACTAAGAGCTTGATAAGTATAAGGGTCACTATCGTAGTCAATGTTTGGAATATTGAAGCCATGGGGAATATCTGCAATGACTAGGGCATAATCCCTTTTAGGTATGAGTTTAGCAATGTCTTCACAGTCGCCTTGTATTACTTGATATTGAATAGTGTCTAGTCCATTCCAAATGAAATGATTAAGAGTTGGATCAAGTTGAACATTCTTAATACGTTGCTTCCTCAGTCCTTCGATCTTTATTTTTTCAATAAAGGTTTTGAAACTATCTGGCGCTCCATTATCATCCTTCCTCATCTTTTATAAAATAAACAAATATATGTGTAAGTTATAAATTAAAAATAGTACACAAGTGAATAAAAATGAATGTATAAATCAAGATACCTTTTTAAATGCAAGATAATAAGCTTTTAATGTTGATGTAGAACTTAAATCTGGATAGTTGTGTACAACATCATCCCAACTATCTTCATTCAACAATCTAACCATTTGTTCTTGAATTTTCATGTAAACTTTGCGACTACATGGATAAAGTAGCAAAAAGTTAATATAATGATACGTATAACAAATACTACCAAGAACAGCATGTTTTATTTAAAATATAATTATAATATAGAAATAAATAAAAATAATTCAACAAAATTACTTTTGAAATTCTTCAGACATTTCCTCCAATGATAATTCCCCTGACCTCACATGAGATAATATTGTTTTGACAATTTTTTCATCTTTCACTCCCTGCATCGCCCTCTAAGGTGTGATAGTCATATCGTCTGGAAGCTGCTTCATTTCATGAGCTAATTTACTGTTGCCACATATCAATGGCTTAGACTTTTTGACCTTCTGGTTTTTAATGGCAATGTCTTCCCACATGCTAAAAATCTCATCAATCAACTTCCAAACATCTCCAGTGCTAAATGCCAATTGGAAAATGTTATCAACACCTCTGAATAAATCACTATTTTTGTTGCCTTTTCTACCTTTTGAATTGGCTTTCTCTTCAATTTGATAGCCTATTGCCATACAACATTTATTTCGGAAAACTGCAGTAACATTTATCCTATCCCCACCACATTTTTCTTCAAATTCACTATGAATAAATCTAACCCTTTGGATGAAAGTCATAACATCCTATATTCATTATCTGAATTATGATTCCATGCCACTAACTTTGCTTTTGTATCTGATAAACCAGCGTAAATGATACATTTCATTGTTTCAAAACGTGGGTTATTAGGATATTCCTCCATCAATTGTCTTTGAGCTTCTACAGAACAAGCACATAATAATTGTATTCAAAACATTTTGACTTATCAAATGCTTCTTTGTTGGGAACTTGAAGTGGATCAACAAAAAGCACATAACTAACCACATGAGCATATGGAGTGTACCTCATCAATGTCTTCAAGTTGTGAACATGCAGATGATGTGGCTTTCTAACTTGATATTGACATTGTCCTTCACTTGCTTTATAGGTTTTCCTGACATTAAGCTGAAATGTACGACCACCATCAATTAAGTTTCTCTTTATCAAATTCTCTCGAATGACATTTTGTTTTGTTTTGATAATGCCATCCTCTAAATCAGCTCTTGGTGTAATGATTTCTCTGCTTTCTTTTGAAGTTTCACTAGGTTCTTGACTGCTGGTAACAACTGCTACAAAATCTTCAACTTTACTTTTCTTGGTCATAACATTCCCAATAGATTTATTCTTGGGAATTGTTACTTTTGGTTTTCTATGGCTATTCTTAGTTCCAATGTCATCTTCAGTAATGGCAACATATGCTTCACTGTCAATTTCAACTTCATCATCCTCAAAAGTAACTTGTTTACCCTTGCTAGATTTATCCACCATAGGCCTTTTTTTTCTGATTCTTTGGATGTAGTTTTGTAGCATCATCAATTACTACATTTTGCTTATTTTCCATATCTTCTTCTGACACTGAGTAAAAACTGCTGACAACTTTTATGATATCATGCTCTATGAAATGAATGCCTCCCAACCTAATTGAACAGCTTTCCACAAAATTCAGCCAAAAAAAATATCATATGTCAATAAAAAACAAAGTCAAAAAATATAGCGAGACACTTTCAAGAACATAAAATACAAATATAAATAACAATACTTGTGATGTTTTGTGTCATCTCATTTACGATTTGTTTACACAACTTTGTAGATACTTCTCTCGTGTCATACAATGAATATGATAGTTGGTATTTAATCCTTTCATGTGACATGGGAGCTTTTGTAAGTATGTAAACAACTTCAGTGTCTGGTACTGAACACATATCTATGACTCTTCCCATCACGTCAAAATTTCCATTATAATTCGGTATATCAATATATAGATATATATTCACATTTGTTCTTTCTCTTTCCTTCACATACCAGATTCTTGTTGGAAATTTCACCTCTTTCGAATTCTTCCAGCCTGAAATCATCTTCTTATCACTTGAGGCACTTGAAATATTTGTAGTCATGAGCTTAGGGGGAGTTCGTTCACCAATGTTTCTTGAAGATGCACCTTTAAGAGTTTTTGGTCCAGAAAGATTCACTGAAATTTTCTTTGATGCCATTTTCCTGAAAAATAGAAACACATAAATCAGTAAATAATAAAAACATATTAACTTAAATTAACAACAAAAATATATCATAAATTTTTTATTTGTATGATCAGAATCGCCCCGCCAACGCCGCCCCCCTCACCCGCTTGCCCTGCGACCACCCTTCCACCCGCCCACGCCCCCTTCCTCACCCACTGCCCCTCACATTCTAAAAGGGTATGCATTAACACTCTAGAGTAAAAAAAAGTAAAACACAAATAAAACATTCCAAAATTATATATATATATATATATATATATATATATCTATATGAAATGATTACTTTTTTAATAAGTATAAAAAAATATGTAATAGCACCCCACTGCACCCACCGGTGTGCCCGCCCCCCTAACCCCCTCCCCCGAGTGGCCACCCCCCTAATCCCCTCCCCCGGGCGATCTGCCAACCCCACCCACTGGCGCCCTACCCCTCCCAACCCCACCCGAGCGATCTACCAACCCCACCGACAGGCAACCCTGCTTGGGCGCACCCCACCCGCCCCACCCGCCCGAACGCACACCACTCATACCCCCCCCCGCCCGGGCCACCGCCCGAGCCACCCCCCGGGGTTGGGCGCACACCATTACCCACCCTCCGCCGGGCGCCCCCTACCCACCCCCTCGCCCGGGCGCACACAACTCCCCACCCTCCCACGGGCACCCCCCTCCCACACCCCCTGTAAGGTCTTCGGGCGCGAACGTGGTTGGGCGCCGGGCGAGTTGGCGTGCACGATGGGCGCGCGGGCGGACGACGGGTGCGTGGGCGCACGGGCGGGCGCGGCTGCACGACAATGCGATGAAGTGCGACATAATGCGACAAAGTGCGATGATGAAAATTGGCTAAGGCAAGAATGCAATGGCGACTTATACCCATGGAGCGTGAGGAAGTATGGGCAAAGGCCGACACATACTTGGGCGCGTGCAGGGGTGTGTTAACCTTGTTTTGGGGGTCGATTGGAGAGCCACCACCCACGCTAAACCCATGCAGACATGCATATATATTGCATAGCGTTGAGGTTCATTTGGCATCCAAAGAAGCTTGGACAACTACGCATAAGCTTGAGGGTAAAACCAGTGCGCAGGTTTGGAGAGGAGTGCACATAACTCATGCGCATTACTTGAGGGCGCAGTCTTGGAGATACTTAGAGTCAATCAAGGGTTGGGCAAGGTGTGCCCAAGGTTGTCTTAAGTGCATAATTGTGCCGGGATTGACAAGGGTGTCTTGGTGACTCGGGTGAGCACCCGCCCTTCGTGCAAGGCGTGCACATGGTTATTGTAAAAGGCTGATTTGCCTATGTTGTAAAAGAAGCTAAGTATTGGCTTGGAGTTTGCGAAGCATTACTTGTGATGATTGTATTATTGAAAGAAGATTGATTATTATATATATATATATATATATATATATTGAGAAGACTCATTGTTCAGGGAGTTGCCCCTCCCTTTATACTGTGCAATTGTTGTTCTTGCTATAATTGTTGTTGATAATGAATGAGTATGGGTGTTCATTGGTATAAAGGACAAACATAATTTTACTTGGTTGCGAAACACAAACTAAGTAAGGACAAGTGAATTAGGCGTGGTCCATGAATGTTAGTATTGGTGAAAAGAAAGCGTTCGGTGGTGCCGCACCTCACTATAAGTGGTTGGAAGACTACTGCAGGTGTAGGGCCTGACAGTTGGTATCAGAGCAGGGTTTCTCGTGACGAAGTACAGGTTTGAAGTTTGTGAACAGGTTCAGTTGTTGAAACATTGAAGCTGGTACACACGCGATAGGTGGAAACAGAACTTCGGTTTGAAGCTGGTGAGCAGGGTTGCTCATGACAAGTACTTGGAGGTGAAGGAAGTCGTTTCACACAAGTGGAACGCGGGTTGGTTCAGGTTGCAGGGACTTGGTGAACATGGAGAAGGCTGAAAAGGCAGAGATGGTAGATGAACCTACGATAGGTGAGTCTAGCCATGGTGCAGTTGAAGCTTTCCGGTACAAAGTGTTGGAACAGATGAGTCAATGGAGTTCTGACTGGGTTTCGATGAAAGCTGAGAACATGAAGATTCGGTAGAGTTGTTCGGAACTAAGGAGGGAACTTGAAGAACTCAAGAGTCAATGTATAAGTACGACAGATGTTGAACTCAAGGAACTTGATGAGGAGATCCAACGGAGTGGTCTTGATCTTCAAGAGCTCTTTGATGAAAGAGCCTGGTTGAGGAAGGAAAGTGCCAGGGTGGAAGTCGAAATCAAGTAAGTTGAGGAGGAGATAAAGAAGAAGCTTCTTGGTAAGAAGGTTGTTGTGATTGAGTAGGAAGAGCTCGACTACATTGACAAGTTGGGAACTCACTACCGAGAGCATCCAGAGGACATTCGGAAGTTTAGCTCTATGAACTTGGTCAGTGGACACCTGGTTGGTGCACTTGAGCAAGATGCGATGAAGGGCAAGCTTGAAGGAGGTCAAGTTGGACAAGGATCGGGTTGCTTAGAGGAGCCAAGCAGGGAGGTAAAGTACCTTAGGAGGAAAGTCAAGATGGAGCATGAGCCAATTGACACTTCTGAGGCCGAATTCTTGAAGAAGGTTGCTGATGTAAGGTGCAAGACAAAGCCAACAGAAGGAGGTGATTCCTTGAAGCTAAGTTTTGTGCAGGTGACCGTGTAGGGCAAGAGATTTGCAGCTTTGGTGGATACGGGAGCTATCATAGCTTCTTAAGCAGGAAGGCAACAAAGTCTTTTGGGAATAAGGCAAAGATGGAAAGGGAATGGAGTGCTTTCAAAGCAGTCAACTCTACCATTGGAGCTGTTGATGGGGTGTTGAAAGATACTCAGGTGAAAGTAGGATCATGGTTTGGAAAGTTGGACTTAAGGGTTGTGGACATGGATAATCATTCTATGGTGTTGGGGCTGGACTTTATGGAGCTTGCACAAGCCATACCAATGGTGGACCGGGACATTCTCTTGATCACAGCTGAAGGAAGAACCATGATGGTACCGATGAATAGAAGGAGTTGCTTGGGGTATAGACCAAGGATGACTTCTATGGTTTTGTATCCCAAAGATCCGAATGTGAAGCATGAGGATGTGGAGCAAAGAGGACTTGGGAGTGTGACTCAAACAACGAAGGAAAGGAAGTTGACTGACTTCGTTGCAAGAGCTAGAAAGAAGAATGATGCGAGTGAGAGGACAACCTCACGTACATGGAGACACTTGTTAGGAGCATCTTCTACTGATGATCTTCACAATGGAGTTGCAAGTGAAGGGAGTCCGAGTACTACTTCAGAGGCAATGGTTGATGAGGATTATGGAGGTAGAGATCCTGCTGGGATAGTGGACTTTTGCAGGTATGCTATGGGCATATATGACTTTCAGTTGACAAAGGACAAGCTAGGTGAGCTTGGATGTACATGTGAGGAGATTGAGGCTGTGCACAGATACTTGAGGACACAACATCAATCTGACACATGGGTGGATGAGAGTCAGGGAGGAAACTTCCTGACCCTCCTTTCTTTATAAACAACCTTGGAGGGAGGTTGGTGTGGAGGCCTTGGTAGGGAGGAACCACATCAACTTTGCAAGGGGCCTTGAAGGAGGCTTCTTTATGACAGATTGCAGACTTGGATGCAGATGACCAGATGTTGGGATGGAGTCTACATGGGTTGGACATCATGGACAACTAAAGTCATGGACATCAGGTTGGAGATATGGAGCATGACAGTTATGCAGGGACATGAAGCAGGTGCATGTGTGGAAGTGTCATTTATGGACATTCTATGGGGGAATGCCGAAGCAAAGGATGTTGTGCAGATGTTGTTGTGGAGATGTAGGAGCTAGTGGAGAGGTTGTACACTCTTGTGCAACAAGACCATGGCTTGAACATGTTGCAGATGGGATGGAGTTTCCATGGACCTGAGCATGGATTGATAGATTCTTGATGAGTCCGAGATGTAGCAGAAGTCAGGGGAAGACTTGTGGTGGCATAAGGATGTGCATTCTTATGGTTTGGGCATATGGTTGGACTGATCACCCGACTAGTTCGAGTCATGAGGGGTACCAATGTGTAGAGAGATGTTGGAATTAGTCAAAGACATGGTAACACATGATACAAATGTGTTGGCATCTGATGAGAGACTACATAGAGGGATGACACATGATGAGGTCGACATGAAAATGTTGCAGTGGAAATTGTCGCAGACGGGTCGATGATCATGGATCGAGATGATATCTGATGGAGTACTTGGTGGCAATTGGTCACTAAGGTGAGACATGATGGAGATGGAGTTCTACATATGTTGCAAGGATGTTTGCCTTATGTGGACGATTTGACATCACGGATATTGATGATCTTGGTGGATGGCTACCAGGATGGTATGTTGTCGAGGACGACAATGATTTTAGGTGGAGGAGGATGTAAGGTCTTCGGGCGCGAACGCAGTTGGGCGCCGGGCGAGTCGGCGTGCACGATGGGCGTGTGGGCAGACGACGGGCGGGCGCGGGCGCGGCTGCACGACAATGCGACGAAGTGCGACATAAGAAGTGTGACATAATGCGATAAAGTGCGACGATGAAAATTAGCTAAGGCAAGAATGCGATGGCGACTTATACCCATGGAGCGTGAGGAAGTATGGGCAAAGGCCGACACATACTTGGGCGTGTGTAGGGGTGTGTTAACCTTGTTTCGAGGGTCGGCTGGAGAGCCACCACCCATGCTAAACCCACGCAGACATGCATATATATTGCATAGCGTTGAGGTTCATTTGGAATCCAACGAAGCTTGGACAACTACGCATAAGCTTAAGGGTAAAACCAGTGCACAAGTTGGGGGAGGAGTGCGCATAACTCATGCGCATTACTTGAGGGCGCAGTCTTGGAGATACTTAGAGCCGGTCGAGGGTTGGGCAAGGTGTGCCCAAGGTTGTATTAAGTGTAGAATTGTGCCGGGATTGACAAGGGTGTCTTGGTGACTCGGGTGAGCACCCGCCCTTCATGCAAGGCGTGCACATGGTTATTGTAAAAGGCTGATTTGCCTATGTTGTAAAAGAAGCTAAGTATTGGTTTGGAGTTTGCCAAGCATTACTTGTGATGATTGTATTATTGAAAGAATATTGATTATTATATATATATATATATATATATATATATATATAGATATATAGGGCAGACTCATTGTTCAAGGAGTTGCCCCTCCCTTTATACTGTGCAATTGTTGTTCTTGTTATAATTGCTGTTGATAATGAATGAGTATGGGTGTATGGGTGTTCATTGGTATAAAGAACAAACATAATTTTACTTGGTTGCGAAACACAAACTAAGTAAGGCCAAGTGAATTAGGCATAGTCCATGAATGTTAGTATTGGTGAAAAGAAAGCGTTCGGTGGTGCCGCACCTCGCTATAAGCAGTTGGAAGACTACCGCAGGTGTAGGGGCATGACCACCCCGCTCGAGCCGCCCCCCCCAGCCGGGCACACCCCACTCCGCAACCCCGCACCGCCCTGCCCTACCACAACCCCTTCCAACCCCCCGGGCGCACTGCACCAGCCCCCCCTGCCTTGGCACACGCCACTCCCACCCCCTGTCCGGGCGCACACCACTCCCCACCCTCCCTCGGGCGCCCCCTACCAACCCCTCCGCCTAGGCGCACACAACTACCCACCCTCCCCCGCCCGCCCTGTCCTCCCGCAACCTCGCTCGGGCACACCCTTCCCACCCTACACCCCCCTCGCCCGGGCGCACCCTTCCCACACCCCGCCCTCCCGGTCGACGACCCCTACCCACCCCGCCCTCCCAGCTGGCGCCCCACTCCACCCCACCCCTCCCAACCGGCGCCCGAACTCCCTCCCTCCCGGTCGGCGCCCAAAGAGTGGCCCACACCCCCGCCCGACAAGCGGCAGGGCGATTCTTGGAATCACCCTCCCGCCTGCCGGGCAGGGGCGCGGGCTGCCAGGGTGGCGCCCAGCCCGACAGTGCCACCTGGGCGGCCCATGCTGCCACCCAGCAGGCGGCAGGGTAATTCCGGGAAACGCCCTGCCACCTGCCGGGCGGCGGCGTGGGTCGCCTGGGTGGCGCTTACCCCGAAGTACCTCCCTCCCTTCCGGCGCCCAACGGGCAGCCCGCGCCCCCGCCCGACAGGCGGTAGGACGATTCCGCCTGTTGAACACGGGCGCGGGCCACCTAGTGGTGCCTGGCCCAACAGCACCACCCGGGCGGCCCGTGCCCCTGCCTAACAGGTAGTAGGGCAATTCCGAGAATTGCCCTGCCACCTGCCAGGCGGGGGCGTGGGAGGCAGGCGCCACCCGGGCGGCCCACGCCCCTGCTCGGCAGGTGGCAGGGAGATTCTCGGAATCACCCTGCACCCTGCCGGGCGAGGGCGCGGGCTGCCCGGGTGGCGCCTGGCCCGGCTGTGCCACCCGGGCGACCTGCGCCCCCGCCCGGCAGGCGAGAGGGTGATTTCGGGAATCACCTTGCCGCTTGCCGGGCGGGGGCGCGGGCCGCCCGGGTGGAGCCTGACCCAACCGCGCCCCCGGGTGGGGGCGCGGGCCACCCGGGTGGCGTGGCGGAGCATCGGGCATTGGCCGGGAGGGAGGGCGCTGGTGGGAGGGGTAGGGTGGAGCACCCGAAGGGCGGGGCGGGGCGCAGGCGCCCGGAGGTCGGGGATGGGGGCATGTGCCGGTCGGGAGGAGGGCGCCGGTGGGTGGGGAGGGGAGGGGAGGGGAGGGGCGGGGTGGGGTGCAGGCGCTCGGTGGGCAGGGATGGGGGTGTGCGACGGGAGGAGGGGTGCTGTTGGGAGGCGAGGAGCAGGGCGGGGCGCGGGCGCCCGTTGGGAGGGGAGGGACAAGGCGGTGCACGGGTGTCCAGAGGGCGGGGATGGGGGCGTGCGCCGAGAGGAGGGGCGCCGTTGGGAGGCAGGGCATAGGTGCCGGTGGGAGGGGAGGGGTGCGGGCGCCCGGAGGGACGGGGTAGGGCGTGGGCACCTGGGCAGGGGCTGGGTGCCGGTGGGTGGGATGTGGGTGCCCAAGGTGTGGGGTCGGGTAAGCAGGGTGTTAGGCGGGGTGCCCGGGGGCGGGTGCTGGTGGGTGGGGTGGGGCCCTGAGGCGGGAGGAGGCACGGTGTGGGGTGGGGCACTCGAGCGGGGTGGTGTGGGTCGGGGCGCCCGGGGGAGGGAGGGTACCGGTGGGTCTGGAGGGCGCGCACTGGGAGTTGGATTGAGTTTGATCAGGCCCACCATGTTCACGACAGATGTGATTGTTATTTTAGCTCAGAAAATTTATTAATTTAAAAAAGAAATTGTTTTTCATTAAACTAATTTTATATGAAAATTTTCAAGGAAAAAAATTTAACTTACCTTTCAATTGCGAGAATTCTTCGTTGAATATGTTGTTGATAGCGATGTAGCTGCTCCACAAATTCACAAGTCTTTCAATGATTTTCAGAAAGTTTAGATGTGATGTGAGTAGTAGTGATAATGAAAATTTAATATATAAGTCAAATTACGGAGATGTTTTACCGTACGGTTAATGTGGGATAATTTGTTTTAAAATATTATAAAGCGAATATTGTAGAATTGTTTTACAACGAGTTGAATGTGGTATAATTTGTTTTAAAATATTGAAAAGCGAATATTGTAGAATTTTTTTACAATGGGTTGAATGTGAGATAATTTGTTTTAGAATATATTATAAAAATCTAAAAAAAAAAATTCAATTGTTTAGTAAATATTATATACTTTAACTATTAAAATAATTAATGTAGAAGTTGTAGTTTACAATTTTAATTTTAATGATTTATTTCATAAAAAAATTATTTTACATTTTTCAATAAATTGTAGAACAAAATAATGAAGGTAAATAAATATAATAAACTTTTTGGAGGGAAATATTTTTGCGAAAATTTTTGGAGGGAAAATTTTATTCTTTAAGCTATATAATATCTTTAGGAGACTATCCATTTGTATCATTCAACATCTTCTATTTGAAAGGGATGGATTGTTCTGATAGTGAAGTTTCGATTTATACACCATCAACATCTTCATTGCGTAACAACTCTACTCATATCGATGAATATAGCGGGAATTCTTCCACTATGAATAGAAAGTCAATTCTTCCACTTAGTCTTGATTCTAAGGACTATGAGAGGAGCACCGATGAAAGAGGGGATAGAGAATTTCAAATAAATAAAGAGTCATAGATTCCACTTAGTCCTACTTCTAAGGACTATGAAAGCCGCAGTGATGAAGAGCATGATGGTGAAGTTCAAAAGAATGGAGTGTCATGATGTCCACTTAGTCCTAATTCTGAGGACTATGAGAGCAACAGTTTTGAAGAGCATGATGGTGAAATTCAAAATAATGGAGTGTCACGGTGTCCACTTAGTCCTAATTCTGAGGACTATGAGAGCAGCAGTTTTGAAGAGCATGATGGCAAATTTCAAAAGAATGGAGTGTCACAGTGTCCACTTAGTCCTAATTCTAAGGACTATGAGAGCAGTAGTGATGAAGAGTGTGATAACGAATTTCAAAAGAATGGAGTGTCAAAGTGTCCACTTAGTCCTAATTCTAAGGACTATGAGAGCAGTAGTGATGAAAAGCATGATGTTGAATTTCAAAAGTATGGAGTGTCACGGTGTCCAGTTAGTCCTAATTCTAAGGACTATGAGAGCAGCAGTGATGAAGAGCGTGATAACGAATTTCAAAAGAATGGAGTGTCAAAGTGTCCACTTAGTCCTAATTCTAAGGACTATGAGAGCAGTAGTGATGAAAAGCATGATTTTGAATTTCAAAAGTATGGAGTGTCATGATGTCTAGTTAGTCCTAATTCTAAGGACTATGAAAGCAACAGTGATGAAGAGTGGGATGATGAATTTCAAAAGATTGGAGTGTCACAGTGTCCACTTAGTCCTAATTCTGCGGACTATGAGAGCAATAGTTATGAAGAGCATGATGATGAATTTCAAAAGAATGGAGTGTCACTATGTCCTCTTAGTCCTAATTCTAAGGACTATGAGAGCAGCAGTGATGAAGGACAGGATGGTGCACTCAGTCCTAATTCTAATGATTATAAAGGTAGCAGTGACAAAGGACAGGGTGTAGCATCTTCAATAAGTAAACAGTCACATTTTCGACGTAGTCATAATTCTATGGACTATGAGAGTAGCACTGACAATGCACATGAGGAAGAATATCCATTAAACATCAAGTCAGATTTTCCATTCAATCCGAATTCTAAGGACTACAATAGTAGCATTGAAGAAGCAGAAGATGAAGAATATCCTCCAAGTCAATATTGAAAAGGAGAGCTGATCATAGTGTGGATAACATTCCTCTTAATGATGATGAAAAGGCTTATACAAATGATGATCCAATGATGCAGATGTTGCTAAGAAATATTGTATTGAGGAGTAGGAGTAGACCTTTTCGTATCAATGCAAGTTGTTCTAGTTATGCAAGGGGTAGATCAGAATATCTGACGAGAAGAAGTTCTATCAGTGCTCTCATTTCAAGTGAATGTTGTGAAAAAGATTGCTTGAAACATATGGATTTCAAATTTGCATTAGAAAGTAGGAAGAGATATTTGTCAATGAATAAAAGCATGCAAAATTCATATTTAGTTGGGTGCATGCAGTCTACATTGTCAGGTTATGATTATCATATTGGGACTTTATTTATCTGTAGAAAAGCTTTCAAAATGTTTCCTTCGATTGGGAATTTTCGTCTCTCGAGAATTCAAGAAATTTTTGAAAAGGATCCCACATTTTATTCAGAAGTACGCCATAAAAGATAGTTTGGACCATTATCAAATACTACAATGTCATGGATGAAATATTTATTTTCAAAGCATGGAGAGTGTGTTCCAAATAGAGAGACAATACATATTCGAGATAATTTTTCAAGATGAGAAATCTACAACTTATACAAAGAATATGCAGAAGGTGCTGAGGGACATGGCCAGTTTATTACATATCAATATTTTGTGAAAGTATGGAAGAAAGAATTCAACAATATCTGTATTCCTAAGAAGACAAGGATGGGGATTTGTAGTACATGTGCTTCTCTAAAATAAAAAAGGGACAAATGTGAAGGGTCAGAAAGAGGTAAGCATTCATAACTTTAAGTTTTAAAATTGTATAGTCATCAACTATGAAAACATATTTCTTAATGAATTTCTTTTCTGTTGTGTAGATTTAATTGTCAAAGAACTTCAAGATCATCGTGAACAACAAACAAATGAAAGGAAGAAGTCGTACAAGCATCTAAAGAAGTGTTATGATAATCCAAATAAATATTTGGGTTTGATAATTAATGGTATGGACCAGAAGAAAACACTTTTACCACATTTTGTTTGCACACCCAAAAATTTACAGGAGGAAAATTTTATTCAGTTTCACTTGGTCGGTTGTATAGACTTCAATGGGAAAATGTTGCCAAGGGTGTACTTCACATCTCCAAATATTCATAATGATGCAAATCTTACCATAACCATAATTCATGATGTGATTTCTCATTGGTCTAGTGCTCTTCCTAAAGTTTTGTATCTACAATTGGACAACACTTGCCGTGAAAAAAAAAAACAAGTTGTTTTTGGATATATAAACATGCTTGTTGAATTGAGAATTTTTCAAAAATTAAAGGTTGGTTTACTTATTGTTGGGCACACTCATGACCATATTTATTAGATGTTCAGTCGTTTTTCAATCATATTGAGGAGGAAGCAAGTTGGGAGCTTGCCATCACTAATTGAATGTCTTAAGAAATCATACATGCCGGAGCCTACTTTTGATGTGTTGGAAGAAAATGTTGACATGTGAAGGTTTATTCTGGGATCATATGGTGAGGGGAAATTCATTGAACAACTTAATGGCATTAGCTTCCAACATCAATTTTGTATCAAAAAATTTGATGGGAAAACACTAATATGGGGCAAGAAGTATTCAACTACTGCAGAATGGGCACCATCATCAGGTTTGCAATTTTTGAAGTTCATTCCAGATCATCCAATATTTGCATCAAAAATATTGTTATTACAATCAGTTGGTGAAGTTCAGAATGCACGCAGACAAAATACAGATATAAATTATTCTGATTTCCTAGAAGAAATTAAAAAATGTATTAGATATACATATGAGTATTTTGACGTTGCTGATTCAGTTTGGTGGGAGTGATTTTTCAATAATCAAAGTGATATCATTTCAACAACAACAAATGAAGATATACCTTTGAAAAATCCATTTATTTGGCCACAAAATGTGTCAAATGAACATGAGGAAAGAAACATTGTTGAACAACAACAATCTCAAGGTATTATTAATTCTTCACAGGCAGAGGAAAGAGAGATGTATATTGGTTCCAGAAGATCTCGTGCACAACATGAAGCCATGGAAGACCTTTACAGGGGTTCAGTACATGATATTAAGGAGGGTTGCATGATTGCAGTGCTAGCAGATGGAGATCTCAATGGCTATCCATTCTGGGTTGCTAAAGTTATAAAGGTCTTTACAGAAAATGAGGATGTTACAAGTGTTGAAGTACATTGGTATGCCACAAATACACACCCATTCAATGGTGTGTATAAGCTAGAGATGGTAGTTGACAAAAAAAATGGCAGAAAGAGAAAAATAAAGGGTACAAATATAAATCGTCGCCGCACAGACATATTAAAATTGGAGGATGTTGACATATTTGTTTATGACTTTAGTTTAACAAAGAGAGGAACTCCTCGCTTCAAGACAATAGAGATTCTGAAAAGGTTTTTACCAGAAGGAACAATGTTGAGATGGGAGTCTGTTGAAACGAGGCGTAGATCTAGAAGAATTTTGAAACCTGAAATGTTGGGCATGCATGTGGACTCAGATGGGGCACTAGTTGATGAAAGAGAAGAATATGGAACATCCTCGTCAGCATCCAGTCACTCATCTGAAGATGTGAATTTTGATGGTGTGCAAGAAAATATGAGTGATTTTGAATAATTTTTTAAGATAGTTTATATAACTGATGTATGCATCGTATCTTGAAATAAAATTGATGATTTCCATATGGTGTTAAATGAGAAGTTGCAAGGCATTTTTATGTTGTTGGATTATATGTCTTAATTATGGTAATTTTTATTGTTTAAAATATCTACAACACAATATTAAATTAGAGATGTAATGTATGTTTTATTCAATATACAAATAATGACTTTTGAATTCATTTAGTGATGTAATTCGTTCATAATGTCATGGTTTTTTAATTTTATAGTTGAAAAAAATTCAATTTCTTTTGTATTTAACATGTTATGGTTCAAAACATGTTGTATTTATACTTAGGAAAGAAAAATGACATTCTACTAAAAAACATTAATGTGTTTTTTCCTCATAAACAATTTTGTTTGGCACATAAAAATTTGGTTTTACTAACATTTTTTAAAAAGTTTGAAAATTGACCCTAAAAAAAAATTCATTGTTCCAGTATCATTACTTTCGTTTTGAAGCTATATTTTGCATGAAAATTTCGAGTCACTGCCATTTTTAAAACATGTTCAAAATTGACCCCTAAAAAATAAAATCATCGTTCCAGTATAGACACTTTTCATTTTTAGCATTGTTTTTGATGTTTTTTCGGGGTTTTTTGGCTAGAGTTCCCGTTTTGAGTTTATAGTTCCTGTTTCAAAGTTTACATAGTTTTCTATGCCCAAAAAATATCTTAACAACCCCAAGTCAGTCATTTCAAATTCATTCTTCATGACTTGTTTCAAATGAGCGATGAGGAAATCATCACTACCCATAAAAATTAAATCATCTACATGTGAGACAACAATGAGAATCTTACCATCATTATATTTGATGTAGAGAGTAGGCTCACCATCACACTTGCTGAAACCATTGTTCAACAAGTAGGCATTTTTCCTTCTATACCATGCACGCGGTGCTTGCTTCAGCCCATAAAGAGCTTTCCTCAATCGATACACTTTGTCTTCTTGACCTTCTACCTCATAACTAGGCAGTTGTGCCACATACACCTCCTCTTTTAGCACTACATTCAAGAACGTTGACTTTACAACCATTTGATACACTTTCCATTTATGTTGCGCGAAAATCGCCACAATTGTACGCACTGTCTCCATCCTCGCTATTGGCACAAACATCTCTGAATAATATCTTCCATGATGATGCTAGTATCCTTTGACAACTAGCCTTGCTTTGTGCCTTTCAATCTTCCCATCGACATTGCTCTTGGTCTTATAGACCCACTTCATTCCAATGACTTCTTTTCCTTGCGGAAGGTTCATTAACTCCTATGTGTCGTTCCTTTCTATTGCTTCTATTTCTTCCTCCATTGCCGCAACCCATTTTTCATCTTTGACTACGTCTTCAAAATGGATTGGGTCATCTACATGACAAAACAAAGCAAATAATGAATTTAGACCAGCACTGCGATCAACCTCATCTTGCTCATAAATTTCATTTAGATTTCTGAATTTTGGTCTTCTTGTGCTTGCTGAACATGGACTTGATATGTCACTTGGTGTTGCACTTTGCGGCGTGCTTGGAGAAGCACTTTCTTGACTGCATGATGCCATCCTAATATTTGTTGATGGTGTTCCTTGCTTCCTGCTTTGTTGTACTTGAATAGGAGTAGAGAGATTCACTGTTGAGGAATTACTTGTTGCTGTCAATTCCTCTTTGTTCTCATGCGGTATTCATGCTTTGACATTGGCTATATTTTCTAAACTTCTATCCCATGCTTCCTCTTCTGTGAACTGCACATCTCTACTGATTATGACCTTCTTGGTTAATGGATTGTAGAGTTTGTATGCCTTGGCTTCATCACTGTATCTAACAAATATACATTTCTCCCCCTTGATGCCCAACTTCTTCCTCAACTCATCCGGGATATGTGCATAAGCCACACATCCAAAAACTCTCATGTGAGTGACGTTATGCTTTTTTCCATTCCATGCCTCTTCGGGAACTATGTTTTGGATTCTTTTGGTTGGACATCTATTCAAGATATATGTTGCACATTTGACAGCTTCATCCCAATAATTATTTGGCAAATTCTTTTCCTTCAACATACTCCTTGCATTTCCATAATGGTCCCATTCTTCCTTTCCACCACACAATTTCGCTGAGGTGTATATCTTGTTGTAAATTGCTTATAAATTCCATGCTCCCTGCAAAATTGAAAAAAATCATTTGAGATATATTCACCACCTCTGTCAGTCCTGAGGACTTTGATGTAATGTCTGCTTTGCTTCTCAATTAGAGATTTGTATTGGTGAAAGTGCTCAAACACTTCACTTTTCTCTTTTAGGAGATATACCCATGTCTTCCTTGTGTAGTCATCTATGAAGGTCAACACATAGTGGTTGCCACCAATTGATGGTGTCTACATTGGTCCACATAAATTTGAGTGGACAGTCTCCAAAGGTGCCTTTGCCCTTACTAACTTTCCTACTGGTAATGTCTATCTATGTTGCTTGCCCAAGATACATCCTTCACATAGGCTTTCCAGTTTTTGTATGAGTGGTAATACCTTCACCATGCCTTTCCTATGAAGCAAATTCAAACCTCTAAAGTTGAGATGTCCAAATCTCAAATGCCATAACCAATTTTCATCTTTGACCTCTGCTTGATAGTTCACTTGTGTGACATCTGCCTCTTTTCTTCCATCCTCTTGTGAGTTCATCGATAGTTTTGCTTGTGCACCTTCTTCTTTCAAATATGATTTTATATTTAGGGGAAACATTCTATTGTTTTTCATCTAAACCTTTGCAATCAGCTGTCTACTTCGAGGCCTATCCAAAATTGTGTACACATCCTTTTTGAAGAAGACATTGTAGCCCTTTTGCATGAGTTGTCCTATTCTTATGAGGTTATACTTCAGACCAAGACAAAGTAAACATCTGAGATGTACTTCTTTTCCCCCTTCTTTGTTAGGATATTAACTCTTCCTTTTCCCATGACAGATATGTTGCTATCAGTCCCTAATGTCATTTCAGAGTTCACACTTTCATCTAGATTGGAAAACATTTCTCCGTTCCCTGACATGTTGTTGCTACACCCTGAATCTATATACCATATATCACTTTTTTTTCTTGTGCTACATTACAAGCTAAAAACATGCTATCATGGTTCTAATTTTCTTTTGTGAAATTTACACTTGGTTTGTGTAGTGTCCTAATTTTCTAGTATAGTTTTGTCACTCCTACCAAGGGTTAAATATATATGATAGTTTGATGACTTGATTGAGGAATAATGTTTTTCATACTTAGTTATATTTCATTTTATGTTTATGAATGACAGATTGATCACTAGATTGGGGAACAATGTTTTATATAGTTATATTTCCTCTTATATGTGCCATCATTGATTATCTGTATTAAATGGTTTTGTTTAAGTAAAATGTTATACATATGTTTTTATGTTTGTCTCTGATTTATGAAGCAGGTGTATGACATATGGTGATCCAAGATTGAGACACATATACCCATGGATTCTCAAGGTTATGCGAAATAGATGGTTAATTATGATTTATGGATGACACATGATTTGTGTGATTATATATGTCTAATATTGTACTAAGCAGGATGTGGTAGGGTACTCGTCATTTTCCAACAAGGATGTTCGATTATGAATGACTATGGAAGTCATTTCTTCAAAACCAGAATCACTGTGGAAGCCATGCACCATTTTGGGTAAAATGAGATTAAGTTAATTTTATTATCAAATTCATTTGATTCCTTTGATCTATGATATTGTAATGTGTGCAAGTCTTTGAACAAGGCCTTACCAGCAAACCATCAGATGCGAAAGAGCTCACAATCAGTACCATAAGGAGAAACACAAAGTTTCAAAGCACAGTAGATGAGAGGGCATGGAAATTAGGGCGTGGAGTCCTCAATACAAGAAAGATAAAGATGTGGAGTCTTGTATATTTAGGGCGTGGAGTCCTAAATACAAGAAAGATAAAGACATGGAGTCTTGTATATTTAGGGCGTGGAGTCCTAAATACAAGAAAGATAAATATGTTGAGTCTTGTATATTTAGGGCATGGAGTCCTGCATATTTAAAAAGATCAAGTTGTGGAACCTTGGATCTTTGGAGTAGATCAGGGCGCAGAGTCCTCAATCTACTAAGGCACGAAGATGCATGAAATAGGGGTGTGGAATCCCTATTATCCAAAATAAAAATACCACTCATGGATGAATTTCCTTAAATAAAAATTCATTCTCGCAATTCTGGAATGAATTTCTAAAAATAGAAAGTCATGTCCAACATCTCAAGCATGACTTTCCAAAAATAGTAAATCACTTCACATAAATTGGTAATCAAGCGGAGTTGAAGAAAAACGAATCAACTTATCATTAATCAATCCTAATAGTTCAATATTGATTGAATCCTCAATATTATTAATATTAGTATTATCTTTTACAAGACTATGATATTATTATTAAAAAGGAATTACAAGTCAATTTTATCTCCTCAATCAATTTACACATCTCCTTCATGACTCTCATGGCTCTATGTAACTCTCTCTCTCTCTCTCTCTCTTCTAAATAATTCATTATACTCTATTTTATGCACTCCTCAAAGAATGACATATTCCTTTTCACTCATTAAAAACATGTCATGAAATATTCCTCTTACACTCTCTTTGATGCATATGTTACACTTTCCTTAACTAAGGCATGCATACCTCTCCTTAATGGCATAACTTACACTCCTCTAAATGGAATCTGATGCATGCAAATTACTCCTCCGTTATGCCAAGAATTGGTTTCTCCTATATATGAGTCTCATGTATTCTCACTTGGGGACGAGGAGGCCAAGAGTGGAAGAGACTTGAGAAAAATAGTGAGAGGGAGAGATATGGAGAATAGCCAATTGCTTCAATAATAAATCTGAAATTATTGTTAAAATCCTAAAATCTCTAGCTGTTAAGGTTTGCCATGAGTGGTATTGAGAGGAAGTGAAAGTTTTCTTCTTTAGTTTGCCTTGGAAATCTCTCTACTATTATCTTTTGGTACTGCTTGTGAGCTTTTGCAGCTCAGGGGTTGCAGGGGGAGAAGTTCTTCCTGAATATGGTTGGGAGGAAACCGGGTGGTTTACAATGAGTTGGTAAGGATATTGGAGTTGGAGCATACTCTCATTGGAGCTGGAGCATACTCCCATTTTTTGAGTTGTATAAATTCACTGCCAGGTATGTTGAAAACATTATATTGCGTTTCCTTTTGTAGTTAATTACATGGTTTTGCTTATTTGGTTGTTGAATGAAACTTAGATGTATATCAAATGCTGCACACTAAATGTTGAAGGAATTTTGCAATAACTGTAGTTTATTTTATGTAAGTTTTTTTTGTATAGTTTCATTACAAGTTGATTTACATCATGTCTTAATGGTTGAAGCATTCAGGCTACCATGAGTTTTATTAAAACATGTTAATAGCATAAATTTGGGTTTTCTTTATCTTTTTATAGCTGAAGATAAGTTTTTAGAGTATATGTTTGACAAAAGGGATAAATGAGATAGTATGAATTTGTTTTTGGTTGTGATTTTAAACAATCACATTTCAGGGTGTTCCTGTTTCGATATCTTTTAACTTCAGGGGGTATTTGTACCCTATGGCCATGTCGCCCCAACTTTGATTTCAAAAACTAGAGTTTCAGAATCTGGTTCTGTAATCTTCTATATTTTACATATTTTCTGCTGCTGCCTCATGGTTTGTCTTGTTGCTTTTTTTTGTAATGGTGATTTACCTGGTAATCTCTTTTTATGAAATCAGTTTGTTATATAAACTTGGAATTATTATTTTAAGGTATCAATAGTTAATACATTGATGATTTAATAAAATTGTGATTGCTTGTTTGATAGTTTAATAGTTAGCATCTTGTTTTTTCACTACTAACTATTGTTCAAAATCCCCAATGGCTGTAGCTATATTGCTGGGAGCTATTTGTAAAAATTCTTAAATATTTATAGTCATTATGTGCCTAAATTTTTATATATGTAGCAATCAAGATGGATGACAGTTCTACTTATGTATTATGTTTGCTTCTTGGCGTCACTAGCCAAAAATAAATAAATTATGTAATATTAGATTCATGTTAGTTAATTTTGGTGAAATATCTTTAAGGGTTATGGTTGTAGGTGTTCGACAAAATGCCTCAATGGTTGTACATTTCATGCTTGTAAACTATTTGACATAATGCTTCAATGGTTGTAGCTAATTACATCTATGAATTGTCTATAAAATAACTAAGTAAATTTAGGATTTGCAACCAAGGTGTTTTTGGAAATATTTCAAAGAATAAGCATGATGATTCCATTGAAGTAAAAATCCATGGAAGGAAAACTGGTTAAGTGAAATTTTGTGATTGTTAGCTCACACATGAATTCATAATAATTGGAAACCACTCATTTAGAAGTTGAATTATTTTGTTTTTATTCCCTTTGTTTTACCAAAGAATTCATAGGCATATTATCTATAACAAAATCAAATTAGTCATTCTTAAACTCTCTTAATTGCAATAGAATGAACAATTAGCTTATTGGATATTGTGGTTTGTAAATATTGATATTATTTATCCCACTAGAGACTCTATCATTTGAATGTGATTTTAAGACTTATGGTTGTAAGTTTTGGATCGTGAGGAACCATGACCCTGTAGCCTTAATGAGAAGTTTAATATTATCATGGGTTAGTTAGTTAGTAGAAATTAATATGTAGTGTAAAGAATACCAACAAAAACAAAGATAAAAATATAAATATATAACCTTGCATTAACATTTATGTCTTAAAAAATTAAAATTAAATCACATTTTGAGTCATCCTTAGTATGATACTGATGGTTGGTAAGGTGGGACCTTACAATTTGTTACTAATGTCATATTGCTTCTTTCTACATTCATTTGCATAATGACCATACTTATTACAATAATGGTATTGAACTTGAGATTTATTATACCTCTAACCTTGTGCTTGATTTTGGCTTGGGCCTTGACTTGGATTTTGATTGCTGCCTCTTCCACCTTTTTGTGGGCTTCTTCCTTTTCGTCTAGCATATGATCTTCCTTTGCCTCGACCTTCACTAAATGATACTTTTGTCTTGAAGGCATGCTCCAATGAGGAGCTTGTTGCTCTATTCAGTCTATGTTCATGAGAAATCAATGATGCATGAATCTCATCCACTGAGAAATGCGAGAGATCCTTTGTCTCTTCTATGGCCACAAAAATGGCATCAAACCTTGTTGGCAGACTTCTCAAAACTTTCTCAACTATTCTTCTCTCTTCAAATGTCACACCATGAGACCTGATTTGTGTAACTAACCCAATTACATGTGTAAAAAATGAGTCTACAATCTTAGACTCTTTCATACAAAGTGTTTCGGAATGTCTCCTTAGCATTTGTAGCTTTGTTGTCTTGACTTTTGCCATGTCTAGGTAGGTTGTCTAGAGGGTGTCCCATGCTTGGTTGGACTTTGCTGCTACTATAACCCTTGGGAAAATACTTTCATGAATGACATGGAAAATATAGAACAAGGCTTTTGAATCCTTCTTCCTGTTGTCCCTTAACCAATCTCTTTCTACTTGAGACAAGACATTGTATGTTGCTGCATCTACTGGTTCTTGAAAACCATTCTCCACCAAATCCCAAATGTCTTGAGACAAAAACAGGGTTTTCATTGTAATAGCCCAATAATCATAATTTTTGCTATTAAACAGAGGTATCTGAGAATTAGTCAAGCTTGTGCTTGATGTTGCGATTTCTGAGTGAAAAAAAAAAAAAACTTTTTACCTGCTGGTAAATTTGCTCCAAAGGAAAAAACAATCTACCCTCAATTTTTTTTTTAATTGCTAGTAAAAACACTTGTTTTTACACTAACAATATTTAACCCACTCTCGTACCATGTTAGAAAAAGTTTTATGAGGGTAAAGGAACTCGGAAATCGGTTGTGGCAAAGTAAGAAAGGTCAAATTTAGTTGCGGAAAGGTAAATCTTAGGTTGCTGCGAGGATATCACAACCACATAGGGACTGAATTAAAACATAGATTTCACTCATGGCAAAACAGAGTAAAATAAAAGAGGTTGCAGAAATTTACTTGTGTAAGATTAAAACCATAACGCAACTGACTATACGTTATATTATATGTCAAAACATAAAGAAATTACATTGGTGTGATAAATGGAGGCTGCAGCTCCAAGTGAAAAACATGAAAAACTTACTACGATTTACGCATTACTAGGTTGCAAAGTAAACTTCTGTAAAACTCAGTAAAATTGGTTTTCACGCGCCCACCAATATTTCCTCCACGATTTTCTTCTCACTACCTCACAGACTCTCGTTCTCTAACTTGCCCAACATGCCCCAACCTTACAAATGACTTTTAATTGAATATTTATCATAACATACGAATTTCACATTAATTACATGACAGACAAAATATTTAATACGCAACATGGGCATTTTACATGGTAAATGATTTTCTGATTGCAGGTATTGTGGAGTGTGGGAAATAGTGGCATAATGAATTTTTTCCCATATCTATTTATTAAACTTGATTAAATGTTTTAACTTCTATGATGTGTTGAGGAATGGTCCGCTTTGAACTTTTGTTCTGACGCCTGTCCTTCTGCCTGCAAACAAAATCGCAATTGTGCAGTGGTTGACTAGGCAAGCATGGTGTCTGTCAGTGTTTTAAGGCAGTGGTTGCTATTATTATTTCCAATACATGGGATGATTAATTATCGTTTGGAATTGTCGCGGGGTGGTGAATTGTTGTTTGGAAAGTGAAGTGATCTGCAAAAAATATATTTAAAAAAAAAATGAATGCTGTGAAATTTGTTTGGTTGTCATTGGTTATAATTGAAGTTGGGTCTGGTCAATCGTTGGCGGTTGAGGAAATTGAAAGGAACTAAACTTAGTTGATGGTGGAAATGTGGAATGTAATCTAAAACGCCATGGTCATTTGGTGATCAAGTAGGTTCAGACACTTTGTGGAAATATATCGTTACTCAGATGGGGAAATATATCTCTCACACTCATTAGATGTGGAAAACGCTATTTGGCAATTCGAATCCCGAAGAGTAGATGGCCGAAGCACGCATCCACCCTCACAACACCACAATTGTAAGTATTCCCTTCTCTAGCATGTTTTACGGTTTGCATGACAAACGCTCCTTGTTGCAAAACCTTTTTTTCTAGAAACTCACACAATCACACGCAGTTGCAAACTCGGTAGATGACAATTCTCAGAAGGTGGTGCAAGGGGCTGGAAGAATGTGAGACATGCTAGCGAATGGTCGGGATGAGTTATGGACTACACTGGAAGCCACGAGCTCAGTTTTGACCACAATCCAGGATTTGTCTATCTTTCATGAAGCCTAGGGAGTCTTCCTTAGAATTAAATGGTTTACACAAATGGTTTGCTTAAGTTGCCCGAATTTATATTGAATTGAAATAAATGGTTATCGTGAGTTTCCCAAATTTGTATTGAATTGAAATAAATGGCTATTTTGAATTTCCCAAATTTGTGATGAAGGCATTATGAATTGTGTAAAGAGTGTGCTTCATGATTTAAAATTGTAGGGGAATGCTTCCCAACCAAATGTCTATGGCAACCACAACAACCAACGTTAATATCTTGTTTTCTTAATATTTCATTTTATTTGGTTGAACTGGTTAAGTATGTGGAAAAGTGTGAAGGGGGAAAAACATTTGTTAATAGTAAGGGTTAATGCCCAACTATGAGGAATATTTACACCCAACTGCTTATCACAGTCCCTAGGGTTAGGCTTTGGGAGCCAAACATTAAGGGACAGATAATTTTATAACCCTAACGAAAAAACATACAACCTATGTATAATCCTTTTATAGAAAACTTCTTTTAACACAGAAAAGAAAGAGCTAAACTCATACTTCATATTAAAAGAGCTTCACAGATTTCAGATGGATACAGTAATGATGTGCTTCACTATTTTTAGAAAATATAACTTACATGAAAATAAAACTTTTGTTATCACATATTAAGAAAAAAGATCACAGATACTGAATTTCATATTAAGCTGAAAAGAATATAAATTCAAATGATACTTGTTATCACATACTATGTGGTCATCATATCAGTTATGGAGGACAAATTCATTCCATCCTAATTCAAGCCTCAGATTAAGAAAAACAGTGTCACTCAATTTTTACCCCAAAATGATTTATAAAACTACAATTTCATGTACAAACCTAGGGTAGGTCATATCTATATTCCCAAAAAAAAAAAATTAATAAAAGAGTAAACCGTAAGGGTACATATTGTATTCCTTAAAAAAGACACGTTGATGGCTAAACAAATGTCGCTGAAAGGTTGCCATAATGGAGTTAGGCTTCAGCATGTCTACACACCTAGAGAATTTATTTCAAGAAAAGTTGCCATAATGGAGTTAGGCTTCAGCATGTCTACACACCTAGAGAATTTATTTCAAGAAAAAAGAAAAAGAACGTTTTAGCCCCTGGATGACGGAGGAATAAACAAAATGTCTAAGAGAGAAGTCACGTTTTGAGTTAGCATACCATTTCCCTTGGCACACCCCGGAGGACTTGCATACAAAGGAAAAGAAAAAAACAATCATTAACAAGAAGTCGAGTAACTACACTTAGTATGTAGAGAAACACACGCAGAGAGGAAAACAAAAACCGGCCCTAATCAGTGTTAAGAGGCTAACATGTAAGGGTCGCTTGGCTTTCTAGAGATGTTGGGGAAATTACTTGTACGTGAGCAGCCAAATGTAGAGTATGTAGATAGGTAAATAAAAATTCTGTAAACGGAGAAAACCCTGCATGAATGATAAAGAAGGGGAGGAAACGTTAAAAAAAAATTAAAAAAACCTGCAAACTGTGAAAATCCTCTTGAACGATAAAGAAGGGGAAGGATTATATATTACCATGTGGAACCTTGAAAAATCAGTTAATCTTGATGAGAGCACAGGTGGAAGTAGTAAATCATTGCTCCCCGCCCCCCCCCCCGAGAATTGTGGGTATCATAAAATATGATTATTCCAGAGAAAGGTACCCTTGTGACGAGAATTAAAAAAAAAAATAGTCATCATACCTTGATGGAACAACTGGAAGGGAACACTACACGACTCAACCAATTATAATCCCATCAAGTATCCTGGTGGTTTTGGAGAAGAGCGAAATGTTAACCTCTGCAACAAACAAAAAAACATCAAGGGGAAAATGGTAAAGCCTTCTCTCAGATGCTAACAGTGTGAAATGAAACATAGGGCGAGACTATTCCCCACTTACGATTACCCTAGCCCTAATCTGGGTTAATGCTAACAGTTGGTTCAAAAAATGAACATATGTAAGGCTAGGATATTTACTGTGCAAATTGTTTAATCTAACCGTCGAATCGATAACCATCCTATAACCAGTCTTGTGAAGAATTGGGTAAGGATTATTCGAGACAGAAATTTATGAGAAAGTGATATTACACGGCAAGCGAATAGAGTGAATGAGTGAAGCATGTGATTGAATCTTGTCCAAAGTCCACACTATATACAATTGCTTGCCAATGAAATAGAGACTAGGACCCAGAAATTGAAACCAAAAACATTCCACTTTGGCATAGTGTGTGTCAAATATATCAGGAAAGATTTACCGTGTTTTGAATTAAAATTGTTAATTATAATTATTGATATTTTTTGAGACATATTTCAATTATAAATTTAAAATATAATTCCCAAGCATCATTTTTTTTCAGGCAGAAAAAAATCATCATAGATTTATATTAAGGTAATATAAAGATCTGCATTGCATTGCATTACATTGTTTGGGGACAGTGAGGACTGCCCAAAACCAAAACACAACAAATGGAACGGCTTTGACCATTTCATGGAAAACAGAGACAAAAGAAACTACCCATGTCTTCAAACAGATTAGTGACTGCACATTCTGAAACAGAAATTAAAAACACAAAAAGTCACAATAAGTCATATTCACATGGAACTGAAGATCAAGTGAACTAGCTTTCTAAGCTATAGAAAGGAGTCACATTCCCTTGATACTGAAATCTTGAATAAGAAAATAAGATCCATCATGGAGAACTGTCAATGAGCATAAACCCGACGTCATACCTAGACCTTCCTTGGAGAGAAAGTCAGCCTGGACATTCCTGGAACGAGGAATATGCTGGAAGGATATCTGGTTCATTGAGTTCCGAAAAAACATGATTCTGCTTAGCCAACCAAGGAGATGTGGACTGCTAATGAGGCCATTCCCATTAACATGATCAATCAACGATTTTGAGTCACCATAGATTGAAATAACCTGGATGCCTAAAAAGTCACAAAAAGCAAGCAGCCCAGAGAGGGCCCGAGCCTCAGCCATAGTGTTAGAACCATGCCCTCCATGCCAAGATAGAGAATATTGAAGGCTGTCGTCTATTACAATGTAGACACCACAACCGAAGTTGTGGTTTCATTCAGCTCCATCAAAGAAAGCAACAGGAACCTGGAAAGAAGAGGCTTCCGACACTTTTTTACAGACTTTTTTTGTCTGAACATCGTCCTGATGGAACGAGTCATGGCATGCCAATATGCGTTGTAGAATTGATTTGAGAGGTTCCTTTGAGTCTTGAAAGATTTGAGCATTTCTCCATTTCCAAAGAAACCAACAGGTTATGATAAACAAGGATCTCCAGGATAGGCTTTGCTCGCTCCACCATTTAAACACAGCCTTTACAGAGGGAAAAATAAGGTGAGGAAAACTGAAAAGCAAGGATAGATCATACCAGATCTGGAGAGACGAGGCACATTGGAAAAACATATGCAGGTTTGTTTCCTCAGCCTCAAGACACATGGCACATCTACTCGGACCCTGCCAGCTTTTCCTTCGGAGGACTTCCCATGATAGATTCCTATTGTAAAAGACCAACCATGAAAAAATAATCATTTTGAGAGGGCACCCTGCCTTCCAAAAGCAAGGAGGGAAAAGCGGCCTGGAACATGGAGGAGGAGCTGAGATCATGTTCGCATAAATGTCCTTTACACGAACAGGCGACTTGGCTTTGGGAACAGTCCAAATCAAATGATCCCTGGTCCCCGAACGGAAAATCCCCAAACTGTTAAGATCTTCTTTGACAGAGTTCCAGAGCGGGAGCAGTGCTGGCGGCAAGTTCAGGTCATCTCCATCCTTCCATACTGGAATAGGACCTCTCCATGATTTGATCAACTTGTCCCAAGTAAACCAGCCCATTCTATGAAGGAAGCATAATAGGGAAGGAGGAAAAGATATGTCTTGTCCATTTAAAATAGGGTCAATGCCAATTAGCATTCTGGAGCCCGAGAAGAGGACCCATCTTAGATTTTCCAAAAAGAAGAGATGGATTTTTCTGAGGCTGAGCCATATTGTCGATCCTTTCCTTACGCAAATAGATCTTCTTCTGTACCAGAATTCTAGATTCCTACCTTTCATGTATTTTCCCCTTATAACCTTACTCCATGGGCCATCACCAAAGATACCTCTGTGAAGGGACTTACAAAGGAGCACATTTCCAAAGGAGCGCATGTCGAGAAGGCCCCATCCTCCAAGCTTCCTGGGCTTAGAAATTGTAGCCCTATTTACTAAATGAAACTTGCTCTGTATTGATTTCCCTCCCCAAGGGAAGTTGGCCGCAAGGCTGTTCATTTTGTTAATGATACTAGCAAGGAGAAAGAAAATATGAGCCTAGTAGACCGCTAGTTGAGATAGGACTGCCTGAACTAGAATAAATCTGCCTGTTAAAGAAAGAGACTTGAATTCCCAGCCTGATATCTTTTTATAGAATCTGTCCAATAACCATTGCCAGTCAACTTTCGAGTAGCCCTTTGCCTTAAGATTGAATCCCAAATATTTCATCCCATCCCTGATCGAAATCAGGGCAATGCCCAGTAGCTCAGTAATCCATGAAACCATTTCCAAGTTTGTGTCATTATGAAACAGAGAGGATTTTGCCTTATTTATAACCAAACCTGTTGCTTTCTGGAATTTATCAAGAATTTCATTTAGGCAAGTCCAGGAGGCCCTACAGAGCATAGCAAAAATGAGGACATCATCAACGAAGAGGTTGTGAGATAAAGAAATGTCCTTGCATATCTTGACTGGACAGCATCTCTTTTCAACAACAACCTTGTTAATCTGTAGACTGAGAGAGTTCATTGCTAAGATAAAAAGCAGAGGGGAGAGGGGACAACCTTGACGAAGTCCTCTCTCAGCCGAAAAGAAAGACGAGGGGCTTCCATTTATGATGACCAAATATCTGACATTCTCAACACAAGACATTATCCAGTTGATGCCCTGAGATTTCAGCCCAATTTTTGCCAGCATAATTCTTAAAAAACCCTAGTCTAAGAAATCGTAGGCTTTTTGCAAATCTATCTTGAGAATAGTCGCATCCATTTTGTTAGACATCACTGAAAATGGACTTTCCTGAGTCATGGCCACTGCATCCAATATGTTACGGCCTTTTAAGAATGCATGTTGATCCCTTGAGATGAAGGAGGCCAGAGTGGGCTTCAGCCTTTCAGCAATGATTTTAGAAATAATTTTGAACATGATATTGCAGAGCGATATTGGTCTAAAATCTTGGAAGGTGTCCGACTTTGCCTTTTTAGGAATTAGGGCAATCAGAGTAGAAGAGATAATGCTGTGAATACTTCCTGACATCCGGGAAGCCTCCACCATCCGCAGCAAGTCCATTTTAAAGAGATCATAGAAGTGAGAGAAAAATTCTATGGGCCATCCATCCGGCCCAGGGCTTTTATCTCTTTTGAAAGCTTTAATGACATTTAGAAGTTCCTCTTCAGAAATCGGCTGGAAAAAACTTTCATTTGCTGCCTCATCGAACATTACCGGAACCAGTTCGATTCCCCAGAGAATATCTTGGAAATTATTTGCTTCCTTTCTTTTGTATTGGTTCTGAAAAAATCTCGTTGCTTCATTCGAGATATCCTGCTGAGAGTAGAAAAAACCACCTTCACCATTGCTGATCCTCCAAATAGAATTTTTCTCTCGTCTGGCGTTTGCAAAGTTATGAAAAAATCTCGTGTTTCTATCTCCCTCCTTAAGCCAGATAGCTCTGCTTTTGAGCCTCCATGAAGCCTCCTCCTTTTGCAGAAGAATTTGTTTTCTTTTTTCCAAATTCCTTATGAGGCCTTTGAAGTCAAGGGACAGCTTATTTGGATCTGCTGTATTTAATATGTTATCCAGCTCCTTTTGGATGTCTATAAGCTCTTGTTTATCCTTCTTTCTCTTTTGAAGTTGCCAAATTCCCAAGCATCATATCGATATCTAAAGTAAATATTATCTTATATAGTTAAGAACAAAAATATGTAATCTTATCTTTGTAATTTTACATTGTGATTATTGATTTGAAATAAAAATTTGAGGAAGGCAAATATGGTACATTCTTAAAAAAAAAAAAAAAAGAAGAAAGAAGAAAGACAGAAAGTATACTTTTAATACATTTATAACCGGGTGAAAAGCCTTTTATTAATTAAAGCTTTATAAAATATTTTAATAATGTACTTTACTCTTAAAACTACAATGTATAAGTAATAATTAATTTTATTTAATAATAATTAATTTATTTATAGTGAATTAATTTTTAATATTATTAAAAGTTAAAATATAACCCGTTATCTTTTTAAATTAAATAAGAATTTAATATATTTTTATTATATAAAATATAATTATTTTAAGGTTTTTTTTTTTATAATAATGTGAATATTTTTATAATAACGTGGCTTATTATTTTAATTTTAATAATTTTTGTATAGCTCTTAAAACTACAAAGTATATTTCATAATTAATTTTATTAAATAATAATTAATGTATTTATGGTGAATTAATTTATAATATTATTAAAAGTTAAAATACAACACTTTATTTATTTATTAAGTTAAATAAGAATTTAATATATTTTTATAATAATATGGCTTATTATTTTAATTTTAATAATTTTTGTATAAAAAGATATTTTATAAGTTAGTGTTAGTGGGGGAGAGATGTAATAATAATAATAACAACACCAACAAGAAGTTAAAGAAAAATGCCAACCAAAATATGTAATTATAAGGAAAAGTTGTAAGTTTAGGAGTCAACTCAAAAAGATTGAAGTGTTAACTATAGCCTTACTTGTAATCACCATGGTATGGCCTAATTTTGGATGTCATAGTTTTGTCATGAGTTTGATATGGGTTGTAGCCGAGAGAATTTGAGTTGATCATATGACATTTGAGCTGATCATTTGAATTCAATTTTATCCAAAATTTAATAAAAAGTTGCTAAAATCACAAATCTAATTTAAATTATGTAGTAATTAAAATTTGTGGCTATTTTTTAATATGTTAAATTCATCTATATGTTTCCAAATATATTTTAAATAACTAAAATTTACAATATGAATAAAAATTATATTGACGTATTCTACTAAAAACAATCAAATTACACCAATTTAATATATTTAAATAATACTCAACTTTAATCCCAAATATGAACTTTTTATGTACCAGATAACCTCTTGCACATAAGATATAAAACACAAGAAAACACTTTATTATAATATGTCATTTTAAGATATAAGCCTAATCAATGATTTTAAATGCATTCATTGATGGTTTCTAAAGCTAAAGCATAAAGAATTTTAAAACCCTCAATTAAGGGATTGATGGTCAATAATCCTTTTTTATTTCTATAGATTTTCTTGGAACAACGACTTCTTATAGGTAGTATCATTCTTGAGACTAACTCGCTTAATGCATGTAAATTTGTCATTAATTCATATGTCCAATAAAATATAGTTTTCTCATTTTGAACTTCATATTATTTTTCATTTTATTTTTTCTAGAATATATATAAACATTTTGTACCACATGAATAGTGAAATCTAAAAAAAAATGCACATCTTAGGGTTTATATCCCTTGGGTTTATAATATTAATCCCTTGAGTTTGTGACAAAGATTTTCTCAATATGGAAAGAAATTGTGGTCTACCATGGTTTATCATGGTCAATAATGTTGAACCATGGTCCAACGTTACATTGTGAGAAAATTGTCTCAATATGAAAATCAATTATGGTCGAATGTCACATTGTGAAAAATGTTTTCTTAATATGAAAATTAACCATGGCCCATCGTCGAATTGTGAAAAAGGTTTTCTCTATATTAAAATCAATGATGCTCAACCATGGTCAACCATGATCTAATGTCTCATTATGACAAAGATTGTGTCATTATGAAAATGAACGAAGGTCAACCAAGATCTAACGTCGCATTGTGACAAAGATGATGTCAATATGAAAATGAACCATGGTCAACCATGTTTATTTCAGGGTTTAAAATATTTATCTTAGGGTGTATATACCTGGGGTTTATAATATTAATCCCTTCAGTTTAATATTATTCCCTTAGGTTTATAGTCCCCTGGGTTTTTAGTATTAATATCTTGGGTTTATTATACCTTTGGGTTTATAATATCAATCCTTTGGATTTATTAATCTAAAGGTTTATTTTCCTAGGATATAATATTATTCATATGGTTTATAATATTAATCCTTCGGTTTAATGTAAATCCCTTCGGTTTTTAATCATTGTCAACCATGGTCCAAAGTGACATTTAAAATCAATGATGGTCAACCATGGTGCAATGTCACATAGCGACAAAGATTGTGTCAATATGAAAATGAACCATGGTCAACCATGTTTATTTTAAGGTTTAAAATATTTATCTTAGGATTTATATACCTTGGGTTTATAATATTAATCCCTTTGGTTTATAATATTAATCCCTTGGGTTATTAATATCAATCCCCTGGGTTTATTAATATAATGATTCATTGTCGTAGGGTATAATATTATTCATAAGATTTATAATATTAATCCTTGTGTTTAATAAAAATCCCCTGGGTTTATGATCATGGTCAAGCATAGTCCAACGTGCTTAAATATTATTCCCTTTGGTTTCTAATCCATTGGGTTTATAATATTTATCTTATGGTTTATAATCCTCGGTTTTATAATATTAATCCCTTGGGTTTAATACGATTCCATTGGGTTTATAATATATATCCTATTTTAGCATTTATAATATTTATCATAGGGTTTATTTTAGGATTTTCTCAATATAAAAATCAATCATAGTCAACCATGGTCTAATGTTGCATTGTGACAAATATTTCCTCAATATGAAAATAAACCATAGTCAACCATGGTCCAACTTCGCATTGTGAGAAAGATTGTCTCTTGGTCCAACGCCACACTGCCACATTGTTGGTCATCTATGGTGAAGCATGGTCTAACGTCTCGTTGTGACAAAGATTGTCTCAATATGAAAAAAACCATGGTCGTTGTCCAACGTTGCATTGTGAGAAAGGTGGTCTCAATATGAAAACCAATCATGTTCAACCATAGTCCAGTGTACCATTGTGACAAAGATTTTGTCAATATGAAAATCAACCGTGGTGAACAATGTTTATTTTAAGGTTTATAATATTTATCTTAGGGTAAAAGACTATTCATAGGGTTATAATCCCTTGGGTTTTTAGTATTAATCCCTTGGGTTTATTATTCCCTTCAGTTTATAATATTAATTCCTTTGGTTTATTATTCCCTTGGGTTTATAATATCAATCATGGTCAATCATAGGCAGTAATGGTTAACCATGATTGAATATCGCATTAAGACAAAAACTGTCTCCATATGAAAATCATGGACAATCATGGACAATTATGGTCAACCATGGTCAGACATTGTTGATCATGGTCAACCATGTTTTATAGAATGAAACATGGTCAATCTTGGTCAACCATGGTCGTATGTCGCATTGTGACAAAGATTGCGTCGATATGAAAATCAATCATGGTCAACTATGTTCCAACGTCGCATTATGACAAAGATTGTCTCGATATGTAAATAAATCATGGTCTCGAATGTCGCATTGTGACAAAAATTGTTTGCATATCAAAATCAACCAGGGTTTCCATCATCAAACGTCACATTGTGAGAAATATTGTCTTGATATGAAAATCAAGCATGGTCAACCATGGTCTAACATTGCATTGTGACAAATATTGTATCGATATGTAAATCAACCATGGTCAACCATGGTATAATGTCGTATTGTGACAAAGATTGTATCGATATGAAAATCAACTAGGTCAACCATGGTCTAATGTCACATTGTGACAAATATTGTCTCGATATATAAATCAAGCTTGGTAAACCATGGTCTAATGTCACATTGTGATAAGAATTGTTTCAATATGAAAATAAACCATGGTCAACCATGTGTTTATAATACTTATCTTTGGGTTTATATGCCTTCAGTTTTTAATATTTGTCCCTTTGGTTCATAATCACTTTGGGTTTTAGTGTTAATCCCTTGGGTTTATAATATCGATCACTTGTGTTTATTATTCCCTTGGGTTTATAATATGAATCATGGTTAATCATGGTCAATCATAGCTAGACATGGTCAATCACGGTCAAATGTCGCATTGTGACAAAGATTGTCTCGATATGCAAACCATGGTAAACCATGGTTGACCATGGTCCAATGTCGCATTGTGATAAGGATTGTCTCAATATGGAAATCAACCATGTTCAAGCATGTTTATTTTAGTGTTTATAATATTTATCTTAGGGTTTATATACCTTGGGTTTATAATATTTGTCCCTTTGGTTTAATATTATTCCCTTGGATTCATAATCCCTTGGGGTTTAGTATTAATCCCTTGGGGTTTAGTATTAATCCCTTGGGTTTATAATATCAAGCCCTTGGGTTTATTATTTGGTTTGGTTTATATAATCAATCATTGTCAACCATGGTTAACCATATCCAACCATGGTCAACCATGGTTAACGATAGCCAACCATTGTCAACCATGGTCGAATGTCACATTGTGACAAATATTGTCTCAATATGGAAATGAGCCATCATCAACCATAGTCCAACATCACATTGCGACAAAGATTCTCTCAATATGGAAATTAACCATGCTCAACCATGTTTATTTTAGTGTTTATAATATTTATCTTTGGGTTTATAATTTTTATCCCTTGGGTTTATAATATCCATCCATTGTCTACCATGTTTTAATATTAATCCCTAAGGTTTATTGATCTAAGGGTTCATATTCCTAGAGTTTAATTGTATTCCCTTAGTTTTATAGTCCTTTGGGTTTTTAGTATTGATCCCTATGGTTTATTATTTCCTTCTATTTATAATATCAACTATGGTCAACCATCATCCACCATGGTAAACCATTGTGTACCATGTTTTAATATTCATCCCATTTTCCGAAAATTAAAGTCAACCATGGTCAACCATGTTTATTTTAGGGTTTATAATATTTTTCTTAAGGTTTATATATCTTGGCTTTATAATATTAATCCCTATGGTTTAACAATATTCCCTTGGGTTAATAATTCATAGGGTTTTTAGTATTAATCCCTTGGGTTAATATTATTGCCTTTGGTTCATAATCCCTTGGGGTTTTAGTATTAAACCCTAGGAGTATGAACCCTTACATTAGTAAACGGAAGGAATTAATATTATAAACCCAAGGGAATATAAACCCTCTCGTTTTTAGTAATAATCCCTTGAGTTAATATTATTCCCTTGGGTTTATAATCCCTTTGGAGTCTTAGTTTTAACCCCTTAGATTTATTATACTCTTGGGTTTATAATATCAATCCCTAAAATTTATTAATCTAAGGGTTCATATTCATATTCTATAATTTCAAATTAAATAATAATAAATAACGTTTAATATTAAATAAGTATTATTATAAAGAAATAAATATTATTAATTATAATGATAATAATAATACTTTTAATGTAATAGTTTTTTTCTTAGAAATGATTTATTAATTATTAATATATCATTAACAATAATATTAACCATATTTAATTAACTGTATTTAATTAACAATATTTATTTAATTAAAAATATTTTTACACCACGTGATTCATTCAAAATTTTCATTTTCGTTGTGCTCATATCTTATTAGTCCCAGCCATCTAGCAATGGCATGGGACTATAGTAATCGATTGGTGATGCTAAACCATTAATTGACCTGTTTATTATTAGTAATGATGACTTATAAACCAAAGTTTTTAGACAGATATCGTTTCATTGTCTTATTTGGCCTATTCCTGAGGGGAAGAGGCTATACCCATGATATTTTTCCTATTCTTCATAGGATATTCCATCTATTTCATTAAAATTTTATATCAGGAAACTATTGCTAACATTATTTCATAAATATTAAATGTTATTTTATGATCTTGGAACATGACTAGAGAACTAGAATAGAGACATATGGCGTAGAACAAGAAGAAAAGGCGTTGTGCATGTGATGGCCTAGAACAGAGACAGATGGCATTGTGGTTACTTTGTCCTATATTTTCAAAGCAACACAAAATCTGCCTCTTTGGTTTTGCTTGTCGTTCACTAAGCCTTAGGGATGCCTGTGAAAACCAGCCTGTCGGTAGGCGATGATGGCTGATACGTCACCGCACACATCGGTCAACACGTTTATGGAGGCGAGAGAGGTCTTACAGGGAGGGAGGCGGGGAGATTCATCAGCTTCAACCAAAGGGAGGTAAAATTGTGGAGACCACTACTACTCCTCCCCTCTTTCCAATGTTGATTGACTGTATTATTGTCAATGTCCTTTTGTCGCCGTGAAAGCAGGGGCCAAGGCAGCTGCAATTTCATGGGTAGCTTCCGCCATTCCCATAGTGAGTGAATTTTGTTATTGAATCAATCAATCAGTACCAAGTCAAGTCAATGAAGCTGGTGTTGAATAATGGAAATTCCCACGTTGCAGTTGCTTAATTCTCCTTAGTTTCTATCAATGTTTTTACATGACAATTTTGCAGACTGCATTAATCTACTATTATAATCTTAAACTACTTTACTAAAATTCTTTAATAGTTATGCATTCATCCATGCTTTGATCAAGAAATCTTAATTACTAAATTGTTTTCTTACAATATTTTGCTTGGACTCGGCACAATGCTACATCTTTTTCCATTTTCATTGCCACTCTCATTCATCTGGTTAATTGGGCTGACCTCTCTCATTATGATGATTAGGGCACGAAATGCATGCTGATGTTGTGTTGTTTGTACTTTGATTAGCAGTGAGTGGATCGAATTATTTAATTATAGCGGATAAGACCATTCTCAGGTTTTCATGGAGAAAAGCCTTCCATGAACAAATGGAAAATCAAGTCACCGAGTGCTGGAATTTCTGAAAGATAGAATCACCTCACCTTCTAACCACCCTCCTGGGATGGTGTCCCTGATGTTGGCTTTGAGTTCGTTACTTTCCTTGTTCTTGAATAAAAGCACAGAGACCACCTAGGCCATTATAGTAGATGTGAAGAACATAGGTCTCTAGGGCTTGAATTTATCATATTATTTTCTCTTTTTTGAACAATTTGAAAATTTCTCTGTAATTATGAAGTCAAAAGGTGGCATAAAAAGGGAAAAAAAGGGGAATTGATAACCGGCCTGATCAATTGCAGAGGGCTTTTTCCTATGGTGAAAAGTAGAAACCAATATTGCCAAGGCATGAACATGATTCATACTAACAACAAACTGATCCTACAACATCCTAGCATGCTCATCGCACATACTAACCAGCACCTTCTTTGTCCTTTCAATGATATCAGTATTCATGGAACGAAAGATATACAAAGATACTATGAATGCAACCATAACCCATATAGTTAGTGCCATTGTGTGCCATGTTTGTCGAATCCGTTGACATGCTGATGAATTTTGCTTCTTTGCAGATCTCGACCACCACTTGACAACTAGCTTTATGGAAACACCACCATTATGGTTCATATTCATGTTCTTACTTTCATAAGTAGAGAGTAAGCCAGTGCCATTAGTTAAGCCAGTGCCATTAGTTGGCTTCCAGAGAGCAAATCATGATGTTACACATTTAAAGATAAATTCCCCCAATTCGAATGAGAGTGAAATTTTAGTACATTAAGATGGTAGTTGTAGTTTAACCTCAGCCCATGTTCTATTTTTCGACACCAACTTCCAACCTGAACCAATATAAACTAAACTTACGGTGAAATATTAGCAGCTTCTAAACCATGGTACTTCACAATACTGCTCTTTCGCGGCTGAAAGGACCACACCAACTTGGGATTCAATATGGGTAGTCTGATTCTGATGTCAAAGTTGTGATTTTAGGGGGGGAGGGGGGTCAGTATCATTACAATGACAGTATCCAAAATCCCACACAAAGAAAAGGCTGACGATGATCATTCTTGGGGAAATTAGGAGTGCTCAATAAGCAAAAAGAAGACATCAAAACCAGAATGGACGAATTTATAAAACTAGAATTCCATTACCACATGAGATTCCAAGAGCTGGTGGATGTAATAAGGCCTTTGGTATTCATGCAGGTTGTCGTCCAGCATAAGCGATACGTGGCTGTGTTTATCATGACAAAACAATCATGTGGGTTCCGCTACGCTTCTTGACGTACTTCCTTCTTGCTTTGACACTAGCACAGGGTGATGGGACCTTCATTTGTGACGTGGCATCTCTGGCCTTGCGTGATGTGGCAGGATTTAAGAAGTGGCGTGCAATATCGTCCGGTGGCTAGATTCAGGAAGTGGCATACAATATGGTTCGATGGGTTGACCACTAAATTATAATATTTCATTGTTGTTCACACATAAAATAACTAAGTCTCACCATTACTTTTTTTAATTGGTCATTAATAATGTTATATGTCATTATAATCTAGAAATAACAATTTATTTATACATTTTCAATGGGAGGAATCAAAATTATATTTATATATTTGCAATCGATTTGTCATGTGAAAAGAGAGTAGCGGCATAACATTAAGAACTATTTAAAAATGATAAATATCAATTTTTCACTATTTCTTATCAACCCACAATATCAATCATAAGTTACATAATACCAAGCAGTAACACATACATATATAAAAATAAAGCAACCTACATAAATTCAATTACAAACCTGGAAATGTGAGCAGTTGAGGTAGCACCCTATCTGCTAAAATAGAGGTACCATGAAAGACTGGAATTCAGAAGATTGCGTTATTTCTGGAACTTCCTCCAGCTCTCCCAGGAACAAAACTTCTTTTTGGCTATTTTTGCAAGGCCAATACCTTAGTAGACCCCTAATAACAGTATCCACTAACGTGAAATCCTTTTCCATAAACTAAGTGATAGAATATGATAGTTGTTGATGATAGAGAGTAAGGCATTTAGGCTTATGCAGAGGCAAAAGAGCTCTGCTTAAAAAGAGTTTATGTTCCTCTTTTAGAGGTAATGCAAAACCATTTATTATGCTACCCAGAATTTTCAACAGCTCACTAATGCTATTGTGTCTCTCACTGTCATAAATAAATCAATAAAATTTGTTGTTAATTGCTTTTCATATAAATGGTCGATGCATCATATATTTTCCATAAATGCGATGCAATATAGTTTTTTCATACTCTCTCTCTCTCTAGGGTCTTCATAATCAAATAGGTTGAGCAACTGTTGTACAAAGAAGCGGTTTATATACCTCTTAGAGAATCTGGGATCTGTATCTGCATAAACTATATATCGCAGCAAGAGTTCACACACTATCTGCAAATGTGGTCATGCAGGATCCATACAGGGATCTTCTTCTTCCCGGTCAAATTTGTCTAATCATGTACTTTCATGGCAAGCTGGAGGCAAGGAACGAAAAAATTTTGAAGCAAACACTTTGGAAATCTCCCCTTGAACTCTTCCGGTGAGTGTGCCTGCTCCATACTGAACATAGTCAACAAGCTCCAGTAATGTTTTCCGCTTCATCTCTTTCTCTGCAATATTTTCTTAGGGTTTGAGAAATCATATTGGAGACAACAAAGATTCAATTTTTTAATTAAGAGATCATGTCTTTCAAACCAAGGGACATCTCTCAACAATGGTGAATTTGTAGTGGGGCTTAGACTAACATTGGCAGAATTATCAGATTCAGCATTAATCACATCATTCTCTTTGATTGGAGATGTAAACGGGGCAACTATAGAGTTCAGTGCCACGACAGAAGGTTTGTTCCCTGGGTCATGATTTATGGCCTCTGAAAACTGTTGAAATATTAATTTAAACTGCTGAGTTTTCTGAATCCGCCATCGTGCAGCAGCAAAACCACCATGGATTTCCCCGCACCGCCTTCTGTCGATTGTGGTATTTTCCGAAGGGGCTTCGATTAGTGCGATATGACAACGCGTGTCCACAGTACGGTTTCAAGACCGCTCATTCCCCAGCTGGTAGAGTTTGTGCGATTGGGGGCTCCGGGGGATTGTAGTCAACCGCCCGATCAGATCAATGGTCATGGCAGCAGGGTACATGGTTCTTGGTTATCAGGCTGACCTCCGTGTGATTGACATGAAGTTTTTTGGTTGACCGCCGATTCCTATCACTAAAGCATTTAATAAAAAATTAATGTGATCATAAACTTAGGTAAAGTCTTTTAAGTTTAATATATTTTACTATGTGTGGGAGTATGGCATAGTAAACGCATGTAAGTTTTTTTATTGTTGCATATGTAATGTAATATGTTTTTTTGAGATGTGTATCATGATGTAAGAAAAAAAGGACACAACAGTGTGAAACAAGAACAGAGCAGAGGGCGAATGTAGTTTTGTTAAAAAAAGGAAATGCAATGTAAACGCAGCAGCGTGAGGGAAATATATGCAGCAGCGCATATGTATTTTTGTTGATTGAAATGTAGTGTGAAGAATGGATATGTAAGAGTTTTTTTTTATTTACAGTAGTAAATGTAAAAGAAATTTTTACACACAGTAGTGTAAAATTTCTAAAAGAGACAGAGTAATTTTTTTTTGAAGTTCTTGGTGAATCCCTCTGTTAAGAGGAAGAAGTTTGTATCAGGAATTTTATTAATGAATACAAGTTTCATCTGTATGTGGAAAACTCTGTCTGCTCAGAAATTTTATTTGCTTCCCTGTGTTAAAGATCCTGTGGCAAAAACAGAGCATCATTCTCTGTTCAGTGATTTTGTTTTGGAATTTACCAGAAAATTCCCAACAGTGGTATCAGACCTTGTCCAGGCTCTTTGAAGGTGTCAAATAAGTTGAAGGAAGGATTTTTTGTTGCAGCAGCTTCTCCAGCAGAGTGAAGACTCAGTTAAGAAAGGATCCAGGTATTTCTCAAAGTTTTTTTTTGTGTAGTTGTTGAAGACAGTTAGTGATTTTTAAATACACAGTTAAATATTTGAAGAATAGCTGAGAGTGCAAGGAATGGCTGGCTCCAGCACCAACACTATCATGGGTATTTTTAATACTCAACTCCCACAGTTTAATGGGAAAAACTATGACTATTGGGCAATAACCATGAGAGCCCTATTTGCCTCACAAGATTTATGGGAACTTGTTGAATATGGGTTTCAAGAACCAGGAGATGAAGATGAGTTTAATAGATTAACTCAGGCAGGGAAACATCTATTGAAGAGCAATAAGAAGAAGGATTCGAAAGCCCTCGTATTTTTGTATCAAGTAGTGCATGAGAGTGTGTTTCCAAGGATAGCAGTAGCCAAGAAATCCAAAGAAGCATGGAAAACTCTCAAGACAGCCTATCATGGCATGGAGAAAGTGAATATGTGCATGAAGGAGTCAGACAATATTGACTCATTCTTCACACATGTGATTGGTCTGGTCACACAAATAAGATCTCATGGTGAAATTCTTGAAGAAAGGAGGATTGTGGAGAAGCTGTTGAGGGTCCTACCTTCAAAGTTTGATGTGATTGTCACCACCATAGAAGAGACAAAGGATCTCACAAACTTTTTAGTTGATGAAATTCATGCATCACTGATAACACATGAGCAGAGGTTGAGTAGAAATGAAAACTCATCTCTAGAACAAGCCTTAAAACCCAGATGTCTTTTGGAAGAGGAAGAGGTCACGGCAGAGGAAACAAGAGAGGAAGAGGCAGAAGCCAAAACAGAGGTGGAAGAAATAGTCCAGCAAATGCTCAAGGAAGAGGCAGCAATCCAAATCAGAATCAAGGCTAAGGCAACAGTAAAAAAAGTGGACAACATCATGCTCAAGGACAAAGGTATGAAAAATCCAATGTCCAATGTTATTACTGCAAAAAATATGGGCATTATGCCCATCAATGTAGGAAGAAGCAACATGATATGAATAATAGATCTAGTGCAAATATCACTAAAGAAAATATCAGCCAAGATAATGTGTTGTTAGCTTGTAACATGGCTGAAACAAATAGTGATGATATATGGTTTCTAGACTCCGGTTGCAGCAACCATGTGACAGGAAACATAACCCTGTTTTCTGCTTTAGATCAAAATGTGAAATCACAAGTCACACTTGAGACTGATAGTAAAATTTCTGTTATGGGAAAAGGAGAAGTAAAAATATTTACAAAGAAAGGTGAAAAGAAAACCATAGCAGATGTCTATTATGTTCCTGGAATGTAGTGTAACCTCTTAAGTATTGGACAGCTTGTTCAAAAGGGGTACAATGTTTTCTTTGTGAATGATGTATGCACCATCATGGATAGAGCACCTAGCAAACGATGTATTGCTGAAGTGAAGATGTAGAGGAACAAGATGTTCCCTCTCAGAATAAGGGTAGATTTGAAAAACAAAGAAGTAATTGCAGCAGTTACCCAAGAGGCTTTTCAAAGCATACCAAAGGATGAAAATTGGTTGTGGCACTTGAGATTTGGACATCTCAACTTTGGAGGTCTTAACTTGTTGAGTAGAAAAGGAATGGTAAGAGGATTACCATTGATAGAGAAACCAGACAGCCTTTGTGAAGGTTGTATCTTGGGGAAACAACACAGAGAAAGTTTTCCACCAAGGAAAAGCATAAGGGCAAAAGCACCCTTAGATATTGTCCACTCAGACTTATGTGGACCGGTGCAAACTCCATCACTAGCAGGCAGCCAATATTTTCTAACATTCATTGATGATTTTACAAGAAAAGCTTGGGTTTATTTCCTTTAGACCAAAAGTGAAGTGTTTGAAATTTCGGAATTTCAAAGAACTTGTGGAAAACCAAAGAGGGCTGCATATCAAAGTTCTAAGAACTGATAGAGGAGGTGAGTATATCTCCAAGGAATTTCTATGGTTTTGTAGAGAAAATGGATTTCATAAGAAATTTACAGCTAGGTACACCCCGCAGCAAAATGGAGTTGCGGAGAGGAAGAATAGGACCATCATGGATATGGTGAGGAGTATGCTAAAGGCAAAGCGTTTGCCAAATGATTATTGGGCTGAAGCTGTACACTATGCAGTATATATTTTGAATAGATGCCCTACAAAAGCAGTGATGAACAAAGTGCTGGAAGAAGCATGGAGTGGTAGAAAGTAAGGAGTCACCCACATGAAAGTTTTTGGATGTGTGGCTTATGCACACATTCCGGATTAGCTAAGGAGGAAGTTGGATAGCAAAGGGGAGAAATGTATTTTCATTGGATACAGTGAGGAATCCAAAGCTTACAGGTTGTATATCCCATCTACCAAGAAGTTTTTTGTGAGCAGAGATGTTCAGTTCATTGAGGAGGAAGCTTGGGATGGAAGCATAGAGAAAACAATGAATGTTAAAAAAAATTTGTCTCATAATGAAGATGATGAGGAGATGGCTGAAATACATCCCCAAACAGTAGCGCCAACACAAGGATAGAAAGAGACACCCTTGAGGAGAAATGAAAGTGCTTCTCCAAGCACACCAGAAGGAGGAAATGAAAGTGCTTCTCCAAGCACACCACAAGGAGGAAATTCAAGTGCTTCTTCAAGCACTTGCACACAAATGAAAGAGGTAAGAAATTCAGAAATTTAAGTGACGTTTATGATGAAGGTATGAATTCTTTGTTTGCTTTATATTGTCATGTGGATGACCCTATTCATTTTGAAGATGCTATTAAGGATAGGAAATGGATAGAAGCTATGGATGAGGAGATTAATGCCATAGAAAGAAACAAGACATGGGATTTGGTTGAACTACCAAAAGGAAAAGAAGTCATTGGAGTTAAATGGGTCTACAAGACCAAGAGTAATGTTGAAGGCAAAATAGAAAGACACAAAGCAAGGCTGGTTGTCAAAGGATACAAGCAGCAGTATGGGAGAGATTATGAGGAAACTTTTGCACCAGTTGCTAGAATGGAAATAGTGAGAGCAGTGCTATCCATAGCAGCACAAAACAAGTGGAAAGTTTACCAAATGGACGTGAAGTCAGCATTCCTAAATGGAGTGTTAAAGGAGGAGGTTTACATTGAACAACCTCTAGGCTATGAAAAGAAAGGCCAAGAGCACAAAGTATGCAGATTGAAGAAAGCTCTTTATGGGCTGAAGCAAGCACCAAGAGCATGGTATAGTAGGATAGATTCCTAATTATTGGAAAATGGATTTGAAAAATGTGAGGGAGAACCCATCCTCTACATCAAAGAAAATGATGGTAAATTACTAATTGTTGTGTTATATGTTGATGATGTACTTTTCACAAGTAATGATGACTACCTCATTGAAAATTTCAAAGCAGTCGTGAAAGAGGAATTTGAAATGACTGACATGGGTTTGCTGAGATACTTCTTAGCAATAGAAGTAGATCAAAATGAAAATGGGATTTTTATCTCACAAGCAAAATATGTTAATGAAGTATTGAAAAGATTTAACATGCAGGACAACAAGGCAGCAATCACTCCCACAGTGATGGAATTAAAACTCAGCAAAGAGGACAACAGCAAGGATTTTGATCCTAGTTTGTACAAGAGCATAGTTGGCAGCCTAATGTATTTGACCGCAACTAGGCCAGATATAATGTTTGCTGTTAGTTTAATTTCCAGATTCATGGAGAGGCCAAAGGAAGCACATTGGCAGGCAACAAAAATGATTCTGAGGTATGTTAAAGGTACTAAAAGGTTTGGAATTTTATATACTACTTCAGAATGTTCAGATTTAATTGGATACATTGATAGTGATTAGGCTGGAAGTGTAGATGATCAGAAAATCACATCCGGTTATGTTTTTCAAATGGGTTCAGGAGCTATTTCATGGGCTTCTAAGAAATAGCCTATTGTAGTGTTGTCTATAGCAGAGGCAGAATATGTGGCAGCTACAGCGGCATCATGTCAAGCAGTTTGGATGAGAAGGATGTTAAGGAGCTTATGCCAAGAGCAAACAAAAGGAACTGTGAACTGTGATTTTTTGTGACAATAGCTCAGCTATAGCATTATCCAAGAATGATGTGTTTCATAAGAGAACGAAACGCATTGACACAAGGTTTCATTACATCAGGGAATTGTAAACAATGGTGAAATTGTTTTACAACATTGCTAAACTTAGGAGCAGGTTGTAGACATTCTGACCAAGCCATTGGAACATAAAAGTTTTGAATTTTTGAGGAAATGTCTAGGTATGACTGATAACCCAACAGTTGAAATTAAAGGGGAGTGTTGAAATATTAATTTAAACTGCTGAGTTTGTTGAATCCGCCATCGTGCAACAGCAAAACCACCATGGATTTCCCCGCACCGCCCTCTGCCGATTGTGGTATTTTCCGAAGGGGCTCCGATCAGTGCGATATGCCGACGCGTGTCCACATTACGGTTTCAAAACCACTCATTCCCCGGCCGGTAAAGTTCGTGCGATTGGGGGCTCCAGGGGATTGCAGTCAACCACCTGATCAGATCAATGGTCATGGCAGCAGGGTACATGGCTCTTGGTTATCAGGCTGACCTCCGTGTGATTGACGTGAAGTTTTGTGGTTGACCGCCGATTCCTGTCACTAAAGCATTTAATAAAAATTTAATCTGGTCGTAAACTTAGGTAAAGTCTTTTAAGTTTATTATATTTTACTATGTACGGGAGTATGGCATAATAAATGCATGTAAGTTTTTTTTATTGTTGCATATGTAATGTAATATTTTTTTTTGAGATGTGTATCGTAATGCAAGAAAAAGAGGACACAACAGTGTGAAACAAGAACAGAGCAGAGGGCGAATGCAGTTTTGTTAAAAAAAAAGGAAATGAAATGTAATTGCAGCAGCGTGAGGGAAATATATGCAGTAGTGCATATGTATTTTTGTTGATTGAAATGTAATGTGAAGAATGGATATGTAAGAGTTTTTTTTTATTTACAGCAGTAAATGTAAAAGAAATTTTTACACACAGTAGTGTAAAATTTCTAAAAGAGACAGAGTAATTTTTTTTTGAAGTTCTTGGTGAATCCCTCTGTTAAGAGGAAGAAGTTTGTATCAGGCATTTTATTAATGAATACAAGTTTCATTTGTATGTGGAAAACTCTGTCTGCTCAGAAATTTTATTTGCTTCCCTGTGTTAAAGATCCTGTGGCAAAAACAGAGCATCATTGTTTGTTCAGTGATTTTGTTTTGGAATTTACCAGAAAATTCCCAACAAAAACTCTGGTCTGCCAACTAACGACTGTATGGCATCATCATTCAAACATTTCAATCTGATTTTTCATAGGTGCAACTGCTCTATCTATGGATGCAGATGAAGGCACATCCACCACTTTCATCAGTGGTGGTGCTATTACAGTCGTTCCATTGCTCTCGGACTTTGAGGGCTTGTGGTACAACTACGTGCCCATTAGTTTGGCAAACATCTCTGAAGAAGCTTTAGGCCCCTATTTCTCTGTTCCAAAGCTGACTCCTTGAAATTGTTGACAAGCTGAAAAATCTTAGCTCAGAAGCATATACCACTAGACACAATATTCAGCAACAAGCTTCAGCGATTGATCATTATATGGTTTTTGTTTTGCCTCAGATGTAGACATGGGGATCTTTCTCATCATTCACAAGCCACTGCTTGTTTCTCTGTCTCGTGTATCCTTAGAACCAAATTACAAGCATATAAATTTCATTAAAAAACCAATCCATTACAACCACAACTAGAAAAGGTCATCCACAAGCCTATTGTGCCAACTCAGGAGATGTTGCAACATCTATTGAAGTTTTGGGCTTGCAGAAATTACCAGCAGGGACAGATAAAACCAAACAATTTTAAGTTGAGAATCAAGAACCTGTCGCCAAAATACAAAGGGGAAAATCGAAAAGCTAAAAATGAATGCAAGAACTTGGAATTTTTATGCAAGAACGCCTAAAATCTTGAACAAATTTTAAGAACCAAAGTCATAAAACAGCAAAGCGTATCCACCTGAACCAAAACTGAGCAAAATCTTCAACTGGAATTAAAATTCCATGCTTCAAAATCGAAGGAACCCAAATGATCATAACAGAGAGGAAACCCGAATTCCTCTCAAGCCCACAAAACTAAAAGTCTCGACAGTTTGGAATCCAATGTAAATCTTGTACCTTTCTTCCTCTCTCCTTGAGAATTGTTATAAACGAAGCCATCGGATACATAACCATCTGCAGAAGTAGCAACATTAGCAACTGATTCCCAAGGCTCCATAGCTGAAGCTGAGGCCAGGATGTTGTTATAGGAAGAGGCATTGTTGGAATAATGCAACAAATTTCCCATACTCACACTCTTGCATATCGGCCCATCAGTGAGCCGAACTCCAAACAATTTCACACCACGGTTGGGGCATGTTTTGGAATTATGGCCATTGTGCCCATAGTGTGAACACTTCCTTGTTGTGTTTACTGGCCTTGGAATTAATTAATTGAAAGCCAAGAGACAGTTAAAAAAACCAGACAGAGCCCAATTCGTGAAATTCGGGCTCCTCATGTCTCTCTACTTCGGCTCCAAGTTCGTCTTAGTTATCTCTTCTCCTGATATGGCAAGGGAGTTTATGAAGACTCATGATCTGCTTTTTGCCAGCAGACCTCCATCAATTGCAGGTAATTACTTCTTGTATAATTCTTGGGACGTCGGCTCTGCTCCATATGGCCCTTACTGGAGGCAAATGCGTAAGGTCTGTGTTTTACAAACGCTGATCTCCAAAAGAGCAATAGAGCAAGCATCATGAACATCTATATGAGCTATAAATTATAAATTCCTTTTCCTTATGGTAGGGACTAGCCGCCGCGCAACCCCACTTGTTTCTTAGATGTCAAATACATTCAATATGAGATATGACTATTACACGACAAAGCATCGATATTATCTTTGTTGAAATTTATTATTATATTACTCGATATATTAAACATATTATATATGAAATAGTATTTTTCAATTGAGAATGCGTGGTGAAGCATTTCAGTTTCCTCGATTAGTTGATGGTGTTATGTGGCGCTAGATATAAAAATGGTTTTTAAATAAAATTGGATTTTTTATTCTTATTTTAAAAAAAAGTGATGTTTATAAGTGTTTGAGATAAAGGTAATTGTTAAACCAGTTATTTTTAGTGCCTTTTTTTGGTGGGCTTTTCTGGTCTAGTTTCTTTAAAATTCAGTAGGAATTTATTGAAATCGCAAGTTTGACGGGTAGCCTTTCACAATCTAAGTGCTCTATGGGTTTTTGAGGCTGTTGAATCCATATATACAGTCAAAAAACCAATTTAAGTAACACATCAATATTTCACCCTAATTTTTTCGGCCAGATTCTCGCACCAGAAAGTCCAAAAAATCACACTAAAGACAACTCCATTATTAAATTAAGATTATTTATGAAATTATTTTATTTATTTATTAGTTAGTTATAAATAGAAAGTAGTTTATTTTTACCCATGTTTAGGTTATGAATTTGATTGTAATAGTTATTAGAATCTTTGCACATAAAAAATGGTTATGAGGAGTATGAAAGTTCAAAAAAATTAACTATGCAGTTGGAAATCGAGGATATTTTTGTTTAAACAATGATTTTGTATTATTATCTTAGGTGGGGTTTTATTCTCTCTAAAGAGTTTTGGAAGAAAGGTGAAATAATTCATAAATTATTATTATTAGCAAAATTATAAGTTAAATTGAAAACCCGTTTTTAGGTTAATAGTCTTTAGGAAGAAAAGCACATGGCAATTTATTACATTTATTATTAAGATAAAGAATATGGATAGTAACACTTTACTAAAAGTAAGGATAGAATTCCAAGATACGTGTTTGTGCCATCAAAGGATGAAATGGATTTAGAAATGTTCATTTGAAGAAAATGATAATCCAAATAAACCATTGGTGGTTCAAGACTTCTCACAAAAGATGGTAATCGAGATTCCATGAAGAAAATGAAATTCTATCAATGTGAAATCATTTAAATGATTACCTACACTATTTATATCTCTAGAAGAATACAATTATACATTACAATTTTTTTTGAACCTAAGTTCTAGTCACATAGAAGATGAGACACGGATATGGAAAAATATAAAGACAGTCAAATTGATGATTGATTATGAGATGCATTTCATGATACGTCATCATGTATGAATAAACAAAGTTAATATTTATGATGAAACATAGTTTTGATTCTACCATTACTTAATTGAGTTTTTCATAGTGTTTTCTCAGTGTCAAAATATTAGTTTTCCAATAATAAAATAAAATAAATAGCTCCGCGAAATGAGCTAAGTTCTATACACTAGGCTATAACCTCTTCATAATGAGTTAAGTTTCATACAATAGGTTATGAGCTTCACACAATGAGGCAAGTTCTGCACAATAAGTTATAAGCTCTGCACGAAGAGCTAAGTTCCTCACAAAAGGCTATAAGCTCTGCACAATGAGTTAAGTTTTGCACAATAGGCTAAGATTCTTGCACAAAAGTTTCTAGTTGTTTTCTCGGTAATAATGTATTTGATTTCCAATAATAAAGGTAATGACATATTCATTTTTCAATAATAAAATAAAATAATTTATTTTTTTCATATTGTTTTCTTGATAATGACGTATTCATTTTCCAATAACAAAATAAAATAAATATATTCACACAATAGGCTATAAGCTCTACACAATGAGCTAATTTATGCACAACAGGTTATAAGCTTCACACAATGAGCTAAGTTCTGCACAATAGGCTAAGTTTGTTGCACAAAAGTTCTTAGTTGTTTTCTCGGTAATAATTTATTTGATTTCCAATAATAAAGGTAATGACATATTCATTTTCCAATAATAAAATAAAATAATTTGTTTTTTTGCATATTGTTTTCTTAATAATGACGTATTTGTTTTCCAATAACAAAATAAAATAAATATATTCACACAATAGGCTATAAGCTCTGCACAATGAGCTAATTTATGCACAACAAGTTATAAGCTTCACACAATGAGATAAGTTTCACACAATAGGTTATAAGCTCTACACAATGAGCTAAGTTCTACGCAATAGCCTATAAGCTCTGCAAAATGCATTGAGTTATGCATGATAGAATAATTTTCCTTCTTCCGTACAATAGGGTAAGTTTATCACACAACATAGTCCTTGTCTCTACCACTATTTAATTGAATTTTTTTTGCATAGTGTTTTCTCTGTAATGACGCATGTTTTCCAATAATAAGTAAAATAAATAGATCTAAAAAATGAGCTAAGTTCCACACAATAGGCTATAAGCTCTGCAAAATAAGCTAAGTTTTGCACAATAAGCTATAAGATCTACACAATGAGCTAAGTTCCGCACAATAGGCTAAGTTGCTTGCTTCTACACAATAGGCTAAGTTTGTCACACAAAAGTTACTAGTTGTTTTCATAGTAATAATGTATTCGATTTCCAATAATAAAGGTAATGACCTATTCGTTTTACAATAATAAAATAAAATATATATTTTTTTTCATAGTATTCGATTTCCAATAATAAAGGTAATGACCTATTCGTTTTCCAATAATAAAATAAAATAATTAATTTTTTTTCATAGTTCTTTTCGGTAATGAAGTATTCATTTTCCAATAATAAAATAAAATAAATAAATTTGCACAATGAGCTAAGTTCCACACATATGACTATAACCTCTCCACAATGATCTAAGTTTCATGCAATAGGCTATAAGGTTCGCACAATGAGCTAAGTTTTTAACAATAGGTTATAAGCTCTGCACAATGAGCTAAGTTCCACACAATAGGCTATGAATTCCATATAATGAACTAATCCATCCGAAATATCAAGCAGTGAGACTAAGTTTATCACACAATAGGTTAAGTATTTGTTTTCCAATAATAAATGTAATGACATGTTCGTTTTCCAATATTAAAATAAAACAAGTAGCTCCACACAATGAGCTAAGTTTCGGACAATGAGCTAAGTTCCACACAATAAGCTAGCTATGTTCCGCACAATGATTTGAGTTCCATACAATAGGCTAAGTTTCTTGCCCATAAGTTATTAGTTGTTTTCTTAGTAATGATGTATTCGTTTTCCAATAATAAAATAAAATATAAACAATTGATTTTTTTGCATATTTTTTTCTTGTTAATGACGTATTTGTTTTCCAATAATAAAATAATATAAATATTTTGGTACAATTATTGATAATATTTCAATTGCAACTGTATTGTGTTGGATCACTTTCTCTGAACAAGTAGTCATTTTATCATATATATGCTATTAAAGATTTATTCAAGAGTATTTTTTTCACTTGCATTTTCTCGTTATTGCCACCTCCACACAACTTCTTTCGCACAAATAGTAACATTTTTTGTCTTTCTCTGGATAGTTTTGTATTTCATCCACAGTGCTTGTTCCGCACTACTTGCTCCGCACAACGATGAATGCACAACTTCTTACGTACACACTATATCTGGACATGTAACTCTATTATGTAGAGAGATCCGCATTTCATTCACTAAAGGATTTATTGTTACTAGTTTAGTAAGTAATTGATGTATACGATATTATTGGCGATATTCGTATTTTTGAATATATTTTTTTATTTGTGCGGAGATCTTCGTATTTCATCCACATTACTTGTTCCGCACAACTATGACTACATAACTTATTTCGTATGGCCATATCTAGACACATAACTCTATTGTGTGAAGAGGTCCACATTTTCTACACTCGTTGGTCTGTACAAATTTTTCTATACACTTTATATGTGGAGACCCCACCAGAGAAAATAGTTATTTTAGTAAATGATTAATGTATAATAATTTATTGCTAATATTTTGAATATCTTGAAAATCTACTTGTGCGAAAGTGCTCTTTGTACGAATATCCGCACTTTGCATTAAGTGATAATATTTTAGTTATAAATAATGTATATTAGCAATGAATTTAGTAAAAATTTTGTGGATAATAACATTGATTATGTTCATATATTGGTAATATTTTTGTTGTAAATATTGTTTCGAATATCTATTTATTTATGCTCTTGTGCGAAAATGCTTTTCTTTTTTTCTTTTTTTTTTTGTGTGGATGTATGCATTTTGAACTAAACACTTTTATTTCTAATATTATTGATAATACTTTAGTTATAGATAATGCATATTAGTACTCAAGTGAGTAGAAGTAGTGTAGAGTGCACTCAAAGTTGTGTATAAAACCACATTTTATTGATTAGAAGCTTTGTTTGTTGTAAAAGAAGCTTTCAAGTTTACATTGTGCAGATGATAGCATTGTTTATTCGCATATTATTGAAAATATTTTAATTGTAAATAATGTTTCAAATTAGCATAAGTGTATAACTCTAGGGAATTTCCATTGCGCAGATGAAACTTTCAATATGTGAATCACTGCACTTGGTGCTTTAGTATTAAATAATTGTAATACCACTAAAGAAAGTGGTGGACTTACATGATTATTGATAATACTTTAGTCATAATTGACGTGTATCTACCCATCTCTATAGCTAATTAAGTGGTGTCTGCATTTCGTCCACACTTCCATCTCGGCTCATGCTTTCTCCACATTTCTTTAGTGTATGTTATGTGTGGACACACTTCCTCCACACATGTTGTGATCTAGAGTCTAGCAACGTTCGTACTGAAGGCAATCATATTTTTTGTTTGCAATAACATTGAGATAATGGGTGGACCAATACAATATTATTGCAAATATTTTAATTATAAATAATGCATTTTATTGCTAGTATTTTAATATTAAATATTCTATATTTTATTTTGCAATATTTTAATTAGTAATGTGTATCTCTATATTATCAAATAACAATTGTCTGATATCGTTGAAAACAAGTTTTCTTTATGGTTATGTGGTAGTTTATTGTGCGGAGGAAGCTTTCAAGCTTTGATTCTATGAACACTTTCCATTTTCATTAAAGGATTTTGTAGATTTTTTTTTTCTGGGAATAAACATGTCAGTGTTGAGTTTAGGTGCAATTTTTTTTAAATCTAATGTGCAGTATCAATTTTCATTTATCAAATTTGATATCGAATATTATAAGAATTATCTGTGTAGTATAACATTAGTGTTTATAACATATTTTATTACATGATTATTGTAGATTCTATCTCGGTAGTTGGAAGTGGCAATGAGACATAAATGAGACACATTACTTATTTCAGTGAACAAAGTTCATTTAATATCTACATAATGCGATAAAGGAAAAAAGGCATTCAAGTGGCGAATTGACATCTGGGTTTTGAAATTACTTTTGCAAAGTAAAACGTAACTAGTAGCATGGAAAGTATACATAGTAAATATGCTAGATATGCATTCGTTCAGTGAATAATTACAAAAATTACTTTTATTTGTTGGAAGAATATCTCTAGTTAATGAAAATAGAATGCGATTTATGATTTCAACAAAATAATATGTTGACACAGATTTCTAAATCATGTAAGTCAGATTAATCATGAAACGTAATCATGTCAATCACACTATGTCAAATTGCAATTTAAGTAAAATATATATGATTTAAAGTAACATATTTTATAATCGTCTTTTCTGATTAAAGTTAAGGAAAATTAGTACTATCCACATTTATAATGATTACTAGTTGATGGTTATCATTGAAATCGATCGTAGTTAAATGTCATTTCATAACTTAAATGTCAATTCACGATTTAGATGTCTTATTTCTTCTAGCACATTATATATATGTTTGTTGTCTGTAAAAACAAAATTTCAATGTTCGTTTTGTTCTGAAACTGTTTTAAGTTACTGCTTTAAAATTTGTCTATTGTTTCTTGCATTCGTTACTAACACCGAACAAATGGCTCAAAGAAACAATGGCAGGGCCACAAAGGAAGATGTACATGTGGGGAGCAAAGATACTTTAATGTTAATTCATAAAATACTAGAACTTCAACAAATGCTTAGGCGTCTCAAATATGAAGTAGATACAGTAAGAACATTATCAAAAGATTTTTTGTAAATCATGAACAGATGAATCAATTCTCGATTCTAATAGCATAATCAGTGGAATCATTAATTCCTAGAAACAATGGTTAATTAATAAAGAAGACATTATCAATTTTTTTTGTTATTTGCTGAATAGTTTTTGAAATTAAGAATATGCTAAAGGCTATGTATTGTCATATTGTCGACAAAGTTAGTGCAAAGAAACATATCATGTACTATTTTCGATTATAGATCTATCTATAAATGAAATATTTTTTATAAGCTATATTAGTTTAGAAAATCATTTGATCTTTGTATGACGAGTTATTTGGATCTTTGTTTAAATCTTAAATGGAATAACTATCTAAATAGTAAAATATACGAAATTTGTAAACAAATAAGAAAGTTGTTGTAAAGTAATGTCATTGAGCTTGAGTAGTTATAGATATTCCAAATAAATCAATAAAACAATGCAAAAGATGATAATGAGGGAAAAAAAAAAACAAAAAAACAACATAGCATAATACAAAACATAGAGTTGGAACAAAAACAAATAATTCATTTGATTACGTTTATGTACAATTTCATAGTAATGTGTGCATTGGTAGAAAATAACATTTTTTTTCTATGATGAGTATATTTCTAATCTTGTTTTTACATGGGTATAATATATTGATTAGTAATGTTAAATTAGATCACAAATGTCTAGTGAAATGAAAGATATATTAGGATGATTGGAAATGTAACGAAAGAACATTCTGCCACTGCTGAATTTATCAATAATGTAAACAAAGAAACCTGTCAGTGTATATGTACAACTACATTTTGATGGTTTATCGTAAATGTGTCATGTATTTCGAAGTTGCTCAAGATTTCAATAGCATTTGTTTTGTCTTCATAATATTGGTCATAGGAAATTTCTCATAGTGTAGGTAATGCTTTTTCTAGTTCGACGCCACTCAAAATACATTGTTTTTTTGCCCTATGACTTGTATATATGATGTAGTTTAGATGATCAAAATAAAGAAAGCCAAAGTGTTGCTTGTAGGCAGTGAAATAAAGCATAGTATTGTTTATAGTTCTAGCAATTGTGATTGGAGTACTGCATTTTGCACATACAGTTTTGAATGGAATCGTATATACACTAACCACTTTCAGATATCCTTGAAAATGTTGTAAAATTAATATAGAAAACATATACTTGTTTTGTAAAATTAATATAGAAAACATATACTTATTTTGTAAATTTTTTTTTTTTTTTTTCTTTATTCATGTATTTTTAAACAATATGATATAGCTTGATGTGCATATTATGCTTGGCGAGGAAAGCAGCTTTTTAAGACTATCAAATTTTTTTTCTTATGTTCACTACAGAAATGAACGTTGACTGTGATGTACGAAAAACATTTTCTTGTTTTTTAACTATATTTTTTAGCAATATCATCAAAAAAATATTTTGTTGCAAATCTCTTTGAATTGTAACAAATGTTGAAACAATTTTATCATGTACTTGAACATGTTATGTATGCAACATTTGTAAAATAATACATGAAAACCATACAATAGATGATGAATACATTTTTCCCTAAATATTGAAATATACAAACCTACCTATATGTAGCTTGTCTTTTTATTTCAATGAACTTCATAAAAATATTTTCTTTTAAATAAAACAAATTTTACCATAGCTTTGTATTGTTCTCCATTGTCCTCTTTGATTTCCAAAACATATTGTGTTGTTGTTTGCATAGCCGAAATTGTGATAACTATGATTGTGCCTACTAGAAAGCCATTGTCATTATGTGACATACTTGCAATTGTCATGTTTGGAAAAAATGGTACTCTGCACAAAAAGGAAAAATGTTTTCTATGTTGTTAAAACTATTTAGACAAATGGTTTTCTCACAATCACCACAATCATATTTATGTTTTGGAATAATTTCAAAACCATTATTAGAAACATTAGCTTTTGAAATAAGCTTTGACTCATGTTGTCTGATTAATGATGTTGGCATAAACATTGTTATTGCGATTTCTACTTTCTTATCTGTTAAGTTTTCACAAAAGTGTTTCTTTTGACTTATTTGTTTTGTCCAAAAATATTCGATATGTGACCAATACAATGCCATTAAAAATTTTCCCATTTATATTATACTGATATCTTTGTCAAAAATGACATTTACTCGACGTCCTTTTGCCTAATTATTACCATGGAATTGATTTTTTTAAGGAAAAAAAAAAGAAAATAATGGAAAAGTGAAAAAAGGTATAAGAAAAAGGAGGAAAGAAGGAAAAATTTGATATAGAGTTAATTGATTTTGCACAAAAGTTCCTATTTACGTTTCTTTCTTCGATAGTTTCTTTTTTATTATGTTTTGTTTATTGCAATATTTGTTTCTCTAGTACTTCTCATTGCTATGTCTACATTATCATTCATATCTACTATGACATCATTCAAATTCGATAACTTTTCTTGTTCACAAATACTACACTGAAACCACTGCTTGAAAGAATACTATAATTGAAACTAAGTAAAAACCGCCTAATGAAAATGGAATAAGATAAAGAAAATTCATTAGTAATGTACAAAAATACTAGATGGATTTTATCTTTAGCAAATACCAAAATTCTTATAGAAATGTTCAAAGTACTTTTTCACTTGTAATTTTTATCCTGAATCTGAAACTTTAAGTGTCATATGTTTCTTGGAAATTAAAAAAAAAAATCTTTTAGTTATAGTATGTTAAAAAATATGGCGCAAAATCAATGGGAGCACCAAAAAAATACAACAACAACAGTCACATGTGTAATTCAAATATAATCAAAGTACAATCAGTAAAATAAAATTGTGCCTCTAAGAAGAGCTAAGTTTGTTTTTAACGATATATGTTATGCGTGTATTCAACTTTTTTCTATAACGATATGATCTAGATCAAATATACGTAGATAAGAAAAATAAGATTTTTTAATTCCATAGCACAGAAGTAATTCAAAAAATAAGAACTATATGATAATAACATATTCCGTCCAAATGTTTTTTTGTAGTATCACATCATATAGTATTTAAAATTTGTACATCATTACCAGAGAAATATCAGTAATGGTACACGTTTTACAGTTTCATTCTAAATGATAGTCACCCACAGTCTGTAATTCTGAGAACAATATCGTACAACCCAGACGAAAATTTTGTTTGTAACTATCTCTTCTGACTTGTGTTGAACACCTGGTGAATGCTTCTACGGAAAACACAATGAAAATTAGTAAGTGGTATTTTGACATTAGCATATGAATATTAAACATATGTATTAGACACTTAAGATAGTTGGACTAGTAGATAACATAAATTGTAATAATAATAATAATAATAGGAAAAAAATAATGTTGGACTATGAATATTTAAGTTTAATGTCTTTCCTTAAAAAAAAATCAATGCCACATGTTCCTAGATGAATTTACATAGTTATTTTGTTTTTTTCCCCATTAAGAAAGCATAACAGTTTAGAATAGCTTCTATAGCCCAATTGTGAAGAGTATCAATGTTTTTTTGAACTTTTGAACATTAAACGTTTATCTGTAAAAGTAAATCGTTAGTGATTTTCCTTTATGATTAACGCAAGCATGTATTCGGCAAATCATAATAGATGCAAGGCATATGTTTTTTGAATTGTGATGATTGTTCACAAAATTGAACTTGTAATTAATGTTTTGAAGTCTCATAAGCCCTAAACCAAAACAAAGCACCTATAGATATCTAATCACTATAGAGTTATTTTCTCAATATTTAGAATTTGCAAATAAAGATCTAAAACTAGCACCTCACTCAGCTTCTAAGCTATGCCCGTTATATTTTTCTGCAAATTGGATAGAAAACGAAGATGACACTAAATATGAACCCATCATTAACACCGTGGAGGAAAAAATTCACCTTGTAATTAAAGATCTCGTACCATACAAAGGCCTCTGATGAGTTCGGCCCCCATATTCAATGCTTGTTGATTTCCAAGATGTAGGTTGCATTCACCAGACATGAAAATGTGTCGCTCTCTGTGAACATCAGTTATTGTGACAAGAATAATATTATTGGTTATATTTTAAGAGTAAATAATGCTTATGTTTATATTTCTGAATATGTTTCAAACTAGGCATATGTGCGCAAGTGTGGAAGAAATATGTTGTGTGGACAAAGCGTTTAATGTATGGATCACCCTACTTAGCACAAAAGGCTTATATTGCTATTAATTTAGTATTAAATAAATCATATTTTCTCAATAACATTGTCTATGCTTAGATTATTGATAATATTTTACTTGATAATAATGCATACTATTTCACCCGGATGTGGGTGTTAATGTGTGGCATTTATGAGGTCTTGCTCAAGGCAGGCAGTTGGCCTTGCACCTGGCTGGCGGACGAAGGCTGTAGATCTCCATGGCATGCGCATTTATTTGGCTGCTGGACGGAATGTTGGTCGCACAGATTGGAATTAATGTGCACCTGGTTCGAGAGTTCATGCTCAAGGTTTTATGTATGGCTCGGTATTTGGTTCATGCCATCACTCCTGATTCTTTTCACCTCCTCCCGTTGTTCTTCCCGCACCCCTGCCTCGCTCAGATTGTCTGGAAGCACGCCTGGTTATTTGGTATCGTCGGGTTCCTCTATGCTCAATCCCTCTTCCGTCAGCTCTACCATCTTCCCTTTCTCAGTTGTTCTGTCATTTCAAGAATGCCTCGCCATCGAGGAGTCTCTCGCTGAGGAGGTAACACCGGTAACAGAGGCAGAGCCTCTCGGTCTGCTCCTCAGAATGTAATCCCCATTGCTTCGGCCTCTCTGTCCTCACCGCCCTTTGGCCATGCTGGGCCTCTCCCACACAATTCCTTTCAAACTACCCGGTTCACCTTCCATAGCAGGCTCAACAGGCCAGTTTTTTCTGCTAGTATCACGGTTATTCTTGCTGAGGAAGAGGACAATCCCAACAGCTCAGCCCACACCACCACCTCTCAATCTCAGGAAGACAGCGTCCTTCAGGGGGAGATGGCTGGGGTTGTGTTTAATGCAGATAATATGCAGGACGATACCCCTGTTCCTGAAGCGCCTCCGCATCCGGCTGATTCAACTCAGCACGAGATCCTTGCTTGTGGACCGACTCATCGTGCAGGCAGCATCCTCAACCTGGTAACTCCTCCAGAAGGTGGTATCGAAGGAATTGAAGATAATGGTTTCGTCACCTGGGTTGCTTCGTCTAGCCAGGTGGACAAGGATATGCCCGACTCTCCGCAACATGCAGATTGAGGCTGGTTCATCACCGACGGGTGGCATTCTCGCCTTCGCTCTGTTTGATTTTATGCTATGTGTCTTTGTTTTTGGGTCTCTGGTTATGGGTCTGGTCTCAGTTCTTGTTTAAGTTTTTGGCGCTAGCCAACCTGTTCTTAATTTGTAGCAACAACTCTAGGTTTGATGAGTTCTGTTTTGCCTCTTTTTGTCCATGATGGGCATGACAGCATGTGTCTCAGTAAAGCCTCTGCAGGTGATAGCTATGATGTGTTAGACTCAGAACAGAATTATTTTTTAGTGGGTCACTATCTAACAAATCAAGTTTTTGAAGTCTGTAATCCGGAAATGGCAGATAGTAGGATATGTATGTCTCAGAATCTCTGGCTGAGGGCTGGCCTCTGCCCCCTCTGAGGTTTCGACCTCCATGTACATATTTTTCTCTTTTTTAATAGAATTAGTATTTACGCAAAAAAAAATAATAATGCATACTATTTCTATTCAATTAATTATATATCTTACTATTAAAAATTCATACTTTTGGATTATATAATTAATAACATTTTAGTTGTAAATAATGTATATGTTCATATTTTTTAATATCTTTTAAATTAGGCATTTGTCTGAAAGTGCGGAAGAAGTACATTGTATGGATAAATCTTTTAATATGCAATTCACCGCATTTGGAACTAAAGTATTTTATTTCTAATAATTTAATATTAACCAATGCATATTTATTGTACACAATAGCACCAAAGAAAATACTAGACTTATACGATATTGTTTCTAATATTTTAACAAAGATTTTTATTGCTAAAATTTTAGTATTAAACAATGAATATTTGTTTTTCGCAATATCATCAAAGTAAATGCTAGAATAATGCAATATTTTGCTAATATTTTAGTGGAATCCATATTTCGTCGACATTTCTTCCGTACACGCTATATATGGACACGCTTTCTCAACTACTTTCCCGCACATAGCTTGTACTCTACACAATAAAATATCTAGACAATGAAACATAATCATATTCATCATTCTCCCGCACATACCACATCCTTCCTAAAAAATTATACGATATACGATATGGTAATTGAAAATTTATATTTGCACAATGGAATATTAAGCGAAGATTTGTTTAGGAAATCGAGAAACATATCTCATGTTCTACATAGTCTAAGATTTGCATAATGAAACATAATGATACCACCATATTAACATTAATAGTTTAACATTAACTTCAATATGCACCCATCGTTTAACATCTACATTGACGTATACAATACTATTGGAGATATTCATATTTCTAAATATGTTTTTGTATTTTTGCTGAAAGGTCTGTATTCCATCCAAGATACTTACTCTACACAATGATGGCTACACATCTTTTTTCGTACGCGCTATATCTAAACATGTAACTCTATTGTGCGGAGAGGTCGGCATATCATCTACTAAAAGATTTTATACTAATATTTTAGTAAGAAATTGATGAAAATGATATTATTGGTGATGTTCGTATTTGCGAATATGTTTTTGTATTTGTGCTGAGGGGTTCGTATTCCATCCACATTTCTTGTTTTGCACTGAATCTTGCTTCGCACAACAATGATTAAAAAACTTCTTCTGTACATGCTACATATGGACAAATAACTCTATTGTGCAGTGAGATCTCTATTTCTTCCAATAAATTCTTTTATTGCTAATATTTTGCTAAGCAATTAATGTATACAATATTATTGGTGATATTCATATTTCTAAATATCTTTTCATATTTGTGTGAAGAGGTTCATATTTCAATTACATTTATGTCTCAGCCCATGCTTGTTCTGCACAGTGACATAGCTTCTTTCATACACACTATATCTAGATATGTAACTCTATTCTGTGGAGAGGTTCACATTTTTGTCTCATTTATTTCATCCACTAAAGGATTTTATTACTAATATTTTAGTAAGTGATTAATGAATAATATATTTTTGGTGATATTTGTATTTTTGAAAATCATTTTGTATTTGTGTGGAGAGGTCTGTATTTTATCAACATTTCTTATTTTGCACTGCTTGCCCCACACAACGACAACTGCACAACTTCTCTCATACATGCTATATCTGAACATGTAACTCTATTATGTGGAGAGGTCCTCGTTTTGTTCACTAATAGGCAACTGTTGTTGTGGACATACTATGTACTCTGCACAATAAAAGCTCTGCATAGGTTGTGCACATGCAAAAACACCTCTGCACAATTACTTCTGTACTCAATAATGTCATTCAATTTGTAATTGACATTTGAAATTATTATTAATTGAATTAATTGACATGTCCTAACAACACACTTTCTTTATTGATCACTTAGTAGCAAGGTACATATTGCTACATTTTTACTTCCATACATCCATCCCCATCACATATTCCGCACATTGTCTATTCGCACCAGAAATGCTCCGTAAACTGTTTTTTTTCTCTTAAGAAAACTTGATAATTACGATAAATGAGTAATGTCATTCATATGGTCAACAACGTTTCATTGGAAATTCAATTCAGTATATACGAAATGTCACTTCACAATGTTATGTGACTTTCCATTATTTCGAAGCATTAAAATATAAACTATAAAATCATGACTTTTAAAGCATTGAAATATTAAAATGAATGTACATTCTCAAAATTAATACAAAATATAAATCTTTTAAGCTTTGATAATTATTTTTAAAGCATTAAAATGTTAATCATAATGCATAAATTTTTATTAGTTGAGTTAACTGACAAAATGAGAATCTCCATTCAAATTTGAAACTGCAACACGTCTAATGTTCATTCTTATTAATAGTCTAATGTTCACATTTGTTTGCTAATAGTATAATGTCAATACAATTCGTGTGAATTTTTATAGGTAAAGCTTATACAATGGTGGTTTTGCGGACAAAGCATGTGATTATCCCTTCCCCTACCACTACCTAATTGATTTGATTTTGCATAAAGCATTTCACAAAGTTGAAGTGAATGGCTGTGTAGAGTACAGAGAGAAATCCATACAATGAAACCAAAAATATCTTTGAACAAAGCTCTCTGCATAGTGAAAGTTTTCTGTGTATAGCTCTCTACAAAGTGAGAACTCTCCAAGCAAAGCTCTTAGCACAAGCTTCAACAATAGTTTAATTCACATGAAATGTTTTATGAATTTTTCGAGGGGTATGCTTTTGGAAATTGCGATAGTCTTAGAGATATTGTTTGTAGTAGTAGTGCGGAGGAATTCATTATGCAGAGAAATGTATTTTCTCCTTACTCCTGCACAACCATTCACTCATGTTGTGCAATTAATTTTTTTAATAATTTGAATATATAGTTTAAAGTTGGATTGAGTGACAATCACATTTTTTAATAATTTGAATATATATTTTTATTTATGTTTTTGATTTTTAATAATATGAATATACACTTTGATTCATGATTTTGAAATTATAACACGTCATAAAGGAACGATTTTTCACGTCAAACATAGCCATAATAAAGGATAAGATACCGTTTGCAGTAGCAGTGCAGATAAGTTTTTGGGTAGAGAAATATGTTTTCTCTGCACTCCCGCACAACCATTCAATCGTTGTGCATTTAAGTTTTTAATAATTTGAATATATAGTTTAAATCTCAACTGAGTTACAATTACATTTTTAATAATTTGAATATATAGTTTCATTTTTTTTTGAAATTAAAAAACATTTATGTTTTTAATAATTTGAATATATAGTTTAATGCATGTTTTCAAAATTAAAAAACATCATAAAGAAACAATTTCTCACTTCAAACATACACATCTCTCTACATAGTGAGATTTCCACACAAATATCAGTACATAGTGAAATATTTTTGCACAAAGCTCTCTACACAAGCTTCAACATTAGTTTAATTGACATGAAATGTTCTATATAATTTTCAAGGAGGGGTATGCTTTTGTAGATTGTGATAGTCTTGGGGATATCGTTTGTAGTAGTACTGTGAAGACGTTGATTGTGCGGAGAAATGTGTTTTCTCCTCACTCCAACAAAACCATTTACTCATGTTGTGCAATTAAGTTTTTAATAATTTTAATATATAGTTTAAACTTGGATTGAGTTACGATGGTGTTTTTTAATAATTTTAATGTATAGTTTTATTTATCTTTTCAAAATAAAAAACAAATATGTTTTTAATAATTTGAATATATAGTTTAAAGTTGTGGTTTTGCAGAGAATTAGGGGAGTTTTGAGGTCTAAAATAGGCCTCCTAAGGAAATTATAAACTAATAGTGGAAATAATAAAATAAGATTAGATTACATCATCAAATTTTAGAGGGAAAAAAAATCTATTTTTTCAACTCATATTTTCAACATATCTCCCTATGAGTTTACTCAAACTTTGAGAGGCAACACCCGTTGAATGAAAAATTTGATTCTTCATCCAATGAGTACCCATGTTGCATACTTTCGATGGACCCTGCTACATGAAAAATGTTATTGCAATCACATTTTTTCGTGAATTTCTCATTTTTTGCGTAGCAAGGTCCATAAAAAGTATGCAACATGGGTACTCATTGTATGAGGAATTAAATGTTACATCCAATGCGTTCTCCTGCTCAAATTTGAGTAAAACCTTAGGGAGATAAGTTGAAAAACAGTTTTATTATTTTATTGTTTTTTAATCTTTTTACTTTTTTACTCCAAAAATGGAAAATCATCCTCAATGGTTGAAATCATCATCCTGAATCCTATTGGTTCTTATAAAGTTTATTTCGGTTGTACATTTTTCTTAGGAGGCCCATTTTAGACCTCAAACTTCCCCTAATGATCAGCGTGAATCAATTAATTCAGTATTGTATATCGCTTTTATGTGAAAATGCAAAGTCTTTAATTGTACAACATAACAACCTTTGAGCATAAGCAAAAATGTCACTGAACACCTTTTGCGGACTGATTACAATTTTCGCACTACAGTAAAATAGAATTATGCATTATGCTATGCTTTTTTCTACTCACAATAAAAGATAGCAATACAACAACAAATGTCACATTCCAACTAGATGATTCTACTTTTTGGCATTATTTTCCAAGTTTATTTTACATGTAGGATTCATGTGGAAGAAGTTGTGCAAAGGTGGTTATCTGGAGGAATTATGTGCAGAGAACAAATTTTTATTGTGTGGAACGTTTTGTGCGGGGAGAATCAATTAATAAGCAGTAGATGCAGGGACTATGTTGCATCATATCTCCTCAATATATTTATTATCTTAGTAAAATTATTATCAGTATTGTGTGTAAACTTGAATGTCAGTGATTGATTAAAGGGCATTATTGAGTGTGGTTGTCATTGTTTTTTTGATAGAGTGAAGTGTGATGAAATGCAGACCTGACTTAATTAGCTACAGAGACAAGGCGATATGCACTATTTATTGCTAAGTCTAGTAGTTACCTTGGTCTTATTGCAAGAAGAAAATATGCATTATTTAATACTAAAATATTAGCAATAAAAAACCTTTAGTGCAAAGTGCGGCGTTCTGTACATTGTAAGCTTCCTCTATACAATAGACTTCTTATGCGCTTCTGGACAAATGCCTTATTTGAAACACATTTAGAGATACAAACATAAACATAAAGACTTGTTTATAGTTATATTATCATAAATAGGGATATAAGCGGAACTGAAGATTAAGTGCATTGTGCGAAGGAAGTTTTGAATCTTCCATCATTGGAATCTTTGTAATCTACACAAAAAATTGTTTGAAAAAAGCTTTGCCCCTACTCTGGATAAATTTAAAAATATGATGATAGTGAACATTATTTATGTTTCATAGAAAAACGAACTATTCTCATGTTTCATGTTATTAGCATATATGTATCAATAACATAATACAAATGCTCAAAGCATAAGTTTGTAATATTAAGAAATACAATCATAGTAACAATAACAATATTGAGTTTCAAATATCAATTGTCATAGTTATAGTTGAAATAAATAAATAGAATACAAATGCATAGAATATCATATGCTAAGCATTAAGAACTCTGATTCTTAGTGTGAATTGCTTGTATCAGTAATGAAAATGCTCAATGGCTCAGTTCATTAGCTCATTCACTATGCTATTGTGGCATCTTCTCTTTAAGTATTTGCTTCTACATCTACCAAAAGTAAATATGTGAACTGAAATATGCAAAAAGAGAGATGCAAAAGAAAGAAAGAAACTACATACAACAAATAGACTATGTGACATCAGTAAAATTAACAAGTCGTGATGTTTGAGTACTAGTAAATAGAAAATAAATATACAAATATTTAAGAACATCTTACAATTTGTCAAAGAATATAGGCTAACGTTTTTACTATCAGTTGCATCCCAAATACATGGCCTCTTGAACCAATGTCTTCAACTTAGGCTGAAGGAATTCTTTCATTGGTGCCATTATAATCTCTAGCCTCTCATTTTGATTGAATAATTGTTTTTCTATTTCCATTACCTCTTGTAACTTGGCGATTATCACAAATTTCCTACCATTAATACTTGAAAAGTTAACTACCCATTTTTCAATTTCTATTGCAGTAAAATTAGTTATAACATCTAATTGCTATGCCATTACCTATTTTCTCTTGGCTAGTTCCAAGTTAGCGTATCTTTTATAATCAATTCAGAATTCTTTATAATGCATGGATGGTCTAGATATTTAACAATTTGCATGGCCTTTAGAAATGCATCGCTTCTTCTAATTCAGAAATAATGTTTTCTATAGTACTAATTCTTTTGGACCATCCAACTTGGATTTTCCTCATTTGATTAACATTTGGTAGTTCTTGGTTTTTCTTGTTGAAATCAGAAAAAATTCAAGATTTTGACCAAAATCAAGCAAGTCATTATTGACGAAATTCTTGTCTTCGGTAACATTATTTGTGAGAAAATAGAAAAATGAGTTGATTTGTTGTGATAATAGTAGCAGAACATAAACCTTCTTCCATACATGCTCAAAGATTTTTAATCTCTTGCATATATGATTGATATATGACATTTGACTGCATTAACCACTTGTAGTGCTCCAATAGATCAATGGGATGTGCTAGTAGTGTGAATTGGGGATTTTTGAGTCTGTATTATGATTGGAGTCAGTAACAAAGGATTGATATTTAAATAATTTTCTAACATCTTTATTATTTCTTTCAATACTAGGTTCTATGCATTTAATTCCTTAATAGACACTACAAGCACATTCCCGGTAGCTTGATGCAATGTGAAAACTTCTATGATTTCAATTCCATACATATGAATATTCATTTTTGCAGTATCAATAACATTTTTACCATGCATCCTTACTTTTTCAATTTTTTATATTTTACTCTCTCTGTTATTGTTTGCATATTGAAAATCGACAAACTGATCATCGAGAATAGAAAATTCTCTAGAAATTTTCTTCCTTATTTTATTTTTTTCATTCAAATAACTACTGACCCACTCAAGTACTGGAGTTTCAATCTCCTTGTTGATATACTATTGACTACTTCTTCTTTGTAGAGGACTTTTGAATTTTTCCAATTGAGGTTTCTTGTCACCTCCAACAGTTGATAACTGACTATGAATCAGTTGTTCAACTTCAGTATCTTTTCATTTTCATTCACTTGAAGATGAAGAAAAAACAATTTCGAGTATGCAAACAGAATATTGTGCAACTTTTCTGCTTCTTTGTTTATGCCTTGTTTCACTGCTAATACTTGCTTCTTCAATGATTTCTCTAATAGTCATTGTTCCTTCTTCATTATTTCTTAAAATAATGTGACTCTTTTCGCTTTCACTTGAAACTTTTGTCAACAAGATCTCACTTTCAATTGCATCTAGTTGTCCAGTAAATAGACCTTTTGGACCAATGTCTCGTGGGCCTTCAACTTCCTTAAAATTAAAACAATGCAAAGACCTCGCAAAATTTACAAGATGACTTCAATTCGACACGGTTACTCGGCAAACAGTAAATGGAAAAGAAATAAATTGTTTCTTCTTTTTTTGTTCAAATTTAACTTACCAATTGTAATATTGTCTACAAACTTTGACAACAAAATACCTGTCCATAACAATTTTTGGAAGCAATAGTGGTTTACCTCAAAACCCATAAACTCGAATAATCGTATTATTTTCTCTTTCTTCATGTATGCCTTTCCCCCAGAGGAAAACTTGTGCTTTACCAGATATTCGATGGTGTTGTCATCTAGTTATCATGAAATTAACATCTTTTATAAAATTATCCTGAAGTACACAAAATATTGAAATAACTTGTTGCTTCCACAATATAGGATAACATAACCGCATCAATTCTTTGTTAACAATGAAATTATGATTATGTGGTAGCTCATCAAAATGTGACTTGAAACAAAGACTCTTATTAGATATGCCATCATAAAAAAACTATTTTGTTTCTACAAATATACTAACTAAAAACATAGTTCATTTGAAATAAGATCAACCCAGTCGAATACACATTTTTTTTATATGAGTAACAGAGCACATAGAGAATGGAACTTGTCACAATGGCAATAGTTTCTAGGCCCATCAAATGCATATACAAACAACAAGACTCTCTAAACAGTTCTCTAAATAAAGTGATATCTAGAGAGGAAAGATCAGAAGGAACCTCATAATCTAGCGAAGCGAATTCTTGTAAGATTTTCAAGTCATTTTCCTATGATATTAGAAATCTATTTGCATTTGAAAAATCTAATCGTATATTTTGAACTAGTAGCTTCAATATCTGCCTGGATGTCTGTCCATTCAAAGAAATACCAGTATATTTGGTTGATATTATAATTGTTTTTGTTTACAAATCAAACTTATATGTTCATAAATAAACTATTTCACTCAAATCAAATAACCTTGGAATGCACACATCATTCATTATTCCAGTAGACCAGATCTTATCATTGTTCTTATCCTACACAGACATATTCACATATTCCTCATACATAGTCGACCACTAAAAGCTATGATCAATAAATGCAAGTGAGTTAATAGTATCAATGAAAATGGCTTCTCTCCTTCCCTTGAAGCCATTTCTACAACAAACTTTGAAAATTTCCTATCAACGAACAACGCTTTCAATGCACTATAGATATAGATCAACAATATGCTAAACAAGTACCACTTGTTACTATTATGTCTATGAAATCGCTTCTACAAGATATTTGTAATATATAACAACTTAGTATAGAAAAATATAAATTTACAGCAAATAGCTTAAATAAATAGTATAATCTTAACCTGTGACAATTCTGGCCATAATATAGTAAAAATTTTGACACAATTTTTAGAAATTTGGGCACAATATTTTTTTTGGAAATTGGATTAGAGTCGTCAAACTGTAGGATTTTTTTCTACCGTAATAATTTCTCATAGTGTTCAATTATATGACTTTATCCATTTCTGATACATGTTTATATTCTTCATGTGAAAAGTATTTTATGAAATAAAAAGAAATTAAAAAACAACAAAGCAGACATTGCTGAGAATTAGCACAAATGGTTTAAAAATCAAATCTCTAAATTTGGAAATTAGTTAATCCACGTATGAAAAAAATTAAATGTGAATATCTTCTAATAATGACAGCTAGCATATAGGCTTCCAACAATAACATCCACTACTATATCAATATATGTTTATAGGTAATAACATTTATGTTTCAGTTTACACATCGATCTGTCCATTTCAACAAATGGGTATCAAACTATTAATGTCATTATACCATCTACAAAAATGGAAAAATTGCACTGTCCACAATGAAAGTGTTTTTTTTTGTGTTTCTTGTTCTTCTCCTTTCTTCCACTTCTACATAACACAATTTTGCAATTCCGCCTCTTTTCCATATGTAGTATATGTCTCTCGCATTGATTACAATTACCAAAAAAACTTCAGCTATAACATTATTATTATTATTATAATTATTTTTTGCAATTGGTAAAATTTAATATAAAATAATGTCATTTAATTAATAAATCTCACAGTGAAATATGTCTCTCTATATATAATGAGTTATATAAATATTTAATTTTGCATATGCATTTGTCTGTTGCGAAGCCTCTGCATGCACATAACCATTTTCACACAGCTAGTTATGTATCCAACAACATTTAACAAATACTAATTTACAACTGACTACTATAACTTTTATGATTTGCAACATAAGCTTTAATATGTATATTTCAAAACAAAAAACTTCCAACAATAGGACAAGTTTCTATGTTCAGTATGTCTTATTTAAAAACTTATTTTCTTTAACCAAACAAATTGTATATGCCTATAAGTATATCACTTCCAGAAACTAGTTTACAATTGACCATTGAAAAAAAAATATCTCATAGATCAACGTATATTTATTATTATGACTATATATTACTATGCAAATCTTCCACACCAAGCAATTTCCCCTGCATTATCGAAACCCTTATCCTAATTTCGGCATAACGCAAAGTGTGTAGAATGAAACAATGACGTGTGCCATTTTCACTCTTCTACATGCATTCATAAATAAATATCAATTAAAGAGAATAGTAATGATTTCTAGCCCAAAAACCCTCAATAGTTACCAACATATTGATTTGTATTCAGATTCAAATGTTATTGAAAACAAATGCAATAGATACAACTTCACATGTAAAACATAATCTAAGAATTATTGAAATAACTAGTAAAAATTTTGAGTATTAGAACAGAGTAAACATAAATGCATTTTAATTATTATTCATTACAGAACATTGGATAATATATAAAAGCACAAAGAAAATACTAGTAAACAATTGTTCAATTACTGTTTTCTATATAACATTCGAGGACTCAGGTCCATACAACATCCCATGTCAAATGCTATCTCACAATTGTTTACATAATTAGCAAACATAGAAAAAAATAGTAATCAGAATTCAAATAAGTTATGATCACAAAGCCATCGTCTAGGAAATAGGATTTGTTGCATAAAGCACTTATGAAAATTTCAATAGTTCAATTGTAAAGGTTTCTTGATGACAACTGCAATTGCAATCCTGTTAACTACAATCTCTAAAATTCATTTGAAACAATTAACAAGGGACTGCATTCAGGAATTAGAATATTCCATCATAATGCATACACAATATCTAAATAGTTAAATTATTTTAAAACACTTACAATATGTTGGGTGTGGAGCCTGATTATCTTCTTGATTGTTCAAAGAGTTTTTTGTTTCATCCACGTTGGATCCTTATTCCTAATGGGGTTTAATTGTTGTCAAGGGGGTCTAGAGGGGGGGCGACAACAACTTTTATGAGCCCCCCTTGGTAAGGGTTTGGGGGTAGTGCCTCTGAAGATAAAAATAAATGAAAAAATTCCTTGTAAAATATTGGAATTTCGTAGTCAATCTGGGTCATTCATTAGAAAAATGATATGATGGTAGAAGTTATGTTAATTTATGGTTTTTTTCCAAAGAATGCAACCCTCAGTCTATATGAGGGAATTGTATTGCGGTTATGCATTATTACTACTTTGAGCGAGAAAGAGAGAGGATAACATTTGAGTGCGAATAGGAAATTATAGTGGATATGTTGTAGGTTGTATCTCTTCATTTTGCTGGATAATATAAAAGGAAGGACCGACTGTTTCTTTGTGGATGTAGCCAAAATTGGATGAACCATGTATATTTGTTTCTCTCTTGTTTTATGTGTTTCTATATCTATGTTCCTGCAATATTTTGTGTATTTCATTACTCCGTAAATGAATTTCTAACGAATGGTATCATAGACAAAGGTTTATTCGGATGACCAACTCGTAGGAGAGAAGGTTTCCTAGTTTGGGTGGGAGCAATGGCGGAAGATGGTAGATTTAGGGTTGATAAATTTAACGACCAAAACTACCAGCTATGGAGGATGCAAATGGAAGATTACATGTATCAAAAATATCTAAACCTATCATTGAGCAAAAAATCAAAGAATTCGATGAGTATGATGGACATAAAATGGGAGATTCTCGACAGAAAGGCACTAGGAGAAATATGGCTATGTGCAATAGCATCTGTGGCATTCAACATTTTTAAGGAAATGACAACAAAAGTTTTAATAATGGCATTGGCCAAACTGAAAATCCCCGGCCTCAAATAAGGTATTTCTTATGAAGCATCTATTTAATATGAATATATTAGGAGGTGGATCTTTTGTTGACCATTTAAATGAATTTAACATGGTTACCAATCAGTTAAGTTATGTAGGGGTAAGTTTTGATGATGATGTTAGGGCTCTGTTATTTATGTGCTCATTTCCAGAAAGTTGGAATGGCTTGGTTATGGCTATTAGTAAATCTATCTCTAGATCTAGTAATTTAAAGTTTGATGATGTTTTTGGTTCCATCCTTAGCGAGGAAATGTGACAAAAAAGCTTCAGGGAGACATCAGGTAATGCTTTGACTACATATACTAGGGGAAGAAAAATGGAAGGAGGAAGGAGCCCAAGAAATCACAATAATTCAAGAAAAGGCAGATCCAAATCTAGATCAGGGATAGTGTTCTAGAAACGTGGGAAGAAAGGATACCCAAAGAAATACTATAAATATCGAAAGGGAAAAGAAGGAGATGGACAACAAGAGAACAATCATGAAGAAAATGTGACATATGATGTGTTTCAATATGCTTTGATTTTTCCATTAGAGAATATTATTGATGCCTTGGTGATGGATTCGAGGGCCTCATTCCATGTCACGCATGATAGGAAACTTTCCATGACTATGTTCAAGGAGATTTTGGACAAGTTCGTTTGGGTGATGGTAAACCCTATAAAATAGTTGGAATGGGTAAGTATTTTATAAAGCAACTGAATGGAAACTAATGTCTATTGAAGGAGGTAAGGAATATCAAGATTTGAAGAAAAATATAATTTCAATAGGGTAGTTGGGAGGTGAAGGCCATGTAACTACTTTTACAGAAAAAACCTGGAAGGTCACTAAAAGAGCCCTAGTAATAGAAAGAAGGTTGATACATTGTATTTATGCAATATTATTTCTAATTTTTTTAATTCTTTAACCTCCATAGGAGTAGATATGACACTTTGGAATAATAGGCTCAGGCACATAAGTGAGAAGGGGATGTAGATTCTTCACTCTAGAATTTTTTTGCCAGGTTTGAAGCATGTTGATTTGGATTCCTGTGGAAATTTTGTTTATGGAAAATAGAAGAGAGTTAGCTTTATCAGAATTGGGAAAGAAAAGAAGAGAAAAAAATAGATTTTGTGCATACATATGTATGGTTACCTACTCAGGTATCATCTCTCAATCGATATCGTTATTATGTTACTTTTATTAATGATGCAGCTAGGAAAACCTGGATTTATTGTATTCAAAATAAATTTGATGTATTTGATACTTTCAAGAAATGTAAATCTTTGGTTGAGAATGAGACAGGAAAGAAGTTGAAGTGTCTCAAATCTGATAATGGAGGTGAATACTATGACAAAAAGTTTGATAACTATTGTTTAGAGAATGGAATTCATAGAGAGAGGATAGTCCTTGGAACAATATAGGAAAATGGCATGTTAGAAAAGATGAACAAGACATTCATGGAGCATTCAAGGTGCATGAGATTTCATGGAGGATTTCCCTTACAATTTTGGGCATATGTTGTAGATGTTGTTGTTTATCTAAAAAAAAGAGGGCCTTGAAGTTCTTTGGATGGTGGTATTCCAGAGGAGGCATGGAAAGGTAAAAAGGTAAACTACTTATTTTTAAATACATTTGATTGTGAAGCCTTTGTCCACATCAATAAAGAAAATAGAACAAAGCTTGTGGGAAATCAAAGAAATGGATATTTATTGGATATGTTGTAAGTGATTTTGGTTATCGCTTATATGATTATGAAAATCGTAAAAACATTAGGAGAAGAGATGTTGTATTCAATGAAAATGTCTTGTATAAGGATTAAATGTAGGGAAAGAAACAGGAAAAAGAAAACAAAGAATACATAGTGCTTGATGAGATCACGAAAATGTAAAGGTGTCTGAAAATCATAATGATTAGTAGCCACAACAAAAACAACAACCACAACAACAATAGGAACCTCAAACACTTGAAAGTCGTGATATAAAATCTACCAGGATAAGTAGACCCCCTGAACTATACTATCCTTCATTATATTATATATTGTTATTTGATTTTGGTGAACCGAAAAAATATGAAGAAGCAATGTAAATGGAAACCAGGAAGAAGTGGGAGCAAGCCATGGAAGAAGAGATGGGCTCCTTGATGCATAACTAGACTTGGGACTGAGTTAAGTTTCCTGTAGGTAAGAAAACATTGCAAAATAAATGGGATTAAAAGTTCAAGGAAGAAGATGGAGGTAAACAGAGGTATAAATCTAGGCTTTTTGTGAAGGGGTTTGCATTAAAGAAAGGTATATACTTTGATGAATTTTTTTCTCCTATTGTTAAAATGAATTCAATCAAAACTATTTTAAGTCTAGTGGTAGCAGAAGATTTTCATCTTGAGTAGTTAGATGTAAAGACAACCTTTCTCCATGGGGATTTGGAGGAAGAAATATATGTGCAACAACCACAAGGGTATGAGGTCAAAGGGAATGAGAATTTAGTGTGCAAATTGAAAAAGAGCGTGTATGGCTTAAAACAGGCTCCAAGGCAATGGTATCTAAAATTTGACAGGTTTATGACTGAACAAGATTATATTAGATGCCACTTTGACCATTGTGTTTATCTTAAGAAGAAAATGATGGAAGCTATATTATATTGTTGTTGTATGTATATGGCATGCTTGTTGTAGTGTCTAACATGTAGGAAATAAATGTGCTCAAAGGAAAATCAGAAAATTCATTTTCAATGAAGGATTTGGGTGCTACAAAACAAGTCCTTGGTATGAGAATAACTAGAGATAGGAAAAATCGAAAATTAGCATTGTCTCAAAGTGAGTACATAGAAAAGGTGTTGGAAATTGCAGAATGCAAAAAAATTAGTACACCTTGGGCTATCCGTTCTCAAAATAATTAAGGAGATTTGTCCCAAGACTTAGGAAGAGATGGATTATATGTGTAAAGTTCCATATGCATCAACAATTGGAAGCTTAATGTATACAATGATCTGCACAGGGCCTGATATTACAAATGCAGTGGGATTTGTAAGTAGGTATATGAACAATCTAATAAAATAGCATTGGATGGAAGTAAATTGGATTCTCAGGTATTTGAGAGGTACCACGAATCAAGCATTATGATTTGGTGGTTCAAACATTGCTCTACAAGAATATGTTGTTGCAGATGTGGTAGGTGACAGAGATAACAACAGGAGCACCAAAGGATATGTCTTTACTGCAGATGGAACAACTATCATTTGGGTTTCAAAATTGCAAAACATTGTTGCACTTTAACGAAAAAAGCAGATTATGTTGGTGCTGCAAAGTCTAGTAAAGAAATGATTTGGTTATAAAGGTTTATGGATGAATTGGGAAAGAAGCAAGAGATGGGCAGGTTATACAGTGACAACGAGAGTGTCATTCATCTTGCAAAGAAAAACTTTCATTCCAAGAATAAACATATACATCTCACATACCATTTCATATGGTTAGTGTTGGAGGATGGAAAGTTGAAGCTAAAAAAGATACAAACTAGCCAGAATTCTGCAGATGTGTTAACAAAAGTTGTAACCAAAGAGAAACTAAGATTCTGCTTAGTTTCAATTGGTCTTCAAGTATGATGGTGAAGATGAGAAACAACTAGGTCCAAGTGGAGTTATTGTCCAACAAGTGAAGCAATGTTGGAGTATATATAATCAATATACAAGTGGGAGATTGTTGACTGTGGAGCGTGATTATCTTCTTGATTTTTTAGAAGTTTTTTTTTTTTTTTTTGATTCGTTGGAGCTAGGGGGGGTGGTGTAATGATGACTTTTATGAGACCCCCTATGGCAGGGGTTCAAGAGAAGTAGCCCCAAAGATAAAAATAGATGAAAAAATGCCTTGTAAAATATTTTAATTTTATAGTCAATCTGGGTCATTCATTAGGCTGATGATATGATGGTAGAAGTTATGTTAATTTTTTTTTTTTTCCTCAAAATGAAACCCTTGGTCTATGTGAGGGAATTGTATTACGGTTATGTATTATTATTATTTTGAGTGAGAAAGAGAGAGGAGATTGTGTGAGAGTGAAGAGGAAATTACAATGGATTTGTTGTAAGTTGTATGTCTTTATTTTGTTGGATAATATAAACGGAAGGGATAGTTGTTTCTCCATGGATGTAGCCCAAATATATATATATGTGTGTGTGTGTGTGTGTCTCTCTCTCTCTCTCTCTCTCTCTCTCTTTTTATGCATTTCTATATTTATTTTTCCACGATATTTTGTGTATTTCATTGATCCGTAAATTAATTTCTAACACAATATGAAAAAGTAGAGTCTGATATTGTTTAGCTCTTAGCTATATCTCGTAATCAGGCTTCCTGCAAAGAACTCCTTCACTTTAGCTTCGATGAATTCTTTCATCGGAGCAATGGTAATTTCCTACTTGACACATTCATTGTATATCTCCTCCTCAATTTTTCTGTTTCTTGTTGCAATTTCTGAGGTAGAGTACCCTTCGTTAACAACATCAAAAGTAGTTAGAGCCACCGCACTAAAATCAGTAATATCATCATACTCTATTACCTATGATTATTTAAACTTCCCCAATTCAACCATCAGATTCTCCTTTATAGTTAATCCATATTTATATGTCATTTACAGAACGTTTAAATTCTGAATAATCACTACTACCTTCAAATACGTATCCACTCTTTGATTTTCTATGTTTCCACACTAAAAAATAATCTCTTCCAATGTTCTGATTTTCCCAGACCATGTAGCCATGATTTGCCTCATCCAATCAACATCAGTAAATCCTTGTTTATCTCTTTCTAATTTGAATTGTAAATCAAGCTTCTGACCAAAATTTAATAAGTCATTGTCGAAAAATTTCCTGACTCCCTCCAACTCACTTTTGACCAGTTCGACAAAATACCTTGTTCTCTTCTTTAAATGCCGAATATCAAAAGAAACTTTCCATGTAGATTCAATGATCCATAATATTTCAGATATATTATTAATGATATATGATTTCGTTGCACTCAAATTTCTTAAACCTGTTAGATCCGCCAGGTATTGCCAATGGAGCCTTTAGAAAAGGATCCATGCTCAGAGCATTTTCTACCTCTTTTATTTTTCCTTCATCTTTGATTTTTTACTTGTTGTCGACCAACAAAATCTACAAGCACTTCATCACCTGCTTGATGCAATTTCATCAATCCAGGAATTGCAACCAAAGACAGATCAATGCTCAATTATGTCTGATCAATTACCTTTCTGTCAAAAAGTTTTATTCTTTCAATCTTAAATTGCTTATCACCCATGCCATAATTTGGATCCTACAATGTGACAAAACTCTCATCAAAACTAATGTCCTCTTTAGCAATTTCCTCCATTATTCTCTGATTTTCTTGCAAAGAAGCACTAACCCAATCAGGTAGTACAACGCTATCAACTTCCATGTCCATCGTTTCTTCAATACTCTCTACTTCAGGCACACTCTTGGATCTAAATGATTCAATAGTATGTGCTCTTTCTAGAGTTACTCTATGAGGACTCCCTTCATCAACCCCACCACCTGATAGCCTATCTGTAACAAGTTTTTTTTTTCTAGTACTTCTCTTTCTTTTTTTCCTAGTAGATGGAGTCGCACCAATACTACGTGTTCAAGATTGAGATTTTCCAGCATCGTTTTCACATGTTTTCTTAGGTCTTTCTCTTGTCATGATGATCTCTTTCTCAAAAATGTATCTAACATGTACTAGCACTTTTTTATCAGCATTGACTTTACTCGCCTTGCTCTCCACTTTCTTAGAAAGAAGTTCCTGTATCTCATAGACTCAAGGTTATCCATGAAAAATATTTCTCTATCAAGGGTGAAAGAATGAAGCTAAATTACACTTTTTGGCAAGAGAGGGTTTGTTTGGGTGGAAAAAATGATGGCTCGATCGAGCCATTCAAGCGCTTTATCGAGCCTTTTTTAAGTGCTTGATCAAGCTCCTTCTGCGCTACAAAAGTAACTCAATCAAGGGTTAAAAACAAACCCTTGATCAAGCATTATGGCTCGATCGAGATTTGAGGCTTGATCAAGCCCTTTTTTCATTAAATAACACTCATGCAGTATACATGTTCCATTTACACAAATTGTGGTTAATTTTAGAGCTCGACTAAGAGTGTGATGTTATCTAGATCGAGACTATTGGAGCTCGATGGAGCAATTGAAGTATGGAGCATTCAAATCAATCTCGCCAATGTCCCAGAGGCTCAAACAAAGATATATATTCTATCCTTCTTGTCTTTCTTATTTATTTATTTTTTCAAATTTAAATAAATTAATTTAAAAAACAATCATGTACAAAAACCATGAAAACCAATTAATTAAACAAAAAAAACAACCATACAAAAACCATGAAAATCACAGAAAAAGATAATAAGAAAAACCCTTCAAAACAACTTAGAAAACCACAAAACCAACATAGAAAATCCTCAAACAAATACTTCAAAGCAACCTACAAAACATTTCGAAACCACCAAAAAAGTTATAATTTAGGTTTTAATTTTTTTATTATTTGCAATGTTTTGTTTATTAAATGTATATTTTCTAATTTTGAATGGTAAAAACGTTTTTCCTAATTATTTCAGGTTTTAAAGTTTTTCCTTAGGAATTTTGTGAAATAAATGTTCAATTTTGTTTTTATTTTTTATTATTTTAAATGCATTTTAAATTTCTACCAAATTTGACCAAAAATATACCCTAAAAAACCCCAAAACCAAAAACAGCGAAATTATAACCAGTAAATAAGTAAGTTAGGAGCTTGAGATTGACACAACGAATATGGTGGGTCATGGTGAACCTATATTTACAAAAAAAATAAAAAAATAAAATTGTTTTATTTTATTATTTAAATTTAAATTAAATTATATTTTAAATATTTATTTTAATAATAAATATAGTATGATTCTACTTTTAAAAATAAAATATTAACCTTTAAAGTTAAAAATCTCAAAAGAGAAAATTTTGTTATTTAATTAATTTTTTTTATATAGATAACATCATGTTACTATATATAACAAAACATTTAACTTAGTTATATATAATATTTAACTATATATAATAGTAACATAACATAACATAACTATATTTAACTATAACATCATATAGCTATATGTTATAGTTGTATATAAAAAATATAATGGAACATATTTTTATAATATTTAACATAACATAAAATGATTTAACACACACACACATATAACTAAATTATAGCTTAGTTATAACATCACATAGAAATATATATATATATATATATATATATATATATATATATATATATAACATAACATAATCCCATAAGTATTTAGTTCATAACATAAAATTATTTAACATAAAACACATACACACACATATAACATAGCATGTAACTTAACTTTTACTATTTTATAACTATGTAAATATATAATTATTTAAATATAATTATATATATTCAAATGTTATAAAGTTATAACATATCAGATAGCTAGATATATTATAATTATATATATATTGTTTATATCATAACATAACTTGTTATTTAACATTTAATGTGATATAAACTTTATATCACTATATATCTATATCTATATATCTATCTATATATATATATATATATATATATATATATATATATATATATATATATATATATATATATATATAAGTTCATGTTTCAACAATGCATCTGATTGTTAGATACATTAAATCCATCATGAAAAGTGCATTTCGTCTAGTGAATAAAAGCATTTAGACTCTTTTCTAATTTGTACCATATTGTTTTATTATGTAGTATGTTGTACAAAAAGCATTGCCTTCATGTGGTTTGACCTAGTACATGTCATGTGTCAAAGTCAAACATTACGAACTTAAAAGTCTATTGGGATATTTGGTTGGCATGAAATTTTATTAGTTTTGTAAATAGGTTTATTTCAAGTTTTTACATATGTATGTACATATTTACGTACTATGACTAAAATGCATTATTTAGAAATGAGAAAAAATGTGAAGGTATATTTGATCAATTCTTTCACTTGTGTTTACATAGAACTAAATACTTTGGTTGATAAATTATCAAAAAATGGACTACAAAGTTTAGTACTTAAGGCTAGATTATTCTGCTTGAGTTTAGAAATTGTTTTTTTGTCAACATTCTTTATAGTTCAACATTTGTTTTGGACTAGTTTATGTGTATTAGATGTAATAGTTTTGTATTATATGTAATAAGTTAGTCAACATTTTTTTCTTGTACTAGTTTATATGATATGTATTATATGTAATATGATGAGGCATCACATATACATGCCCCAATTATAGGCCATCGCAGTGCGAGGGGTTCTTGTATACATGGTCAGGCTCGTGATAGATCATGTGACCCACTAAGATTTCACGTTTCACTCTTATATCCTACCTTCAATGCCAGTCAGATTTTTATAGATAGTGTTTATGTCTCTGTTGATGATCATGCTACCTTTAGTGGACCTTCTTTGCCTATTTCAGGTACACCTCTTGCATTTTTAAATCCTCTTTAAACTTTATGTGTTTATCTCTTAAAATTGTCTTTGACTTATGTGTTTGAATTTAATGTATATGTTATTATTCATCTAGTCTATTAATTGTATATATTAAATTATGTTTATGATTTGCAAGCCCTCAGCAGGGCTAAGCTAAGGATCAGAGTGTAACATCGATCCCTCCGTGGAATGATGCTACAACTCATATCACATTGGAGGATGTTATGACCCATCATATGTGGATCACATATGAGATCCGTAACATCCCTACTAATTCACCGAATCATGTTTTATTGTCTTTGATGATAGATATCATCAATAGGTTGATCGAGACATATTGAAGGTCAGGCCCACATAGCCACATCCTACAACCAATACAGAGGATTAGGAGACATGTGGTTAGAAGCCCAAATACTTGGGAGGTGGTGTAAGAGACCACCAAGGACATTGATGTTCATGGGGAGTTGTTCAACATCCCTCTGGATCTCCCTGTTAGACATAGAATCTGATTCCACTGAAATATTTTAGCAATGTTGATGCAACCCCTTTTGTGTATGATAGATTCATTAAAGCTTGGGGCCAGTTACCCACCATGACTAAGTCGTCATTTATTTTGTGAAGCATTTATATGCAAATTTTGTGTTACATATGAGGTCGAATTACACTGATAACAAATCTCATTATTATGGACCCAACTTTGGATGTACCTATGAGCATGATGAGGCTCACAGGGACCATGTGCATGTACCATGACCTTCGAGATTCTTGCCACTACCGTCTTGGAGCTTGGTATTATTGACAGAGCTAGAGGATCTATCACATCTTGGTGGTGAGAACAAGGAGACTATTACATCCAACATGCAGATGTCATTGGACAGTGCACATGTTGCATTGGATGGAGATATTAGGGGACCACCACCATTTCCTCACAACCCGTCAATGCCCTTATATGATGATGGATTTTTTGTGAGTTTATTCTTTGACCAACTTTTGACATATAAATGTATGTATTGTGATGACATTCATGAGACTTGGAGGGTGCATGACCTGCGTGACATAGACTAGGTATATATATAATATATATGAAAAATTTTAATCTTATTGTCAAATTATGCATAACTATTTATATTAGTTTCTAGTTTGTATTATATTGCATTTATATTAATAAATTCATGACAACATGTAAACGCAACCTAGCTAAATGGAGGAGCTTATGAGGTCATCTGATGGGGCAATTGATCAGTGAGGCCATCTTCAACCAGAGCATGTTTCCTTGGATTCTCCTCCACCTCCACCTCATATTTTCACTAATATGGAGGAGAGTCTCTATGTACAACCACATGGACAAATAGTTGAGGTATACTTTTTTATTTCAAAGATTTCACATTTTCTTTCTTTATGTTACACATATATGCTAATTAATTTGTAGACTAATTATAATTTGTCCTTGCCATTGTGTACATAAGCCCATATCCAGGTCATCATTGATGTCGCTATTATGTGGATACATGAGTGGGATGTTGGGTGATGCGGGTCCAATTATGCAGGCCCTGATCATTAAGCCATTGGTAGGGGAGCACCAAACCTAGATTCATTAGACCCCCATCCTATCTTACTTGCATTTGGACTTGACTGAGGTTAGTACATTCATCCATATGTAATTAAAAATGTGGTTCAAAATAATTTATTTCCATAATTTTTTATTTTGCACAAATAATTATCTAATTAATTTGAATTTAAATGTGTTATATTTTTTTTTTTCTAAATAAGATTAATCTATTAACAAAGTAAGGAGGTACAATTACAACGTGACCGAACTCAAAACTCTACTCTGAAGAGAGGCAAAATTGTCAAAGAAAAGCAGATGAGAAGACTGATTGTAGGCAGTGAGCTCATAGTTGAGACAGATTTCAGGACCCATGCAGGGGACCGAGTTGATATTCTCTTAACAATGCATAATTAACAAAAATGCCAAAAAACACCGGAAAGCCACAAAATTGTTTGCATTACAAACTTGCCCAGTGGTAAAGGTCGCACTACATGAAGACGAAGCTAGGGTAAGTGCACTAGTCATCTGGAGGCTCTTCCTCGATATGGCACCAACCATAATCTGGCAAATCCCTTGCTTGAGCCACATTCTGATCAGAGGGACCAGTGTTAACCGGCACCATCACCGCATCCTGAGCGCTGCAAACCTGTACATTCAAATCCTGCTAAGGCACATTTCTAATTCCCATCTGGAGGGAAGACGAAGGAGTAGAAACTGCCCCTGAACCTCCTGGATGAGATCTAGAGTCCTCTGTCTGATCAGTCTCATGGAAGACCACCGAGATATGAGTTGTTATCCTAGGGCGATTCAGAGAGATGTTAAAGGAGAATATTGCAGAGCCAGACGAGGAAGGAAGCCTAGGGTGGTGGCTAGAGGATTAGAGCCGCCCTCTCCCACTGCGGGTGTTGGGGTAGCGGCCTGCAAAAAGCTCACTGGAGAGGGAAGGCGAATCAGATGACAAGCTAGAAGGTGCACATCGAGCTAGCCTCTTCGGCACCCCCTTCTTTGGCACAGACGAGGCATCTGACAGAGAGCAGTAGTGGGATGCCAGTAAGGCAGAGCAACAGAGACCCAAAGTCCAGGAAGGGAGCTAGCGGAAAAGCTGGAGCCCCTTCACCGAAAAAACAGAGCTGAGCATTGAATTATCCTTTCCAAGCAAAATTCGGGAGGCCTTAGGAATGATAGGGCCAACAACCCACCACCCGAAACTAGAGACGAGGCCTGAGACCAGATAATGAATCGATGAGACAAAGACTACGAAACAACAGCTCGAAACCCACAACCCGAAACCAGAGACGAGGCTTGAGACTAGATAATGAATCGACGAGACAAAGACAACAAAAGAACAGCTCGAAACCTAGGAGAGGAACGAGAGGGAAAGCAGGAGCCGCTCCGCCAGGAGGGCGAGCCAAGCCCTGGAGTAACTTTCCCCCACAAGTGCCGAGAGACCTCAGGAATAACAGAGCTCACCTCAAACAACCGAAAATCAGAAATGAGGCCAGAGGCGAGGGAATGAACCAAGTGAAACAACATAAATGACTTCACTGCATACCCAAGACATAGCCTTGCCTTAACCTTTTCTGGCACGCCTCGAGATGCTCCATCCATTACTATAGCATTGAAGAATGCCGCCTTTTGATGCAGGCCAGAGCGTGCGGAGGGAAGAACCATCGCAGTAGACATGAAGTATGAACCAGAGCCGCTGGAATGAGAGCTGATGAACCTTGCTTTGTGCGCATGCCAAGAGCTAACCACCTTACCTGTATTTAACTCTCTGTACTGGGTGGGCAGGTGTCGATCTACCTCGCCCCACCCCTGTCCCTTCATAGTTAATGCCACCTCGAACACCCGCATTCGGGAATTTGAATGTGTTATATTGTAGAACTAGCTTATCGACATTTACTTTGCACGAAGAAACTCACATAGTAGTTCTGGTGGTACTTAGTGTCATATTTTGTATATTTCGATCTCATTTAATAGGGAACATTCACATGTGATAAAGACTTTATATATTTTCATACATGGAAAATTTATGGATGTACATTGTCGACATTATTTTAGCTTATGAAGGCTTATTATTTCAGTTTATGGATGTTCATGTGATATTTGTAATTTTTATATATTTTCATATGCATAGTTTATTGATCAATGTATTCACTATTTCAGTTTATGGATTTGTATTAATCGTGTTTATGGATGCTCATTAATTTTTTAAGTGTATGGGTTTGTTAAAATTGTTTCGCTAATTTACAAATTATTCTATAGACGATAATTTTTATTAGTAAAATATATGTTCAATTTTGATTTTCAATTTTTTAGACTACGAAAATAAGTGCAATCTTAAGTTATGATGAAAGTCACTTTGATACTTAAAATGAACTAAAATATATCATGTATAAATTTAATATTGAACATGGAAATAATTCCAATCATACTTCATATTGGGTTGTAGAAAGTGTCTTTTAGTGCAATCAACATGTATGTTATTACAATTCAATTTTAAAATTTGAATTATAAAATCACCCATATTATAATAAAAAATGTTCATATGAAAATTTTTGTGACCCACCCATATACCATTGCATGGACAACTTTTCTAAGTATTTCAATCATTTTCTTATCTCAAGGTCCAATTAAAAAACACAAATAGGATTGAAATAAGTTTTATTCAATTTTAAAAGATGTCATGTAAACAACAAATAGGTTTTATTCAACATTATTTATTTTGAGATTATCTAAAAGAGCCTAGCCATAACATGACATAAGTCAACTGTATTGAAATTTAATATATAAGTCAAAAAACAATATATGGCAACATTCCTATAATTTTATATAATGTTATCAATTTTCCTAAATTTACAAGTAGTTATCCAAGTATTTCAATCAATTCCTTATGATGGAAATAAGATTTTTCAATTTTCAAAAACTCAAATATGATTGAAATAAGTTATATTCAATTTTAAAATATGTGGAGATGTAAAAGTTACAAATACAAGTTTTATTCGATTTTATTTTGTTTGAGTTTCTCTACAAAAGCTTAGTCATAATGTTTGTTGTCAATATTTTTTTGTGCTTACCCTGAAATCAATGCACAATGTTAAACTAATTACCTTGAAATTAATGTACACCATATATCTAGTTACATTAAATCAGAAATCAACATTTTCACTGAAATGAATGCATCTAATGCAAGCAATCAATAGGATCAGAAATCAACATCTACACTAAAATCAACGCATCTAATGCAAACAATCAAATAGGATTAGAAATCAACATCTACATTGAAACCAATGCATCTAATGCTAAAAGCAATCAAATAGGATTAGAAATAAACATCTAGACTGAAATAAATGCATCTAGTGCTAGAAATCAAATAGGATTAGGAATAAACATCTACATTTAAATCAATACATCCAATGCAAGCTTAATCAAATAAGATTAGAAATTAACATCTTTAATGAAATTAATGCATCTAATTCAAGAAATGAAATAGAATTAGAAATCAACAACTACATAGATTTCAATGAATCTAATTCAAAAAATAAAATAAGGTTAGAAATCAACATCTCTATAATGAAATCAAGGCATCTAGTGCAAGAAATTTTCTTCTATTTCTCTCCCCCACCCATCTATATTGATATCTCCCTCCATCTCTCCTTCTTTTTCTCTCTATCTCACCCACCCAGACACAGACTCTCTCTCTTCATAGCTATCTATCTCTCCCTTTCTCCCTGTATCTTTCTCTTCTTCCCTCTCTCCTCCTTCCATCTATATCTCTATCTCCCTCTGTCTCTCCTTCTTAATCTCTCTATATCACCTTGCAAGCATACACATTGTTTCTCCATATCTATTGATATCTCCCTCCCTCTCCCTCACCCTAACCATCTCTCTCTCTCTCTCTCTCTCTCTTCCCCTTCTCTCCATTTATCTCCCCTTATATCTCTCTTTCCTCCTACTCTCCTCTCTATCTATCTCTTAATATCCCGTGTCACTCCCTCTCTCTCTCTCTCTCCATTTCGCTTGCCACTCTCTCTCTCTCTCTCTCTCTCTCTCTCTCTCTCTCGCTCGCTCTCTCTCTCTCTCTCCACCTTTCTCTCTATATATATCTTTCTTCTTACCTCCTTCTCTCTCCCCCACTAACTCCATCTCTTGTTCCCTTCCTCTCAAGTCCTCTCTCTCTTCCTTTCTCTACCACATCCCTCTATATATCCCCCCTCATCTCTCTCTCTCTCTGTAGCTTTGTCTTGTAACTATGTTGACTACCTCCCTCCCTATCTCATTCTCTCTCCCCCTTCTCTCCATCTCTCCTTCTTTGTCTTTCTATCTCACCCTCAAACATAGACACTCTCTCTCCATCTCTCCCTTGTCACTCCCTCTCTCTCTCTCCACCTTTCTCTCTCTATATGTCTTGAACTTCTTCCTTCCCTATCTTTTCCTCCAACTCCATCACTCTAGATCCCTCACTTTCTCGGAGACTCTCTCCTCCTCTCCATATTTGTGTCCCTCTCTCTCTCTATCTTACACTTCTCTCCCACTCTCTCTCTTCTATATTTCAAAAAATTTAAAATACTTTGGCAGTTAAAATATTATGTTTAAATAAATTTGTTTATTTTGATGTCATACAACCATTTATTTTTTTTATATAATACATATTTAAAATGCAAAATTTCAAATGTGTGTTGCACATTCACCTAAGGGAAAATGATAATTTCGCATGGAAATATTATCTAAATTTTTTCAAAATATTAATGTTCCACCTACGTCCGTCAAAGATACATAGAGTGCTTCGTGTCTTCCAATTGAAATTGTTTGGGTTTTATTTATTTAAAGGGAGCTTTATGTTATGATTACTTCAAGATTTTAAAAATATTACATATTTTATTATGTTAGAATTAGAAAAAAATTAGGTTAAATAAAATAAACATATTGAGTCATGTTGTATCACTCTTTTTGTGTTAATGATTCTTTTTTTGATGCCTTAGACGTATATCAACCACATTTATTAATGTGGTTGCGTTAGTATATATTATAATATAACTATTTTATATTATATTAAAGTTAATAATATTATATTAATCCAAAAATAATAAATTTAATATTAACATTTAAATATATTAATATCGAATTTCATAATTTAGTTTAATAATAATAATAATAAATTTTTAATGTTAATATAAAATTTAATAAGGTTAGATTAATATGATCCGGATTATCCACAATATTATGTTCATTATGTCGATGTTTCGAACCCCAAAGGGGGTCCATCATCAAGACCGAAAATGATAGATTATGAATGATAGTTTGAGAGAAGAAGAATCCTCCGACCAGAATATATATAAACCTAAAGAATGATGAATTTTAGTAGAAGCCGACAAGTTCAAAGAGTAACCTACATAGATGAATTATTCAATTTTTATTTTAGTTTTATTTTAATTTTTTATTTATTTTAGTTTTAATTATTTTAATTTTTATATAATTGATTTTAATTAACCTAATTAGTGTATGAAACTAATTAAATGAGATAATGGATAAATTAATTAATTTAATTGTAATAAGTTTATTTTTACATAATGTGATATGATTAGTTTCTAACTAATTTCAATTTATTGTTATAATTGGTTTTTTTTTAATATAAATAGTTTATTTTAATTTACTTTAATTTTAATTTAAAATCAAATTTTTATTTTATTTTTATTTATTACCAAAACAAATACCCTTTGAAACCTACTTGGTGTAAAATATTTGTTGATGATACCAACTTAAAATGGACTCATGGCAAAGCTGAGCTGGAGAGGTTTTTCAATCATCTTAACTCTATATCTTCCAAAATCAAGTTTACTATGGAGCTTGAAGAAAACAGTAAAATTCCTTTTCTATATGTCCTGATCAGTAGAAAGAAGGATGGTACTTTGGGACACTGGGTCTATAGGAAGAAAACACATACGAGAGCTATCTACATGCCGACTCATACCATCATCCATCGCAAAAATTTGGCGTCTTAAACCCTCTGGCTGTTAGGGCTCTCATAATTTCTGACTCTAATCACCTAAATGAAGAAATTAAACACTTAACCTCTGTTTTTAAAAACATAGGATACAAGGAGTTTAGTATTAAAAAAGCTATAAAAAGAGCTCAAGGTAAGGTCCTCTCTAGGGGTCCCTGGGAAAACAGGAAAGAAAATTGTGGGAAAGTGTACCTTCCATTCATTCAAGGGGTTATAGATAAAATCACAAAAATTTTAACAAAGAAGGACATAAACACTCAGTTTACAACATGTGGAACAATTAGACAGATGATGAGGTCGGTTAAGGATAACATATATCATCAACAACTCAAGGGTATGTATAAGATTGATTGATCATGTGGCAAGAGTTGTATTGGGGAAACAGGACAATCTTTGAAAACAAGACTTAAAGAGCATGTAGCTGATATTAAGAATGGGAGATCCCGTACATCAGCCCTTGTAGAACACTCATCCAAAACCAAACATCATGTGTGTTTAGAGGACGCCAGAATTATTGCAAGAGAGGATCATTATCAAAAGAGGAAAATTAGAGAGGCTATCGAAATTATGAAATTTCCTCAAAACCTCAACAGGGACAATGGGAGTGAGATTAGTGGAAACTGGCTCCCCCTGATTAGATAGATAAATCCCTCCAGATCTTTTGAGGCATAGTATCACTGGTTTCTCCCTCCCCGTTCCTTAGTTAATAGCTATCTTAATTAAGAGATGTCTTAGTGATTAATATTAACAATAACCAACATAACAAAAATAAAATTTATTCTAGTGACTATAGATTATAGTAACAATAGTTTTTAAAAATTATAAATTAATCAAATAATTTACTTCTTTATTAATTAGATACTTAGGGTTTTAATTATCTATAAACAAATAAAATTAATCTAGATAACTAATATAACAAAATAGAAAATTATAGTTTTAATGGTTTTTAAAATTAACTAAGGTTTTAATAGTTATAAAAATGTATTATAGTTTTAAAATTAACTAAGTTTTAATAGTTAAAAATCATAAAATGATTAAATCATTCACAATTTTAATAAGACTAATTAATTGATTAAATAATTTGTTTTGGTAATAAATAAAAATAGAATAAAAATTTGATTCTAAATTAAAATTAAAATAAACTAATTATATTAAAAAAAAGACTAGTTATAACAATAAATTGAAATTAGTTAGAAACTAATCATATCACATTATGTAGGTTACTCTTTGAACTTGTCGGATTCTACTGAAATTCATCATTCTTTAGGTTTATATATATTCTGGTCAGAGGATTCTTCTTCTCTGAAACTATCATTCATAATCTATCATTTTCAGTCTTGATGATGGACTCCCTTTGGGGTTCGAAACGTCGACATAATGAACATATTACTGTGGATAATCCAGATCATACTACTCCAAATAACCACCACAGAAGCTTAAAGTCTAAATTAATAAGGTTTCTACATGCTATCATAACATAAATTATAATAAAATTTGGAATTTTAAAATGTGGTTAAAAAACTTAAATTTTAGATCATTCAAATTTTTTTATAAAGGTTCGATCGAGCATAATAGCTTGATCGAGCCATAATGCATGATCGAGCCCCTGTTAACCACGTATATGGCTCGATTGAGGGTTTAATAAACCCTCATTGAGCGTTTTAACCACTTGATCAAGCCTCTGAAGTTCTAAAATCCACATTTTTAGCATCCCTTATGCAAAATTTCCCGCAACACCATTTTTTACACTAGCATAGTTAGGGAAAATATTGTCCTTAGGTGGCAGAGTTGATCATGTTGGATTCATGAAGGAATCCTCTATCCAATGGCATATGATTTTGACATTTTTGAATTCATATGATATTTTTCATCTATTTTCTTTTAAACATAATGTTTGAAATTTTTTTGAACAATTTTAAAGAAGTTGAATAAAAAATCAATATCATAAAATATATACAATGAAAAAAATTCAAAAAATACCAATATCTTCGTTTACAAGTACTCTTCAAAAGGATACTCTTGGTTTTTCAATTTATATAAATAATTGAAAATAACCTTATGTGAACACATGTGTCTACAAACTGCAATTGAAATATTACTTTGCCAATTTTGACAAATAATAAAAATCTTAGGTCTCTCTGTGTATATCATGCTTATATGTGTGTGTGTATATATATATATATATATATATATATATATATATATATATATATATATATATATATATATATATATATATATATATATATATATATATATATATATATATATATATATATATATATATATTAAAAATTACACACTTCAGACTAAGTTATGCTACATGATAGACACATACCTCTTCAAAGGTGTGAAACATTTTAAGGATACACATTTCATTTAATGGAAAATTGACATATTATATGAAACTAAATATTTTTGCAAAAAATATCAGTATGAAAACAACATAATTCTCCATAATTTGTATTTTTACTCTGTATCAAAATTCACAGTGCTTATATGAATTTTCAGTGATTCAATTTGATAAAAGAGGAAAAACTTGAAATTTCATCGTCATATTTGGCCCAAAATTGTAGCCCATCTTCACGCATTGACCCTAAAATCATTTAATAGCTTCAAGTTCACTTAATTTGAAATCATCCAAAGTCTTTTCAACAATGAGAGAATGAGTCATATTCTTCATAACCACTTTTCCAACAGTAAACAGTAAATAAATAAATTGTCCTTTTTTTTTTAAATATAGATAGCGAACAATGATATTTCCTATAGACTTCAGAAATAAAATACCTATATAGAACAAATATTGGAAAAATCAATGACCTATCTTCAAAACCATAAATTTGTATAATCGTATTGCTTTCTCTTTCCTCAAATTCCCCCCTGCAAAGTAAGAAAGCCTTAACCCCTGTATATATTTGAGGAGGCCCTTGTCCAGTTACCATGATATACACTTGTCTCACAAACACATGTTGAATTAAAAAAAAAATTAAAGAAGCTTCATGCTTCCAAAATATAAGATACCAAAACTGCATTGGTTCCTCCAAAAACTTGAATATAGGATTATAGGGGAACCCGTTAAACACATTCCTTGACACGAGAAGGGTTATCAGGTATGACATCATAAAAATCCCATTGTTCTTGGGTAATATATGTAACTAGCTAATTCATTCAAAATCACACACGTCGAATCAAACATACAATTATTTGTGTATTTCTCATCAATCACATAGAAAATGCATTTCGGAACATGTGATGTACTTCTTAGCCCTGCTACACGGGAAAAATACCACCATAAATCCCTAAATGGTTATCTAAACAAAGAAATATATACAAGAGAAATATCGAAAGGAACCTCAGAACTTGTAGTAATGGTTTCTTGCACGATGTCAAATTCGCACCCTTCTACCTCCAAGAAATTATTTTCAATTAACAATTCTAAACTCTTGCTTGGTTCCGACTATTTGAATAACAATATGAATACATTAGGATTTAGAGAAACCTTTATTTATCCTAGCTTAATTTCCCTCTTTTTGACATCAAAATTATATGCACAGAGATAAAACATTTTTCTGAAATTAAATACCTTTGGAACATACCCAACATTCGCCAATCTGGTGCTCCAAATCTTGTCATCTATTTTTTATTCCGTTAAAAAATTCACATATCGCTCATAAGTTCTTGAAAAATGAAAGCTATCATCAATATCAGTAAGGTATTTAATTGTATCACCACAAACTACCTCTTTCCCTCGCCTACTACCCATTATTCCTTTGCAACAGAGGAAAATTAAAAAAAACTATGTCAATGAATAACGTATTCAAATCTCGTTCCAGTATACAATTCCTCGTTTTCTCCACAAACACTTAATATTACTATTAATTGTGTACGAAATTGTTACATTTGACGCTCTAAGTAAATATTAATTAAATATCGAAAAACTAATTTCTACAGACACTAATGGGAAAAAAAATTAAAATTCCAAAAGCATATTGTGCATTAACGACACACTTTTCTTTCACTTCAAGATAATTTATATGCGTGCCCTATGAAAAAAATTGTGATAACCGTTAACTTCGTCTACATGACCAAAATTTATTGTTTCACCCGATCATTTTTCATAATAGTGGAAATGGATTCAACACCATAAAAAACCCCATAGGAAAATTTTCCAAGAGCACCAAAAATCACTGCAAACTGTTTTTTTAATGTTTTTTTTGTTTTTATTTTGTTTTTTTCTAACATATCCAATTGACACCCAAGATGATGAGAAATGACAACTGCAACCTTGAATTACAAAAAGTCACCACCATATTTTTTCAGCAATGTGCCCGAACTTATTTTGTTTTTGGTCAATTTTGAAGAGCTGAAAAGCTATTGATAACATCACACTCTCACCAAAATTCTATTTAAAGATTCTGGTAACAACTATCAAGATTCAGAATAGGAAAAAAATGATTCAAACACTTTCAACATTCAATTTCTTCAAAATTTTCCCACAAAATCCCGTAGAGAATTTTGTTATCCGCATAGAGTATTCTAAAGAGATCACAAATTCGCCCCAAAAATAGGAGAAATTTTGCCATCACTTTTGCTAGAATCACACAGAAATTTTGGGAAATATGGGTTATAGCTATTAGGCTCCAATATTTTGGATATCTAGGGAGTTTTTGATGGTTCTGAATCAAATCGCCAGATTCCAACAAAAAATAACTCTTCGAGAAAATTTGTAACCTATATTCAGCTACTCTCTATGAGAAATTGAGTTGACAACTCGTCCCACTACTTTGTAAATTTGAACCCAATATGATTTATGAATAACCTAACACATCTATTTTTCACCAAATTTGATACACATTTATAATGCAGTGTAGACCTTATTCTGCACAGACGCATTTAATTTTAAACTCTTTATTTTTTAAAATTGTGATAAATAATATATTACTGAAAGTTAAAACTTGCAAAACTATCAATAATACCACAAAATAGTAAAATTACCTTATACGATGAATTGAATTCACAACTACTCGCCACTCCTTTTAAAACCAAACCAAATTTTATTTACAAATAACTTGACACACTCATTTCTCGCACTATCATAAAGCAAACCAAATCTTACAAAATGTTCTAGAGTATTTTTTAAAAAAGCTTGACAAACCAAAAACTCACACCATTTCCAGAAGTGAATAAGAAAATCAGTATAGAGGTTTGCAGTATTATACAACTTTTTTATCCCATAGATAATAGCATACATAAGGCAACAAAAGCACATGTAATACTCCAAGCTCCTAAATGCAATTTGCAAAGAGAAAATGCTACACGACACACTATTTTGTCTATGAATGCAAATAATATTTTCCCATTACTATACTAGCTATTTCAATTATTTGCAGTCTCATTTCCCTAGAAATTACCACCTACCACTATTTTTCATCTCAAACATGCTACAAAGATAAAACCGCCATCCATATTTTCCATCATATCAATCTCTATCCTCTGATAAATAGAAAACATGGTTGCAGATAATTATAATTCATCTCAATATTCAATTCACTAAGTAGACATCTACTCACACATTCAGAAAACCACATAAGCACCAAAACATCAAATCTAGAAACATGATTTTTGTACACTTTTAACATAACATAAATGCGTATAAGCACATTGTGAATTTTCTCAAATATATATTTTTTGTTATATTTAACTATTCTTTGCATTGTAAATTTGTTATTTACATTATGTTTACAAATTATATGTCTTTCTACACATTCAAATACCCTACAGTGATTAAGTATAGGATGCATTGCATAATAATGTGCATTGAGCATATAAATCAGAGTTAATGAAAAGAACAATGAAAATAAATTATTTGGGATGTTATGCATACTTTGGTGGGTACAAATTACTGATAAAATTAGAGGTAAATGTACAAAACCGAAGGGAAAATTTCATAATTAAAATCGAAGAGATAGTAAAAAGTCTCATTCAGTGACTAGGGACATTAAAAAGTGGTATTAGAGCCCAAATCACAACATTTGGCCTACATGGGCCAGAGATAGATGACAAAAGACAAAATTGTTATAATGATTACACACTGCACAATATTTGATGAAATTGCTATAGAATGTTTTTTTGATAAAGAACTAAGTTGATTATAGCAGTGACAATATATATTTCTTCAAGTTAAATACGTTTTACACTGAAATTCAAAGCCTTAGATTGAGACAGTAGACTTCTGGGGGCCCAAGACAAGGCCCCATAGGGAAATTCTAGTAGTTATTCATATTTCTTGATATAAACTTCTCCAAGAAAATTAGGAATTTGGGGTTGGAACATTAATTTTTTTGACCAAAATAGTGAATGGGACGTGCTCTCATGGGGTGTTCTTAGCAAGGGATCAGAGTCACATTCTTGTTAACATAGGTCGTAGGTTCAAACTTTAAAGTTGGAAACAACCTTGTGATCACATCTTAATCACACGATGGATTGGCCCAGGAAGAATTTACATAAGGGTTGCCCTGGAAAAATGTATTAATTTGAGATGGTTAAAGTGTAACCACGTATTAAACTATAATTATATGATGATAAAAGTGCATTCGTTGGTTAATTAAGTGAAATTTAAAGAGTGCACACAGAGGCTGAAGGTAAGTCCTGTCCAAAATTTTGAAAATGGTATCATGGTTTCTTCTAGGATCAACTCAAATATATAGAAGGTTATATCAATACAACTCCTACTAAAGGCTTGTTAATTCTAAAAATTACATTGTTATTTGATTAAGGATATGATAGATGTTATTTTTACATTGTATTTTATAAATAGTGAAGAAAGTATTTTATTATTTAATTCAAAAGGGGTAATGTTCTTTCCCTTGAGTTTGAGTTGGAGAAAATGATGAAAGACTAATCAAGATTTCACCAAGCCCTACAATGATGAATTTGTTTCTCTTTTAAATAATTCTACATTTCTGTAGTTCCAAAATGTATACATAAAGAATTCTATCCAAGGTTGTTGCATGGAAATTCAAGAGTGCAACATCCATTCAAATAAATATTGCATATTTTTATTTAGGTTCCACCAATTGTTGCGTTTTTCTTGATATATTTCTAAGTCAATCTCTAGAATTTGGATGCAATGATGAAAAGTAAGTAATGGAAAATGAGTGGTACTTATGAAGGAGGTCACGCTAAATTTTCATCAAGGAATCCAATGATATGAATTGAGTGCTTAGGTTAAATATGATCCTAATCCCCTATTCAAATAAATATGTCAAGGAAGGGATGAGTGCGTGTGAATATAATTGCAAAAATAAAGGAATTCAAATCATTGTAATAGCTACACATGGATAATATATATAACCAAGTCATCAATTCAGGAATAGGAGCTTGGAGTAACCTAGTAAGAGAATCACTTCCAATTTTCAATGACCATTTTTTGTTCTTGCGACGAAGTTTTGTCATTATAATGATAAAAGGAGGCCTCACTAAACTTCATTTTAGGTATAGTCGTACTATCAGCATTTTTATAATTATAAAAATTCTTATGATAGTTATGGACACATGTCATCGAAGACAAGGTGTTTCCTAACACAAGCACTCATTGGAGTTTCAACGCTAGTAATTGTCATTCCATATCATCAAAATACTAATAGAATGATGTATTCTTCATTGTAAGATAGAAGAAAGCTAGCGTCAATCAACTGAGATGGTGGATATCCTTTGACAAACTTTCCATACCTGCCACACTTTCCATTCGACAATTGGACAAATGTTATGATCGAATATCAAATAGATATGAATCCATCGAATATCTCACAAACCTATAGATATTAAAATTTATATAAAAATATGTGAGGACTAGATAGAAGCTATTCCTATATGTGTTTAATAACAATGGAATTCATTGTAATCATAACATAGTACTCAACATGAGCATATTGTAAACACTAACCTATCAAGAATTATACATACTCTCTTATTCCCATGATATCACTATAACTAAGCATGTATAAGTAAATGAATCACAATACTTTATTGATATGACGTGTTTCAATAGAGAGCTTTTTAATGATGTACTAGATTTTTCCATATATATTTATATCATCAATATTAGAGTCCCAACCCTTGGATATGAATCACACTAAGTAATTAGGGAAATATTATGATAAATTTTCATATTGAAATGTATAAGTAGTATGTAAGCTTGTCCTAATTACACTATGCTTGATTCCCAATGTTCAACATGATGAAACTAGTTATGTTTCCTCCTTGCATCTATTATCCATAATATGTATGAGTTTATACATGTAGTAAGATGAGGCATTCCACTTAGTTCATATGTAAGAGCTTACAATTAAGCTTGTTGTTATATCATATCAATAAAGGAATATGTAAGTATAACACATATGATATAAGCAATGCAACTTAATGATCATGTCCAATATGTGAGTAATGAAAGGGTACAACATATTCCATAATAGATCTCCAATTTATGATATCTTAGGTATTTTATCCTATATGTTTCCCTAATTACAAAGCTATGTTGAATAATTAGATATAGTAACAATAACTATTTAGTTATAGTAATACAAGTTAGTAACACGATATAAGCACCGATATTCCCCTAATATAGGTCATAACATAACATGTTTCCATTACTTAACCCATATATGACAATATAAGCATATTATCTTTACAGAAGTATTGACAATGAACATACAACTTATACTGTAAAAATATGGTATGAGATATGTGTTGCAAGAAAACTAAGCATGAAATCTTACAAGGTTATAGGTGTGGTGGTTATGGTTATACAATAAAATCTTCATAACTATGAATGATGTTATAGATTTTACTTATCATGTTCATTAGGGAATCGACATGATTCATTCTATGTTAATAACACAAGCTTAAATAGATTACTATCCAATACACTTTTCATAGCCTAATAGGATTATTTCATTTCTATAATATATGTACATCCTATATTCAAATACTAAGTAAGAATTGATACTAATCAATCGTTACTAGTGTATTCATTGTAATGAAATAATAGTTGCATCTACTTTGTATGATAGATAAGTACAATATTGAAGCTGGAAAAAATTATTTCATAGAAGGCTATAGTAAGCCCAATTAGTAGTATGGAATGTTCTTATTCTCCATATTCATGCATTTAGAGTTAGGAATGTGAACTAATGAGATACATGTTAGTTAAACCAATGAAGCTAGTTGATATGGAAACATTGTAAGAATTATTTGAATAAATAGAACACTAATATGTGACCTATTATCCTTATATTAATAGTACATCATTAAGATATCATAGATAGGGGATCACTTATGTATTAGTATGTACAAAGTACTAGTTCTTCGTAAGTTACAAATAATCTCTTATAATAGAATGAAATCATATACCTCATGTAGGTAAAGGTAATCAATGGAGATGGATCATGTTCCTCGAATCTTGTAGCTTATGTAGTAGTACATATACTAATATGGCTATGCTTAGTCTTATTCCCCTAATCACATCACTAATATTGTAATAAAGATATAGAATCAACACAGTGGCATCAAAGCATTGTGATAATTATGTAGATTACTTACTATGTCTCGGCTTTATAGCATGTTACTTGACAATAATTATTATTGTGTTTGATATGCGCCTATATCAACTAAATGTGGTTATGCATGTGATTTACATACGCCTACTTGTGAATATCAACCACATTTATATAAACCCTACATGTTAAACCATGTATTATAAACCTTATATATTCATCCCTAATATAAATTGTAACATTATAAACCCTATGTTATAAACCCTAATATTATAATCCCTATATATTAAACACCCTATATTGTTTAAACCCAGTATTATAAAGCCTATATATTAAACCCTAATATTGTAAACCTATATATTAAATTGAATATTATAAACCATAATATTAAGCCTAATATTATCAACCCTAATATTATAAATTGTAATTACAAACCCTAATATTATAAACTATAATTATAAACCCTAATATTATTAACTCTAATTATAAATCCTAATATTATTAACTGTAATTAGAAACCCTATATTATAAACCACAAAATATGGTCGAGTTACATTGGTATAGGAAAACTATGAGTGACTTTTGATGTTTGTTAAATATGGTGAACATAGAGCTAACCAAGTTTGTTCATGGTCAACTATTTAAACATGGAATACAAATATTAACTTTGTATGACTATGATTGACTAATGTGGTTGTCCATGTTTGACCATTAATATTAATATGCAATTTTGTTCGATCAAAGATGAAAAGTGTTGATTGTCAAACATAGTTGAACATGGTCCACCACATTAGTAAATATGGTTAAATAATTATGTAATGTCTCATTTCATCATTGGATAAATTTCAATGTAATATAAAATTTTGATAGTGTTTGTCACATTGTGGTGTTTGATAAATTTTTACCACAATGCGACATTGTTTGTCACATTGCAATGTTTGTCAAATGGCTTAACCAAGTTCATCATGGGTGAACATCTTTTAACCAATTTGGCCATGGTTTACCATGGTTTATGGTTGTTTATATTGATAATATTATAAACCCTATATTATAAGCCCAAATATTGAACCCTATATATTCAACCCTAATACAAACTCTAATATTAAATCCTGATATTATAAACCCCCTATTATAAACCATAATATATAAAGACCTAACATTATAAACCCTATATATTTAACACCCTATATTATAAACTCAATATTCTAAACCCTAATAATAGAACCAATATTATAAACTCATATCATAAACCCTAATATTAAACCCATTATTATAACCTTAATAATTATAAATCCTATATATTAAACCCTAATATTATACCCAATATTATGAACCCAAATATTATAAACCCTAATATTATAAACTGTAATTATTAATCCTAATATGGCTGAGTTACATTGGTAGAGGAAAACTATGAGGGACTTTTGACTTTTGTTAAACATGGTAAACATAGGGTTGACCAAGTTTGATCATGGTCAACTATTTAAACATGGACTAGAAAGGTTAGATTTGTTTGACTATATTTGACTAATGTGGTTGTCTATGTTTAAGTATTAATATTGATATATAATATTAAAAGGTGATTTTGTTTGCCCGAAGTTCAAGAGTGTTGAGCGTCAAACATAATCAAACTTTGTCGACATGGTAAACCAGATTAGTAAATGTGGTTAACTAATTTTGTATTGTCACGTTGCAATATTGTATAAATTGCAATGTAATATAACATTGCGGCATTCGATAAATTTGTATCACAATATGGAAATGTAACATTACAACAACGTTTGTCACATTATAACGTTTGTCACATGGCTTGGACAAGTTCACCAAGGGTGAACATGCTTTGACTAATTTGACCATAGTTGACTATAGTTTTCTATAATAGATTATGGTTGTATATATTGTTAATATTCTAAAACCTAATATTATAAACCTTATATTATAAACTATAATATTGCACCCAATATTATAAAACCTAGTATTAAACGCAATATATAATAATAGGATTGACCATAGTTAATTGCAGTCACCATGCTTAACCATTTTCAACCATAATATTATAATGTTGGGTTTATAATATTGGAATAAATATTAGGGTTTATGATATTGGGTATAATATTATAGCTTATGATATTTGGGTTTAATATTAGGGTTTATAATATAGGGTGTTTAATATATAGGGTTTATAATATAGGCTGTTTAATATATAGGGTTTATAATGGTAGGGTTTAATATTACATTTTGTATGTATTAGGATTGAATATATAGAGTTTACAATATAGGGTTCATGATATAGGGTTTTTGATATTAAGGTTTATAATATTAAACCCAATATTATAATATTATGGTTGACAATGATTGACTATGGTAACCATAATTAACTATGGTCAATCATAGCCAACCATGGTGATCATAGTTGATGATGGTTAACCATTGTTAGACTATGGTTGGAAATGTGTGACTATTGTTAAACATTGTTGACTATGTTTTCACTATGGTTAATGATTGTTTAACTACATGTGAACATAGTTGACTATTGTTTTCCATCTTAGCAAGGATGACTATGTTTCATTATGTCATCAAGCTCACTATTTTTAAATATGGAAAAATAGGGTTGACCAAGTTTGATCATGGTCAACTATCTAAACATTGGCTATCAAGGTTGTATATCAAGGGTTGAATATGTTTATCTAATGTGGTTAACTATGTTTGACTATTATATATAGGGTTTATATATGGTTGACTATTTATAATATAAGGGTTCATAATATAAGGTTTTAATATTAAATTTTATAATATTGGACTTTATATTAGGATTTATAATATTGGGTTTAAACAAAAATTGTTACTAATGATTAGACATTGATGCAGGTGCATAGGTCGAGCAAAAAAAATGATGAAGTTTAGACATGACCTTACCAATGTGGGATTGTCACATGGTAACGTTAGGATGAATTTTTTAATTTTTTGTAAGAAACTGTAAATATTTACAGTAGGAAGTGAGTTTTGATTTTTAGAATAAGTTGGATAAGTTGTTTCCTAATGTAAATATAGTTTTTTAGTTTCCCTTATTTTGTGGACAAGGGGAAATGATTTATACTTTCTGACTCTAGGTTGTCATAGTTCGTTCCCTTCGAGAAACAAGAAAAAAAACCGTTTGGGAAGAAGAAGAGAAAAAGAATCTCTCGAGTGAGGAGAAGAGAGAGGGAAAGAATAGAGGAAATTTTTATTTCTTTGTGAAACTATAGTCCTAATTTTACAAACCCAGATGTACTTTCCAATCTGTATGAACCAGAATGTATTTCTCTATGTGAATGGTGTAAATGAACATAAAATTTGGACTGTAAGTCGTGTGCTTGCTAAATGGTTGAGATTGAATCAAATTCCTATTATTAACAAATTCAATTTCTACTTTTTAACTCATGGTTTCCATCCCTATACATTTGTTCATTTGAATATTGGTCATTTTGGAAGTTTGTAGCTTTCTGAACTGATTTACAGTAAAAAAAATTGAACCTTGTGGCTTGAATCATTGTGTGATTGTTCATGATTATTTTGTATTTTGTTGTAATGGCTTAAAAACACTATGGAGAAACTTTTAGTATGTTTTGGCACAACGAATGCATGGTTGTTACAACAATTTGTGTGTTGTTACAGTAGAAAAAAGCACCATGTTTTGGTAACATTGTCAAATCCTTTTTGGCTGGTTTTTTTCATTGATTGGAAAATCTACAATAACTTTGCTAGATTCGGTGAAGAAACGCAAGGTAAATCGTCTATTGTAATGTGGAGCAAGATAGGGGCCATGGAGAGTCGGTTTGGAGTAGAGACGAGTCATTTCATCTTTCTCGAAACTGCAATACATAATTTTTAGCAGGTGCTACAAAATCATTTTTTAATGATAAAACAATAAATTGGAACATAAATGCTACAAAATAATTTCGTAATGACTGATTAAAAAAAAAAATTAAAAGACTGTGTTCAGTTTGAAATCCATTTTGGCCTCCTTCCGTAAAGCCGAGTTTTGTGGGCATTTCTTATTTTTGGGCATTGAATGTGATAAACGGTTGAATCCATTGTTATATGGATGGGGTAGATTGGTTATGTTGGAACTAAGGTGACTTAGCCACCATCAAGTGGTATGAGAGCCCAGAAATATCTTTAACTCAGAGGAATAGAAATATTTTAAAGAAGATAAGTCTGCATCAAAAATAGGATGGAAATCTGAAAGAAAGGAAGCTAGTAATGTTCAAAGTTTGTAGTAGAATCATGGAGCATAATTAGATTTGAAAATTTGATTGAGGTAACTTATTTTGTTTTAATTCTGATTGAATTTGAAGGCTGATGATTACATGATGGAAATATAAAGAAGGCAATTTATGGAAATAAATATACTTTGGGAGGAAGAAGATCGTATTTGTTTAGATATAAAAACAAAAGGCTTTGAGTTGAAGGATAGTAGAAGACTACAACATTGAAGGTAGAACCAATAGAGAAGACTGCCACAACAATTATGCATGTTCAACGGACATTTGGCCAATGAGGTAATGTTTTTTGTTAATTAGTTACTGATTCCAAGTAGTAGTGTTGATGTTTAGATTTGATGAATGTACCCAAGAACAAAGAGAGTTCTTGATGATGATGGTAAGAAACTTTGCAATAGAGGAGGAGGACAAGAAAAGTTCTTAGAGGAAGAAGGTGAGTAAATTGAATGTAGAAGCCAGAAGAGTAGAGAGTGTTCAGATGAAGATTCCAAAGGAAGGAGTCAATAGAAATACTAGGAGAAGACTCAGCATGGATGAGCTTAGTACCATATTTACAAACAGGTTGATGAAGTTGACTTGTTGTAGTAGCTTGTGTGAAACTCACAATGAGTAGTGATAAAATCATAGAAGAAGGAGATTTGTGCCTATTAAGAGCCATAGAAAAGGTTCAGAGAGAAGCCATAGTAGATCAAGTCAAGACAAACTTGATACAGAAGTAGATGAAATTAAATTACAACTAGAGATGATGAGAGCATTGCTATAGAAATATGAGGAAGACTAGGGTTACAGATAGACTCTCCAGAAGAAAGTAAAATGGAATTTGTTGCAGGCGAAGCTGAGACAAGGATAAAATGCTCAATTTATGGAGAAAATCAAGGAGTTTAAAAAGAAGATAAATTCTCATTTGGAGGAAAAGCTCAAAGGATTTGACTTGCAGCAAAGGAAAATTATTGAAGAAGAAGTTCTTTCTAAACATAAAAAGGAGTAAACCTTGAAGAGAGATAGAATGATAACGTTGAAAGGAGAATAACTAAAAGTCTCATGGGCCATTTGGAAACTAAAGATTAACATGAAGAAAATGTTGATGAGAGATTATTTTAGAGTCTCACAAGTTGTGGGGACAATCAACATATGATGGTTGAGATGTTAATGGAGGATATAGGCCATGATGATTTTAATTGAACAATTGGTGTATGAATGTAGGAGTTGTTCCAGATGAAAGAAAGAGCATTGATTCTTTTATGTGCATAGAGGAGGAACAATCACTAAGTACTATGATATAGGTTGGAGGGAAAACAGAGGATAGTCAAGATGAAGACTATATGCCATGGGAAAATGCATCATGGAAGAACAACCTAAGGTAAATCAACACATGTATGGATATTAATGATGATGTTACTGTAGTGGATGAAGTAAATGAGTATTTGATGGGAAAATTGGAAGCTCTAGTGTTTCATGAGGTTGAGATGTTGGAAGCAACAAAGGAGACTTCAAAGTCTTTTATTCGTACAAAAAATAATTGGTTGTGTATGTAGATGTGTAGGAAATATAGAAAGGCTTGGAAGTACTTAAATTAATGAAGTACAAGAACATTGCGGAATAAGCACAAAAAACATTGTAGCTGAATTAACATGTTTAGAAAATTGGTTGAACAGTCCAAGGACAGAGAGTATAGTGGATTCCAACAGTCTTAGAGATGATAAGGACAAGCTTGTCATGGATAAAATGCAGAAACAAGGAGACAACAATAATGATGAGTTCCAACAGAAAACTAAGAGGGTGATGAAAGAAGCTACAAGCAATTGTTATCTTTATGTGTCAGAGGAGGACACCAATGAATTTTAGCTAGGAATTAAATGTTTGTGCTAGCTAGAGGATGGGCTCGATGGGGTAATAGAGAAAATAGGGAAGCTAATGTTGAGGAAGCCTCAACATAATAGGTATGTAGGGCATTGTAGAATAAAGGAAAACATTTTGCAGATGGTAAAGCAATTTTTCATTAACAAAGAAGGAGGAATACTACAACACAAAATATGGAAATTAGGAAGGATGAAGAAGAAAACAATAGAAAAACAACATAAGAAGAAAAAAGACTAGTTATGACAAAAAATTTGGGATCAAGGAAGATTCACTTCATCAGCACATGATTAGGAGACCATTAATCTTTTTCACCTTAGGATTCTGATGCAAGTGCATAGGTTGAGCACAAAAAATGACGAAGTCTAGATAATAGCTTACCAATGTGATTGGATGGCCATATGGTAATGTTAGTAGGAATTTTTAAATGTGTTGTAATAAATTGAAAATATTTACATTAGGAAGTGAGTTTTGATTTTTAGAATAAGTTCGAGAAGTTATTTTCTAATGTAAATATAATCTTTCAGTTTCCCTTATTTTGTGGAGAAGGAGAAACGATTCACACTTTGTGATTCTTGTTTGTCATAGTCCGTTCCTTTTGGGAAACAATAAAGAAAAGAGTGTTTGGAAGAAGAAGAAGAATATAAAAAGAAGTTCCCAAGTTAGGAGAAGAGAGGGAGAATAGAGAGGAACTTGTTGTTTCTCTATGAAACTACAATCCCGATTTTACAAACCCACTTGTACTTTCTAATATGTGTGAACCGAAAGGTATTTCTCTGTATGAGTGGTGTAAATGAACAAAAAAATTGTATTGTAAGTTGTGTGCTTGCTAAATGGTTGAGATTGAATCAAATTCATGTGATTAACCAATTTTATTTATACTTGTGAACTCATGGTTTATATTTGTATGCATACATTCATTTGAATATTGGTCATTTTGGAAGATTGTAGCATCTTGAACTGATTTATGTTAAAAACAGTCAAACCTTGTGGCTTCAATCATTGTGTGATTGTTCATGATTCTTTGTATTTTGTTGTAATGGTTTCAAAACCATGTAGATGAACTTTCACTATGTTTTGGCATAGCGAATGCATGGTTGTTACAAAAAATCGAGTGTTGTTACAATAGAACAGAGCAACTTGTTTTGTGAACACTGTCAAATCATTTTTAATAGGTTTTGTTCTTTCTGATTGGTGAATCTGTAATAACGTTGCAAGATCCAATGAAGAAATGCAAGGAAAACCATATATTTTGTTGCGGAGCAAGCCAGGGGTTGTGGAGAGTTAGTTTGGAGGAGATATGAGTCATTTCATCTTCCCCTAAATTGCAGTACAAAATTTTTAACAAGCATTACGATATCATTTCGTAGCGTTGGAATGGTAAATTGGAAAACAAGCATTGTGAAATAATTTTGTAGCAACTGATAAAAAAAAAGTAAAATTTGAAAGATCGTGTGTTCAGTTTGAAATCCATTTTGGCATGCTTCTGTATTGCCTAGTTGTGTGGGTATTTTTTATTATTGAGCATTGAATGTAGCAAAGGGTTGAATCCATTTTTATATGGATGGGGTATATTGGTGATATTGGCACCAGGGTGACTTGGACGCCATCAACCATGTTCAGCATGGTTTCACCAAATATGGTGACTATGGTTGACCAAATATGACCATGGTTTACCTAAGTTACCCATGGTTCAACATGACTGATCATGGTTGACATATGTAAACCATGCTAATTAGACTCAACTATGGTTTACAATGGTTGACCATTGTGGCCATAGTTAACTATGGTTAATCATTATCAACCATGGAAATCATAGTTGAAGATGATTGGTCATGGTCATACTATGGCTGATAATGTGTCACTATGTTTTCACTATGGTTAATGATTGTTTGACTACAATTGAACATGGTTGACTATGATTGTTCATGTTCACCCTAGAAAGGTTAACTATGTTTTACTATGTCATCATGTTGACTATTATTAAATATGGTAAATATAGAGTTGACCAAATATGATCATGGTAAACAATAATATTAAGGATAATGTTAGGATTTATGACATTGGTTTTATAATAATAAGTTTTATAACATAGTGTTTTTTATTTTTTTGGTTTTTCATTTATATTGTGTCTTCTTAGCACTATACACTCCATGAGTGGTGAGATACACCACTGATATAGTTCTGGATCCAAGACCAGCTCTTAGAAGCGTCCTGCAGAACAAAGGTGAAACTGGGGTCCTTGCTCGATTTCATTCTACTTATATTCTGCCCGTGGATATTTTTGTGCTTCTTTCTATTAGAGTTTTGAAATTAGTCTTGAATGTGGTTTTTCAACTAGAGATAAAAAAATATTCCTATCTACTGAATTATTTTTGAATGTTGTTTTTAATTTTAATATATTTTAGTTTTATATTGATATTAGATGAAGAATATTAGCTTCAAATCAAATCTGGTCCATCTATTAAATATAACCTAATTAATTTTGAATGTGGTTTTTAATTTTAATATATTTTAGCTTTATATTGATATTAGATAAATAATATTAGCTTCAAATCAAGTCCTATCTACCTATTATAAAGAAAATTAAAATTATGCAAGTAGATATTTGTATCTGCCTAATTAGTTTTGAATGCGGTTTTAATTTTAATATATTTTAGTTTTATTTTTAGTGTGTTAGTTTCAATTTTAAGAACTAATTCATTACAAATAACGATATATATCCATTTATTTGAATAAAATGAAGGTTTCATGTTTCCTTGCCACATAACGACGAGCAGAAAGGGTGGCATACGTAATGTTGGGTTAAAACAAATCACCCATTTTCCTGTGACTCAATTGCAACTTTCTTTGATGTTGTCCCACTTGAGGTGAGGAAATAAATTTTATTGTTGGACTCGAGAAATAAGGGAACACCCTTATCATTTTGATTCAAACGTGGCAAGTGAAGATATGAAATGGCTTCCAGATCTGGGAACATTTCAAAAAAGATGACTTCATTTCATGCACTCTTTGACTTTGCATCAACAAATGGACACACTATTGCATTTAAATTTTAAAGACAATCAAGTTGAAAACTATAATGTGTTCTTTGGGTTGGAAGACATCAAACCCATGCTACAAAGCCAAAGATTCCATCTAAATAATGTGGACTCTCGATTTGTTAGGGTGGAAAGCTTTTTGGTGTCGGATTTGGCTTCCAGTGATCTTACGGATCCCCTTCGCGATCCCACTAACCCACCAGTTGACGGTACTGAGAATCTCACTATCATTTCATCTAATCAGGATTAGAGATTAGTATCAATTTATTTTTCACTATTTTGATAATCTTGTTCCCGTGTTGTAGATGGTTTTCTTGTTTCTCACAACATGGGTTTGTTGAGTATGACATGGTTTTTGTGGCCTTCTTGGATCTTTAATGGTTTTGGTGCAAGCAAGAGCTTGAATCTCATCTATGCTCCTAGTTGGTGTTATGCAGGTTATTTTTATAGCTCAAATTTGTTTGGAGATTGTATGTCACAACAACACTTTGTTTTATAGCTTTTCTTTCTTTGTGGTATGCATCCTAGGATGGTTTTCAATTTCATCATGGACATCAGTAAATGATGCTTGGTGTGTACATATGTTGTATGTAGATTGCTTGTGTTGCTCGACACTGGTGCGAATTTGGTCTACCTCGATGCATATAATATCCCGTGTGTCTTAGAATTATGGTGTTTAAGTCTTGCCAAACATGGTACTTTGACTATGTGTTTTTTGGTAACACTTCTATCTATTAATGGGTCATGGAGAAAAATGAATTCTATGTTGTATTGAAGATGCATTTGGCTCTGGATTGCAAGGGTATTGGTGTCAACTATCTTTTTCTTTATTGTGTTTTCTTAGCTGGTTGGAAAATGGTCTATTGTCTCATGTTGTCATGAGGAGAAATTTACTCCTATGTCTCTATATTTCTTGCTATCAAGACTGTATGGTTCTCGATGTGAGCACTATGTAATTTCCTTTTGATAATAAATATCATGATGCATTTAAGAAAATAAAAATAAATGAAAGTTTAATATATATATATATATATATATAAAGTTAATTTTAATATTCAATTTAATAAATTATTTAGATTTATTTTTAGTAGTTGGGATAAATGATTGAAATCTTTTTAAATTCATGTTTACAAATAATATTACAAATACTTTGATATATATATATAAAAGATTCACCTTCTAATTTTAATGTAGAAGTTTAAATTTTATATGTGTGTGTGTGTTTTAATTAGATATAAATATGTAAATCCAAATATATCTATATATATATATATATATATATATATATATATATATATGTATATATATATTTAATAAATTTATTAATAACAAATATGAAAAATATTTAGTGTTCAGTTAAATATATCTATTTTTTTGAATATATATAGTTAAAAAAAATATAATAATACCTATATAGTTTAGAAATTATGTGTACATTATCCAACTATAATCAATATGGGAATCATTCTTTGGAGTTAATATGCACATTAATCAATTATAGTCAACAAAAATCAACCATAATAACAAAATGTGATCATAGCTTAGAAATTATTAACATTAGTTAACCATAGTCAACTATACTCTATATGGGTATCATATTATGGAAATTGTATGTATAGTAGTCACCATTTTCAACTATAGTCAATAAAATTCAACCACAGTTAACAAAAATTTTCCATAGTCAACAAAAGTCAACCATAGTTAACAAAAGTAAACATGGGCATCACACTTTAGAAATTATATGTATATTAGTCAATAATGGTTAACCATGATCAAAAAAAGACAACCATAGTCAACTACAATTAATATGGACATCATATAATAAAAATTATATGGATAGTTTTAAACTATAGTCAACAAAAGTGTAACACGTGCATCATGTTTTATAAATTACATGTACATTAGACAACCATATTCTAATAAATTTAACCATAGTTTATTGTAGTGAACAAAAATCAACCATAATAAGTGATAATCAACAAAAGTCAATCATAGTAAAGAAAGTCAACCAAACTCAATAGGGTCAACCATAAGTAACCATATTCAATAAAAGTCTCAAAAAGTCAACATCGGCTTCATGTTTTAGAAATTATATGTATATTAGTCAATCATAGTCAACAAAATTCAACTATAGACAATATGGGCATAAATATATTTTGGAAATTATACATACAGTAATGAACATAGAAAGCAAAAGTGAACCATAGTCAATACAAGTCAACAAGAGTTAACTACAGGTAATAAAATCCAACCATAGTCAATTATAGACATCATGCCTATAGTTTTATCATGGGCATAGACATTAATGTAGTCGTCAAAGTTAATAAATTTAACACAAATAAATTCATATAATAAATCTTAAATTTAATACTTAATATAATTTTAATGTTAATGTTATTTTAAGTTTTTTTATATTTCATTCTTAATATAACTTTTCTAACTATATTATAACTCGTTAATATAACTTTAATATTGTTTGTAATGTTGACATCATCACAATGTCATCATAATTTCATCACAATGTGTTGAATAACAAATAATGTCGTAATGTGATGAACAATAAACATCATCATCATGTGAAGAATAACAAATATTGTCACAATGAGGTGAACAACAAACAATGTTGTAGTGTATTGAACAATAAACTTCGTTGAAATGTAACGTACAAAAGATCAATTGATAATGTGATGACTATCATATGCCCTCATAATTGTGCAAAAAAATGATGTTCCAATGCAAAAAAAACAAACCTTTGAGATCAATGGTCAACCATGTTTAGTTGAGTCAATGGAAATTTTCCCTTAGTTGACAACCTCAAACAGGGTCAACCATGGTCAGATGTAGTTAGCATAGTCAAGATGGAAACAATCTTTAATCAAGGTCAATTATGGTAAGATGACGACAAATCATGGTCAACATGGTTTAATATGGTTAACCATGGTTGACGTGGTTGAGTTGGCCAACCATAAGCTCAATATTGACATCACAATGTGATGAATAACAAATTTCATCAAAACATAAAAAACAATAATAATGTAGCAATATGAAAAATAGCAAACATCATCACAATATCACAAATAATGAAATGTCATAATAATGTGAAGAACAGTAAATGTTGTCACAATATGATGAACAAAAAACAACTGCAAAACTAGCTAAAAATTAAATGAGGTTGTAATTTGATGAATAATAAATGTCGTCAAAATGTCATGAAAAATAAACAACATCAGAATGGGATGAATAATAAGTGTTCTTACAATGAGCAAGGAAAATTTCAAGGATGGAAAATTATCTTGAAGTTTAAAAACATTGGCGAATCTCACTAGTCCCTAATATGCAAACTATAAAATGTTTAATGATATATTTGTAAAAACATTCAACTTTATAATGATTTTATATATAGTCTCTATATAATGTTAGTGATTTTTAAGGTAAAATAATTTTATATTGTAAAATTTGGGCCAATAATTTTTAGAAAAAATGGAAACTGGCGAATCATTTTTTTCGAAAAATCATGGAAAATTAGCCCACTTGTGAATATTAGCCCCTGAAGTTTTCCATGATAATGAGATGCACAATGTCATGAACAATGAAATGACATTGCAATGTGATGAAAAATAAACATTTTCACAATATGATGATCAACAAACAACATTATAATGTGCCAAACAACAAATGACAACAAAATTTGATGAACAATAAATGTTGTCAAAATGTTCAAAAAAATAAACAACATCGCAATGGATGAATAATAAGTGTTGTCATAATGTTATGCACAACAAATGATGTCACAATATCACAAATAATGAAAACACTCATGACAACACTTATAAGAGTTATACCATGGTCAAGATGAGATACCTTCTTCAATGGAAGTTAAACATTAACAAACCATGGTCAACAATGGTTTACATGGTTAATACGGTTAACAATGGACAACCATGGTCAATCATGGTCAAGATGGTCAACCATGGTTAACATGGGCATAATGGTCAAGATGGTCAACCATGGTTAATATGGGCATCATTGTCAACCACAATCATCTATAAGGAGATGTTGACAACCTTAGTTTACCATGTATAGTCATAGTCAACCTTTATCAAATGAGCTAAATCATGGTCAAACATGGTCACCAATTTCAATCATAGTCAACCTTGTTCAACCATATTCAAAAAATCTCAACCATGGTCAGTCATGTTTATCTAGGCTTAATCACAATCAATGATAGTCAACCATGAACAACATGGTCAACATGAGACAACCGTGGACAACCATGGATAAAGTGGAATATCATGTTCATGGTCAACCATAACTTGACCATATTTAACAATTGATCTGGATTTAAAAAGGAACACAACAAATGACAGAGATAACCACAAACACAGAGATGCAGTGGAAATAATACTTCATTTCATTAATGTAAAACACTGAAATATGCTTACAAACAGAAATGGACATAACCCAGCTAGGGCGATGGTAGCTTATCTTTGAGAAGATATGTGGCAGCTACATGCCTCTGAATTGTATTGCAATGAGGCTCGAAGGCCTATTTATTGTTTAGAAACAATGGAAAGCCCTAAACATCCAAAAACCTAACCCTAGAAGATGAAACGCCAAATTGTGGGCCTGTTTTGGTAAATTAGTACATCAACTTCCCGGGGTCGTAACTTTCGCATATAATCTCCATTTAACGCTCACAATATCTCGTTATAAAGGTCTATCCGATAAATGTAACTTTGGGAAGAGAAACATCAGTCCATGGACCCATGATGCTCCCAATTTTCCCAAAAAACGTCGTTTAGGGCCTCAAAACGGCTCCGGAAGTTCAGGACCCAAAAAACTGCTAAAAATAGTAAACTGTGCTACAATTAAGGAAACTGAAAAGATGAAAGAAATAATGGGGGGGTCCAAGTGGACAAGGCGGGTGGCCACCAATATCCACCTGGATAATTCCTCCCCCGTTAGGCAGCAATGGTCCCCATTGCATTGAGTTCCTCCATGAGATGAGGAAACTTCTGTTGAACTTGGTCTCTAGTGATCCACTTGCCCTCGTGAAGGAGTTGGCCTACTTTGACAACTCGATATAGTTGCATATTCTGCTGGTGAGTGTGCTTGATCTGTGTGTCCATGATTCGATCAGTTGTAGCTTGTTCCATGCAATCTAGATTTAACTCTGTTGGTGTGAGTTGTTCTGCAATGTCAGATGTGTCTAGTAATGGTGGAAAGTATGGTTGAAGGCGGTCCACATTGAACATTGGGTGCAGGCCAAGGAATGGGGGAATGCTAAGCTCAAATGCATTGTCTCCCACAACCTTGGTAATGGTGTAAGGACCAGATTGAAGTGGTCTGAGTTTCCAATAGGCTCTGATAAGGTGTTCCTTTTGCAAATGCAACCAGACTTTGTCGCCCACCTGAAACTTATGTGGCACCCGATGTTGATCACGTCGTTGCTTGTACTTGGCATTTGATTTCTCCAGAATGTCATGAAGTTGATGGAGAATATGTTGGATGTTCTCAATAAAGTTGTTTTCCTTATCTGTTTCAGACTGGACATGATCTGAATCTGCATGAGTAGCTGAAAATGGCATGGCCACATCAATTGGACATAGTGGCTAGAATCCCAAGCCCACCTGAAAAGGGTTGTGGCTAGTCAAGCTATGGAGAGCCTAGTTGTAGCTCTTCTGAACATAGGGGATGAATGTGTACAATCATCCTATTGACAACCTCTGTCTAGCCATCAGTTTGAGGATGGAAGGCTATGGACTTAGTGAGTTTGGTGTCTAGCATTGACCAGAGATTGGACGAAAATGTACTGAGGAACCTGTTGTCCTTATCTGACATGATAGATTATGGTATCCCAAAGTGTAGCCACACTCATTCAAAGAGGAGTTTAGTAGTGGCTTCTACTGTGATATTCTTCTTGTAGGCCGTCATAATGGCCATCTTCTAGAACCTATCGACGACCACAAAAAAAAATCATTTCCATGCTTAGCGAAAGGAAGTCCTAACATGTAATCCATTGAGATAGATTCCCAAGGTCAACTAGTGGTATGCAGCGGGGCATAGAGGCCTTGCTTCTTGATGGTCAATTTGGAAATGGCGTAGGCAATGCATGATATGATGTAATTCTCAACATCCTATCGAAGGTTCGGCCAATAGAAATACTTCTGCAATGCTGCTACCATTTTCTCGACCTCGAAATTCCCAGTAGCCCGACTGTAGTGTGCTTCCAAAATCATCTTGGCATGCTTGCTTGAAGGAACACAAAGGTGACCCGGGTGGCATAATAGGGCATTTTGGAGGTGAAAATCGGGAACATGATGACCCTCCAAGAGTGTCTGGTATGTGTGGTCAAATTCTAGGTGTCTTTTGTAGAGAAGTGGCCAATCAGAAGTCTCGTGCCCACAAGAGTTGAGCACGGTGGTTAATGCCGTGATCGGTGGTCGACTGAGGCAATCTGCAACATTATTGGTGATGCCCTTCTTATACTTGATATTCAAATGGAACTGTTGCAGGTATGTGGACCACTTCTTATGGTAGTCATTCTGCAATTTCCCTTAGGTTTGTATGAACTGCAGAGGTCGGTGGTCTGTGTGGATGACCATTTCCTTCCCCAAAATGTAATGCTTCCATTTTCGACATGCTTGCACAATGTAATACATCTGTTTGTCAGAAGTGGGATACTTCCGGATTGTTTCTGAAAGAGTCTCACTGTGATATGCCACTGGATGCCCATGTTGAGTAAGGACTGCCCCAATAGCATAATCAGAGGCATTTGTCTCAACCTCAAATGGTTGTTGCAAGTCTGTTAATGTGAGCACTAGTGTCGAGCAAAGGCGATCTTTCAACTCTATGAATGCCTTTTGTTGAGATTCAGACCAAAAGAATTTTTCTTTTGCTCCTCCCTTGGTGGCTTGACTCAAGGGCCATTTGATATGAGAAGATCCTAACACGAACCTGTAGTAGAAGTTGGCAAGACCTAGAAAGCTACGAAGCTCTGTTAGAGTTGTTGGAGATGGCCAATCCCGAATGACTTGGATCTTTGATGGATCCACATGCACCCCCTATTCATCAACAATGTATCCCAGATATTGAACCTAGGTCATGCCAAAAGTGCATTTCTCCAAATTGGCACATAACTTTTGTTGTCGCAGTGTTTGGAGAACCTGTCGGATGTGGTGGAGGTGCTCTTCCCAATTCTGGCTGAAGATCAGGATGTCACCCAAGTATACCACTATAAATGAGTTGGTGAATGTCTGCAAGATGTCATCCATTAGCCTCATGAAGGTTGCAGGAGCGTTTGTCAATATGAAAGGCATAACCAACCATTTGAAAAGGCCCTCCTTGGCTTTGAAGGCAGTCTTCCACACATTGGAGGGTTCGATTGGTACCTGGTGATATCCTGACTTCAAATCGATATTGCTAAAATATATTTCCCCCTTCAGCTGGTCCAAGAGGTCATCAATCCGTGGGATCGAGTACCAATTATGGACAATGATCTTGTTCAGCACCCGATAGTCAACACAGAGTCTCCAAGTATCATCCTTCTTCTATATCAACACAATTGGGCTCCCACAGGGTGATGAACTTGGATGGATGTGACCTTCCTGCGGTAGCTCCTCAATCTGCCTCTTGATTTCATTGTTCTCCAGAACGTAGCAGCGATAGATTGGTCCATTGGGCAGCGGCGCACCTATGGTTAGATTGATGGAGTGCTTGACCTGACAGTGTAGAGGAATGCCTGCGGGGGAGATGAAGATGTTCTCGTACTCCTCCACAACCTTGTCCATCTGTAGTTTTCATGTGGAGGGGCCCTATCTGAAGGTCATGGCCACCATCTTCTTATTTCCTTGAGGGCGTATCATCAGGAAAACAAATTTCTCGGTTTTGGAAATGAGCTTACTGCATTGTTTTGCAGTAACCAAAGAGATGGCGGTAGGCGGTGCTACCTCCAGTATCCTCTACAGCTTATTTCCCAAAGTAACAATAACAGCAAGGGGCCTTCATTCATACACAGCATGTTGCTTCCACAAGTATGGTTGTCCTAATAATACATCACAAACTTCAAGGGCAGAAATGTCACACAATACCTCATCCGTGAAGGGCTTGATGTTGTATGGAAGGCGACATTGCTGGCTCACGCGAATGTCCCATCCTTAGTGAAGCCACTGGAAGGTTTAAGCTTGTGGATGTGTTGTGGTCAGTAAGCCCAGCCACTTCACAACCTCTACTGAAATGAGGTTCTTTTGGCTCCCACTGTCAATAATGAACTATAGCAAAGAGACCTTTACCCACAACTGGGAATGGAAGAGACACTCCTCCTCCTTTGAATCTTCGAGTTCCTCCTTCTGGATCTTCATGGTGGAAGAGACGCCCTCTTATGGAACTCACACCACTTTCTCGTGTCCTTTTTCAACTTCGCGGCATTGTTCTTTGCTCGCAGCTTTGGTAGGTTATCTTGGGTTGCCCTACCTCTGGGAATGGAAGAGATGCTCCTCTTATGGAACTCACACCACTTTCTCGTGTCCTTTTTCGACTTCGTGGTGCTATTCTTTGGCTACAGCTTTGGCGGGTTGTCTTCGGCCACCCTGCCTTGGCTTTGTCCTTTGTTCTACGGTATGGGGGCACCTCTCCCTTGCTTCGGATTCACAGATCCAAAGTCTCAGTCCTTCTATTTAAATTTTTTTCTCGACCTTGACAGCATATCGGTATGTCGTGTCGAGAGAGGAGATGTTCAGGAATTCTATTTCTTCCTGGATGTACTTGTGTAGGCAGCCGCAATATTTGAGTACCAAATGTTGCTCCGAATCCTTGATACCCAACTTTGTGTGAAGGGTATGGAAAATATTGGTAAACTCCAACACATCTTGGTCCCTTCCCTTCCGCAGCGTGGTCCACTTTATGTATTGATCCTCATAGCTTCCAAAAGGTAGTACTACTCCTTGATGGCATCCCGGAATGAATTCCAAGTGGATACGGCTGAAAATAGAGCCTATATTTTCATCTTTCTACTCGCAGTAGGTTTCCCACTAGTCCTTGATGTGGGGCGCTGCTTTGAGAAGTGCGAAAATAATCCTTTCCCAACTGGAAAAATCATGAACATAAAAATAACCCTCTAGCAGATTTAACCATTTATCGACGGCATCTACATCTATCTGACCCTCGAATATGGGGATTTCAAAATTAACTTGTACCTTAAACGGTGTGGCATTTCCAGAGTAGCTGTTGGAAGTGATGCGTCTTCCCTGGGTAGCTGCTGAAGGATCCTGGAAAATTTGTCCATCATCATGTTCCTTTATCGCTCAAGGGCTTATTCAAGAAAGGTTTTGATATGATCTCCTACCCCCTCGTCTTTCTTTTCATCCACCATGGGAGGTCGTCGGGATTTGCGAGGCTAGTCTTGCAAAGGTTCGACTAGTTCAAGCCCTAACTCCTTATATCTCGACCTCGTTGGGGACATGCAAAGAAAAATAGAGAAGAAAAGCTAACCGCTCTGATACCACTAATCCGAATTTAAACAGGAACGCAACAAATTACAGAGATAACCAAAAACACATAGATGCAGTGGAAAAAATACTTCATTTCATTAATGTAAAATAATGAAATATGTTTACAAACAGAAATGGACATAAGCCAGCTAGGGCGATGGTAGCTTATCTCTGAGAAGAGATGTGGTGGCTACATGCCTCTGAACTATGTTACAATGAGGCTCGAAGGCCTACTTATTGTTGAGAAATAATGGAAAACCCTAAACATCCAAAAACCTAACCCTAGAAGATGAAACGCCAAACTGTTGGCCCCGTTTGGGTAAATTGGTACATCAACTTCCTGGGGTCGTAACTTTGGCATACAATCTCTGTTTGGCATGCACAATATCTCGTTAGAAATATCTATCTGAGAAATACAACTTTGGGAAGAGCAACATCAGTCCATGGACCCATGTTGCTACCAGTGTTCCCAAAAAATGTCGTTTGGGTCCTCAAAACGGCTCCGAAAGTTTAGGACCCAAAAAGCTGCTAAAAATAGTAAATCATGCTACAATTAAGGAAACTGAAAAGCTGAAAGAAACAATGGTGGGGGTCCAAGTGGACTTGGTGGGTGGCCACCAATATCCACCTGGATCAACAATAGTCAACCATGCCCAAACATTTTTAAGCAAGCTTAACGATAATCAAACATGTCACCAAGTTTAGCCATGGTCAATCATGGTAATAAATAAATAAATGAAATATTACATTCTTAAATTGGTTCATTAAACAACATACAACAATGTAACATTAATATGCCTTGTAAACAATTGTCAACCTCGTCAAACCTATTTAATCATTAATGTAACATCAACCATGGTCAGATTACCATAGTTGACAAACATTAATGTAACATGAATATATTGTTACATTAATGGCTAACCACTATCAACCCTCTTCAACCATGGTTAACCATTTTCAACCTCGTCAACCCTCTTTAACCATAGTCAACCATCGTTAACCATCAACAACCCTCATCGAGTGTGGGTAACCATTGTCAACCATGATCGACAATCTCAACCATTTTTAACCATCATCATAAAATGTTGACCATATTAAACCATGGTCTACTAATCTACCCCACTCATTTCAGCAATCAACCAACACAAATACATTAATAAAGTGGTTAATATATGCTAATCACATCATTTTCCACCTTTTTTATGCCAATAAACACCATTATAAATGGAAAATGATGCTTGTCAATGTATGTCAATCACTTTAATAATGTGATTGTGCTAGTATGTAAAAAATATAACTTTTAGTTTACTATAATATTTATAATAATAATAATAATAATAATAATAATATAATCAATGTTAGGTAACATATCAAATTCTTATTTTATTTATGGGACAAAAAACCCCTTGTGAGTGGTTATTTGGCTATATATTGCAATGTAATATAACTCCTTCATACAAATATCTAGGAATTGGCATCCATCATTTGCTCAATTGGAGTTATAACATTGAGGAAAGGAGAAGTGGTTGGATAGAAATCTTACCATGGGCTTGAAAACAAGTGTAAGTCAATAGATCTTTGGATTTGGGATTAAAAAGGTGTCTCTTTGATACTCTTGTCGCATGTGTTATTGTATATGGATGTGAGGTTTGGGGTTACAATATATCCAAGAATCATGGAGGAAGATTACGCAGATCTAAAAGCATATTATAACCTACAACCTCATTATTAAACGATATACTATCTATCATATTCTCTTGCTTAAGGCTAGCATTTCCCCAAATGGAAACATGGCTATGACTAGGTATATCATATATAAGAAGAAGTTATACAACATGGAATCCAAGAGGTTTCCTAAAATTGCTTCTAACTCTAGCTAAAACCACCACCTTTAGCTCAAGCGAGAATGGCATAAGGATTCCCAATCTTGGTTAGAATATTAGGGAATAAGGACAAGATTATTTTTTATAATGAGGATAATATTAAAAATATTACTACTTCCAAATTTAAGGAGAAGTTACGGGGCGATAAAGAGTCACAGGGAAAAAAGAAACTAAGAAAAACAAAATTATTTATTTGTCTTGACTAGTGTTAGGAAGAAAATCAACATTGCTAACATAAGAACTAATTCTGATGAGCTTCAGAGTGAAACTCAGCATTGCTTTATTCCCAAAATGCTATGGGAAGAAAGCTAAGTGACTTCAAACACAGAGGCCATCTCCTCTGGTCGCCTCAATCTGCTCCAAGCTTTTTCGAATTGAAATTCCATTTCTCCAGTAACACAGTCCTGCATGGCTATGAACCATGAGCAGTCTAGTCTCAACTCAATGGACAGTCTTCCATCTTTCGAGCCCAGCATAAGCATTTGTATCACGCTGAACTCCTCAGTACCATCGTATAAGGATACACTCCATTCCAGTCGGCTTGATCAAGCCGACGGTTTACAGTGCGACTCTTCTTCATTTCGCAGAGGGGATATGCCAGTGAGGCTATCATACTCAGCTATGAGCAACCCTGGTCTGCCTAAATACAACGCTGTTTTTTGCTGCCAAACACCAGGTTCATCCCACAGTCGTTCATCTGCGGAGCATATAGTGAACCTACTCTCAATCTCGTCGGAGCCTGATTGTTCCTTGGTTACTGTCGCATATTTAGTTGGTCCTATCTGCCTTGGTAGTGAAGGCGCACACCTCTCCCAATGTAGTGATATTAATAATCATGATTTAAGTAATAATAATAATAATAACGTAGTATTAATTACTAAAAATAAAACCAATGATATATCCATTAATAATAATAACAACAGTAGTGGTAATTTATTTCTTTTTGATGATAATAATAATACTAATATTAATAATTTATCACTTAATTACAACAATAAGATTAATAATAATACGTTATCGATTCTTAACAGCCATAATAATTTAAAATATTTAAACAAATTTGATAGAAACAATAATTTATGTTTTACAAGAACTATAGTAATAATAATAATAATCTTCCCTCTCCCTCTCTTAATAATAAAGTTATCAATTTATCTAGTTTCTCCTTTCCCCCTTCTATTTTTAAGCTTCTGGGTAAAGGTTTAAATTTTTCCCTAGCCCCTAAGAAGATCCCAGTAGATGACATTATTTGTGACATAGAATTCAGGATTAGAGGTTTACTTGATAATATTAAGGACACTATTAGACAAGATTGCGCTGTGGTCCTTAAGAAGGCAAAGCCCCCTCAGAGCAACCTTAACAAGAAAGAATTTATGGCCCTTGGGTTTTTAAACCAAAACAAAGATATTGTTGTTCTGAAAGCCGACAAAGTAGGCTGAAACCTGGAACCGTAAAGAAGTGCCCAGACGCCCTCATGAAATGTCTTTCACTTAATCAAGGCATCATGCCATTTGGCTCTTTGTTGTTGAATAATTTCTGTAGGTTGTAGAGCAAGTAGCCTAATTTCATCTCATTTGTTCATCTACTATAACCTATTAGCTTGGGCTTTAGTTAAATCCAGTCCCACTTCCTGGGTTGTCTTCAGTGTTTGTATCTCAAATTCTATGGGAAAAATGGGTTCCTTAACAAATACCAGTTGATACGATGAGTATCAAGTAGTGTTTCTCCAAGTTGTGCGATATGCCCACAAGGCCTCTGGCAGTCGAGCAGTCTAGTCTCATCGATGTGATGAGACTGTCTTTTTTAGAATAGCCTCGATAACCTTGTTGGTTCTCTCCACCTGCCCGTTCGCCTGCGGGTGATACAGAGAAGTAATTTTGTGTGTGATGTGATGATTTTTCAGTGTAGCAGTGATCTTATGACCCATGAATTGTGGCCCCCCATCAGTAATTACTTCTCTGGGTAAGCCACACCACACAAAAATTTCGAAAAGAAAATTAATAACAATTTCCTATGTTGCTCTTGGTAACACTACCACTGCCACCCACTTAGTTACGTATTATGTTGCAACCAATATATACGATTTCTGGTTGGATGATGGTTTGATCGGCCCAATGAAATCTAATGCCCAACGCTCAAAGGGTTCTATCACCAGCTGTGGATGCAGGGCATTTCATCATATTGGCCAGGGCGGCCCATCCTTTGGCAACTATCAAATGCTTGGAAAAATTTCTTAGCATCTTTAAAAATAGTGGGCCAGTAGTAGCCCATCTATAAAATTTGATGCCCAGTTCTTCGATCTACAAAGTGTCCACAACAAGGTCCATCATGGCAAGATTTTAGGATATCATAAATTTCGTCCTCCCTAATACACCTGCGGATGTGCATATCAGCTCCCATGTGGAAAAGGTATCCTCCGATCTAGGAGAAACAAGTGCTACACCATACAATCAAATTCCTTTCTCTGGGTGTCAGATGTTTGGGCAATTTTCCCGCTGCTAAGTAATTCACTAAATCTGCATACCATGGAATTTTTACGGCCACAGCAAACAAATGTTCATCTGGGAACTGATCCTCTACCGCCACTGTATCGTCTGTTCTTGGCACTCGGGAGAGGAATTCTACCACAAGGTTCTCCATCCCTGGTTGATCCCTTATAGTTATGTCAAATTCCTACAAAAGTAGTAACAAATGAGTCACTCTTCCATTTGTAATAGGTTTATTGGCTAAATATTTAATAACAGAGTGATCAGTATACAGAAATACAGGATATCCAGTTATATAGTGTCTAAATTTATTGATAGCATAAATAACAACTAGAAACTCCTTTTCTTTTATTGTGTAATTCAACTCAGAAAGAGTTAAGTTTTTTCTGATGTAATAAATAGCATAGGGTTTCTTGTCTTCTTCTTGGCCAAGAACAGCTCCAATAGCTGTATCTGATGCATCTGATGAAATTTGGAAAGGTATATCCCAATTCGGGCCTCGTAATACTGGTGTTGTCAATACTAACCGTTTCAGATCTGTAAAGGCAATGTCACATCTATCAGTCCATATAAAATCAACATTTCCTGTCAAGGCATATAAAGGTGCAGCAATTTGCGAAAGTCTCTTAATAAATCTACGATAATATCCAGAAAATCCCAAAAAACTATGTACCTTTGTTTGGGGAAGGGAGTAGCTAATAAGAGGATTACCTGTATCTTTGTTGGATCTACCTGAATTCCAGCTGTTGAAATGTAATGACCCAGAATCAGGCCTTTTGTCATCATCAAATGACATTTCTCATGACTTAAGCATAAGCTAGTAGTAATATATCATTCTAGGAATTTCTCCAATGTCTGTAATACCTGATCAAAGTCATCTCCATGGGGTGTGAAATCATCCATGTACACCTCCAATCCTTCATTTATCAAGTCTGAAAAAGTACTAAGTATGGCTCTTTGGAATGTAGCAGGTGTGTTGCATAATCTGAAAGGAAATACCCTGCAAGATAATGTTCCCCAGGGGCAGGTGAAAGTAGTTTTATCCTGGTCTTCAAAGGCAATTTGAATTTGGTTGTAGCCACTGAAGCCATCGAGGAAAGAGAATAATTTCTTTCCTGCTAGTGTATCTAGGACCTAGTCGATAAATGGAAGGGTAAAATGGTCTTTTGGCATTTCTTTGTTGAGTTCTTTGTAGTCAACGCATATCTGCCATTTTCCATTATTTTTGGGGACAACTACTAATGGAGAAACCCATTTACTATCAAATATAGGATAAATAAAATTCACATCTAATAGTTTTGAAGCTCTTCTTTCACAATATCCTTTAGATGAGGATTTAATCTACGTTGTGGCTGTCGAATGGGTCTTGCATATTTTTCAGTGTAGATGTGGTGCATGCATAACTGAGGGTCAATCCCTTTCATGTCTGGGTAGTCCCATGCAAAAGCCCCTTTATATTTCCTAAGGACTTGGATAAGTTTCTATTGCTGGTCACTACTCAAATTACTATTAATGTTCAGGATTTTCCCTTGCTCAATTTCAATAGGTTTACTATTATAGACAATGGTTGTTGGTATCGGTTGGTCATTAATGTCTCTCGAGGAATCTTCTTCAATCTCATTGTCAAGGACTGCTTCAATCATGTGACATCTCAAATTAGACACTGCAGTAGGGTGATTGATAAAGGTGTTAATGACATCGTCTTCTGTTTGGTTTTTGAGTTCAAGTGCATCTGCCACAATCAATGGTGAACGAATATTTTCTTTTAAATATGTTGCTAGTTGTTTCCTAGTTTTTACAATGGTTAGGCTTGGCTATGTAGGAGGGTATAAAGCTATATTCTTTACATCATTCCCTCTGGTTATGGTCATACTTCCTGTTTGGCAACCTATATAACCATTAGTTTTTGCTATCCAAGGCCTTCCCAGTATTAAGGGATGCCCATCTAGCCAATTTCTAGGGTTAATAATAAAAAAAAATTGTCGGATATTCCCAAGAGTCCACAGAAGCCATCACGTATTGTAATGTTCCTTCTGGCCTAATGATTGAATGACCAGCGAGTTCCTACAAGGTAGTGGTTGGTTGTAAGGCTGTGATGCCAGGCACTTTGCAAGTTTCTGTTGTAAGAATGTTAATGGCTGACCCTAAGTCAACTAAAGCATTGGGAAAAGAGACATCATTTATTTGTACTATGACAATGGAATTTCCCGGGTCTTCGTATTTTATAGGTGTCTCTATGCTTAGTAATAAACCAGACAAAGTTCTGACGACATGGACAGTTGGTGTTACTTTTGTTTTCCTCACAGAGTTCTTTGCACACAATTCTTTAATGGTTTTAGCATATATCAGAATGTCTTGAATGGCTTGGAGGAGGGGTATTTTTATACAGAGATTTTTCAGTTCACCCAGAAGATCAAAGTCAGGGTATTCAATTGGTCAAGGTATTATCAATCTTTCTAGGAACGGGGGAGAAGTAATTATAATTTACTCGGGATACTTCTGCCTGACTATATCTCCTCCCTATTTTATTTGCTGGTCATCTACAGTTGAAGGCTTATTCAGATGCGTTTCTTTAACTTCAGGTTGCAGATTTTTGTCCTCATCTGGAGCAATTACTCGTCGAGATCTTAACTGAATTTCATTAAATTCTCTCATCTCAAATTCAGGGTCCAGACTCTCAATAATTTGGACTGACTGGATTGGTCTTTTTTTAGGATTTGGGTTGGGTTGAGTTGGGAGTTGCAGCCGTATATTAGGTTGAGGATTTTGCTGCAACTTATAAGGTGCTGGTAAGGTTGGTTGAGGTAGAGGAACTATTCCCATAGGCTGGTTTGCGGATCATTGCCAATTTAGTTTCCAGTTCTGATTTTGTGAGGTAGAAGGAGACCATTGAGAGGAATAGGGGTTGTTCTGCTAGAATGGTGGAGGTTAAGAGGATTTTGGCCAATTATTTTCTGGATTTGATTGGTTGAGCCAAGGTGGCATAGAAAATGCTTGAGGTGGCCAGGTAGAGAAAGGTGGCTGGTTCTGCCATGCTGCTCCTGAATGCTACTAAGAATTAAATTGCCAAGAAGGAAAGAATGAAGATGGTTCTATAGGCATACTTGTTGGATGTATTTTCCATTGACGACATTGGTTCAGCAGATATACTGGTTCCACTTCCTCTTCTGCTTCCTTGAAAACTACTTTTAATCCAAGAACCGATGGACAACTTTCTATAGCATGATCCTTAGTGCAAATGGCACGTGTTTGTATCATATCTAACAGCCTTTCTCTATGATTGTGTTTCTTTCTGCAACGTGAACAGAAAATAGCTAGATTCTATTCTGCTTCAACCTATTTTTGTTTGGTCTGCATGATAGGTAGGGTCCCCAAGATATCGGTCTTGAAATATTCCAAAAAATTGCCGATTTCAACTCGTGTAATGCTCCCTCCTGAGCCTTTGTTGTCTCTAGTAACCACATCACATCCGGTTGGTTTCAGCCTTTTACTTCCTCTGGAACACCTAATGCACAATTGTATAATATTTTCATAATTGTTGGGTTGTGTTATATTCTTTCCACGAATAGCCCACGTAGTTAACTGGGGGGTTAGAGGGGGGGTGAAGCCCCCCCTTCGTTGCGCTGATTGTGTAGCGAGGGGGTCACAAGGGGTTTGAGGTGTACCCATAACCCCACTTTGTGGGGTCTGGGGCAGTGCCCCAGAAAATTTTGGTTTTGGGCCCTATGTTAGGTTGGGCAGACCCACCTATGGTTTTGTGCATGATTTTCGCACATGTTTTTTGGACATGATGGTTTTCAGTCCATGGTATTGGATGCTTCGACATGTATATATATGTATTGTAACATTGAAAGGAAAATAATGAAAAATCAAGCTGGTAGTCCCGATTTTGGGATCCAGGGGAAATCTCTGTGTATATGTGTTTTATGTGTTATGCTCTCGCGTTGTTTATTTTCTGTGTTTTAGAATTCATATGCAGGTAATTTTTGTATGGGGTTAAAACCTACAATTGGTATCAAAGTTGTTTTGGCTTCAAGGGGACACCTTTGTTGCTGAGAGGTTTCACTTGGGCCTGTGGGAGACCCTGTTTAGTGGGAGATCTACGAGATCAATTCTGATGGTGAAAGAAGATGGCAAGTAGTGGAAAGATAGAGATCGAGAAATTTAATGGTCAAAGTTTTGAGTTTTGGAAACTCAAGATGGAGGATCTGTTGGTGGATAAAGATCAGCGGATCGCAGTAGATCCAAGTACTAAACATACGAGAGTGTCTAATGAAGAATGGAAGAAGTTGGATCGGAGGGCAAAGAGCACAATACGATTCTGCGTCTCAGATTTAGTATTGCTGAATGTATCGGGGGAAGCTATGGCGAAGGATTTGTGGGACAAGTTAGGGACTTTGTACCAATCTGAGTCTCTGGTGAATAAATTGTTCTTGCTGAAAAAGCTGTATAACCTAAGGATGAAAGATGGAGACTCGGTGACAGAGCATCTAAAAGCATTTAATACTGTGGTAAGTTAGTTAGCATCTATTGATATTAAAATTTCAGATGAAGATAAGTGTATCAGTTTGTTGTGTTCTCTACTAGATTCGTGGGATAGTCTGGTTATTGCAATAGGTAGCAATGCAACTGCCTTGCAGTTTGATGAAATAGTCTCAGCCTTGCTGACTGAGGAGATGAGATAGAAAAATATGGAGAGCCACAATGGTGATGCCTTGTCTGTACGAGGATGGTCCCAGAATAGAAATAAAAATAAGTCATCGAGTGGGAGATCTAAATCTAGAGGGAGATCTAAATCTCTAGGAAAACCTATAAAGGTGGTGTGCTGGAAATGCGGAAAGGAAGGGCACTACAAAAGGAACTGTAAATCTAAGGCTCCTGATAAAGGAAAGGGATCTGATTATGCTCCTTCTGCAGAGGTGAAAACCACCTCAGATGAAGGTGGGGATGTGTACTTGGCTTCTTCAAGTGCACATGTAGATCATGAGGCATGGTTGATTGACTGAGGTGCATCCTTTCACTTCACTCCCCATAGAGAGTGGTTCTATGAGTATGATAAATAAAATGGTGGTGATGTCTTCTTAGGGGATGATAGGAAAGCTAGAATTGTTGGTCGTGGAAAAGTAAAGTTGAAGTTGCAAGGTGGAAGGGTTAGAACACTTCTGGGTGTTCTGCATATTCTTGCATTGGTGAGAAATCTGATTTCTGTAAGCAAGTTGGATGATGCATGTGTAAAAACAATGTTCGAGAAGGATACCTGCCAGAGGGTTCAAGAAGCACTGGTATTGATGCAGAGAGTTCAAATTGGAACTCTGTACAAGCTGCAAGGTAGCATTGTTGTTGATGGGTGCAATAGTTCTGTGGTTCTTGAAAGTGGAGCAGAAAATCTAGTGGTCTCTGGAGAGAATACCATGCTGTGGCATCAAAGGCTTGAACATATTGGAGAGAAGGGCCTTCGAATACTTCATGGTAAAGGTATGGTAGAAGGTATGAGTAATAGCTCTCTGGATTCTGATTTCGGTGAAAATTGTGTTTATGGGAAGAAAAATCGGGTGAGTTTCCCCTCTGGTAGTAAGAGGGTGAAATAGATATTAGAGCTTGTGCACAGTGATGTGTTTGGACCTGTGAAGGTTTCATCACTGGGTAATTCTATGTACTATGTATCATTTATAGATGACTTCTCAAGGAATACATGGATATATTTCCTTAAGAAGAAAGCTGAAGCCTTTAACAGGTTTAAAGAATTTAAGGGTCTCGTGGAAAATCAGACAGAGAAGAAGATAAAGGTGCTAAGGATAGATAATGGTGAAGAGTTTTGCAGCAAGGAATTTGAAGAATTCTGTAAGAAGTGTGGTATAGCATGACAAAAGACTACTCCATATACACCTCAGCAAAATGGAGTTGCAAAAAGAATGAACAAGATGTTGATGGAAAGGGCAAGAAGCATGCTCAGTGGTGCCGGGTTAGGACAGGAATTCTAAGTAGAGGCGGTGGATACTGCATGTTACTTGGTCAACAAGTCACCTTCATCAGCGTTGGAGGATAGGACTCCACAAGAGGTATGGACTAGTAAAGAACCCTCTCTTTCACATCTAAGAGTATTTGGATGTGATGCATATGTACATGTTCCAAAGGAGAAACAAACCAAGTTGAATAGTAAATTTGAAAAGTGCATCTTTATTGGGTATAAGGATGGTTTAAAGGGTTATAAGCTTTGGAACCCAGTAACAAGGAAGGTTGTGTACAACCGAGATGTGGTGTTCAGAGAGGTGAAATATGTTATTAAACATGAAGTCCAACCAAAGGAACCTGAGAAGATAGAGTTTGAGCTAAAGAAGGAAGAATCAGACTCTACAACAGAGGAGGAATCAGAAGCTGAAGAGCCACAAAATCCGGGTGTGAGAAGATTAGTTTCAGAAAGAAGGCAGCCAGAAAGGCATAGTCCATCTGCTTTCTGTTCAAATTTTGCTTTATCTATTACTGACAATGATCCCAGAACTATGAAGGAAGTAGTAGATTCAGAGGATGGAAAACTCTGGAAAGAGGCCATGGTTGACGAAAAGGCATCTTTGCACAAAAATGAGGCTTGGGATCTGGTGGAGTTGCCAGCTGGAAGGAAACCCATTGGTAGCAAATGGGTGTTCAAGAAGAAGACAAATGCAGAAGGAAAGGTGGAGAAATACAAAGCTCAGTTGGTAGCAGAAGGTTATTCCTAGATATCGGGAAATGATTTTGGTGATATTTTTTCTCCTGTTGCCAAGGTAACTTCTATTAGGTTATTTTTATATGTTGCTACTGCTTTTGATTTTGAGGTAGAACATATGGATGTGAATATAGCATTTCTTCGCGAGAATCTGGAAGAGGAGATATACATGAAGCAACCTAAAGGCCTTGCGGTGAAGGGTAAGAAAGAACTAGTATGCAAGCTAAAGAAGTCTTTGTATGGGTTAAAACAGTCACCAAGGATGTGGTATCAGAAATTTGATACATTTATACGGGGACTTGGCTTCACTAGAAGTAAAGCAGATCACTGTGTGTATTTTAAATTAATTGGTGATCATGCTATTTATCTAGTCTTATATGTCGATGATATGTTTTTGGTTGGAAATGACAAAGAAATTATCCAAGATTTGAAGACCCAATTGTCCTCCAAATTCGACATGAAAGATCTTGGTCCTGCAAACTATATTTTGGGCATGAAAACTAAAAGATATCGGGCAAAGAGGAAGCTCTGGTTAAACTAGAGGAGGTATGTCGAGACGATACTGTAGAGGTTTAATATGCAAGATAGTAAACTGATGAAGGTTCCTATTCCTGTAGGCATAAAGTTATCTACTGAACAGTGTCCCAAGACACAAGAAGAGGAAGATGATATGTCCCTGTGTTCCATATGCAAGTATAGTCGGTAGCCTAATGTATGCAATGGTCTGTACTAGACCAGACATTGCACATGAAGTGGGAGTCTTGAGCAGGTTTATGTCAAAACCAGGGAAGGAGCATTGGATAGCAGTGAAGAGGTTTTTCAGGTATTTTCATGGCACTAGTGATTATGGTTTATGCTACCAAGGAAGACCAGGATTGGATAGATTTTTGGATATTCGTGGCTTTGTTGATGCAGACTGGGTTGAAGATATGGATCAGAGAAGATCTACAAGTGGGTATGTGTTTAACCTATTTGGAGGTGCAGTCAGTTGGATGAGTAAGAAACAATCTGTAGTGGCACTATCAACTACAGAGGCAGAATATATGGCAGCCACTCATGCAAGCAAGGAAGCAGTTTGGTTGCAGAGATTGTGTTCAAGTATGGGGTTAGTACAGGAAGTTATAAGGATAGACTGTGACAGCCAAAGTGCAATTTTCTTGGAAAAGAACCCCACATATCATTCAAAGACAAAGCACATTGATGTTCAGTATCACTTTGTGAGGGATATGATAGAAGACAAAAAGGTGTTGTTGGTAAAGGTGGACACTTTGAAGAATACTGCAGATGCATTGACAAAATCTGTGAGCTTTGAGAAGTTCTCTTGGTGTAGAGAAACAATGGGCGTTTCAGGGCTGGAAAAATGACTAAGTTCTCTTGTGGCCCCTTGTGGAAAGAAAACAACAAGTGGGAGAATGTTGGGTTGTGTTATATTCTTTCCATGACTAGCCCACGTAGTTAACTGGGGGGTTAGAGGGGGGACAGAGCCCCCCCTTCGTTGCACCGATTGTGTAGCGGCGGGGGGTGGGGGCGTCACGGGGGGTTTGAGGTGTACCCATAACCCCACTATATGGGGTCCGAGGCAGCGCCTCAAATATTTTTGGTTTTGGACCCTATATTAGGTTGGGCGGACCCACCTATGGTTTTGTGCATGATTTTCGCACATGTTTTTTGGACGTGATGGTTTTCAGTCCATGGTATTGGACACGATGGTTTTCGGTCCATGGTATTGGATGCTTCGACATGTATATATATGTATTGTAACATTGAAAGGAAAATAATGAAAAATCAAGCTGGTAGTCCCGATTTTGGGATCCAGGGGGAATCTCTGTGTATATGTGTTTTATGTGTTATGCTCTTGCATTTTTTATTTTCTGTGTTTTAGAATTCATATGCAGGTAATTTCTGTATGGGGTTAAAACCTACAATAATCCTCTTGATAAATATCACCCTTCCCCATTAAATTTATTGTTTCTATCCATTGGTCTTTCATACCTTTGATCATCGTAGTTTTAAGAACTTCAGGAGGAAAATTTGGATAAGGATATCTTTGCAGATTATATTGAAAATGTTCTACATATTCTTCAAGAGTCTCATTAGTCTTAGCTACCATTTGAAATATTTCATCCCTCAGCTCTCTAGTTTGGCAATAATCTTGGTAATTTTTTAGAAAGCTTGTTTTCATTTGGTCCCAATCATTAAGGGTTGACCCAGGTGGATATTGTAGCCACCTGGCAAGTTCACTTGGACCCCCACCATTGTTTCTTTCAGCTTTTTAGTTTCCTTAATTGTAGCACCATTTACTATTTTTAGAGGTTTTTTGGGTCCTAAACCTCTGGGGCCATTTTAAGGCCCTAAATGATGTTTTTTGGGAAACTGGGAGCAACATGGGTCCATGGACTAATGTTGCTCTTCCCAAAGTTGTAGTTCTCAAATAGATCTTTCTAACAAGATACTGTGCATGTCAAATGGAGATCGTATGCCAAAGTTACGACCTTGGGAAGTTGATGTACCAATTTACCCAAACGGGGCCCACAGTTTGGCATTTCATCTTCTAGGGTTAGGTTTTTGGATGTTTAGGGTTTTCCATTGTTTCTCAACAATAAATAGGCCTTCAAGCCTCATTATAACACAGTTTAGAGGCAGGTAACTGTCACATCTCTTCTCATAGATAAGCTACCAGTGACCTAGCTGGTTTATTTCCATTTCTATTTGTAAACATATTTCAGTATTTTACATTAATGAAATGAAGTATTATTTCTGCTACATTTTTGTGTATATGGTTATCTTTGTATTTTGTTGCATTCCTGTTTAAATTTGGATCAGTGGTATCAAAGCGGTTTTCTTTTTTCTCTATTTTTCTTTGCATGTCCCCAACGAGGTTGGGAAATAGGGAGTTAGGGCTTGAACTAGTCCAATCTTTGCAAGACCAACCTCGCAAATCCCGACGGCCTCCCATGGCGGATGAAAAGAAAGATAAGGGAGCAGGAGATCCTATCAAAATCTTGCTCAAAGAAGCCCTCGAGCAACAAAGGAATGCGATGATGGACAACATTGCCCAGATCCTTTAGCAGCTACCCAGGGGCGACGCATCGGCTTCCAACAGCTACTCTGGAAATGCCACACTCTTTAAGGTACAAGTTAATTTTGGAATCCCCATATTCGAGGGTCAGATAGACGTAGATGTCGTCGATGAATGGTTAAATCTGCTAGAGGATTATTTTTCTATTCATGATTTTTCCAGTCGGGAAAATATTATTTTCGCTCCTCTCAAAGCAGCCCCCCACGTCAAGGACTAGTGGGAAACCTAATGTGAACATAAGGATGAAGGTACAGGCTCACTATTTTCGGTCGCACCCACTTGGAATTCATTCTGAGATGCCATCAAGGAGCAGTACTACCCTATCGGAAGCTATGAGGATCAATACATAAAATGGAGCATGCCACGGCAAGGAAGGGACCAAGACGTGCCAGAGTTAACCAATATTTTCCATACCCTTTGCACAAAGTTGGATATCAAGGAATCGGAGCAGTATTTGGTACTCAAATACCATGGCTGCTTGCACAAGTACATCCAGGAAGAAATAGAATTCCTGAACATCTCCTCGCTCGGCACTGCCTACAAATATGTCGTCAGGGTCGAGCAAAAGTTTAAACAAAAGAAGCGAGACTTTGGATCTGCAAATTCGAAGCAAGGGAAAGGTGCCCCCAAACCACAGAACAAAGGACAAAGCCTAGGCGGGGCAGCTCAAGACAACCCGCCAAAGATGCAAGCAAAGAACAGCACCGCGAAGCCAAAAAAGGACACACGAAAGTGGTGTGAGTTCCATAAGAGCTCCACTCACATCACAAGTGAGTGTTGGGCCAAGCAGTCACTGGTGGCTGAGTTAAAGGTTTCATAATCGGATGCAAGTTTCGACTCTGAGTCAAAACCCGACAAGGGGAATGACAAAGGGAAGCAGATTATCGATGCATAGCTCAAGGCCACCATTGCCACCACGAAGATCCAGAAGAAGGAACCCGAAGATCTAGAGGAGGAGGAACGTCTCTTCCACTCCTAGATGTGGGTAAAGGGCTCCCCGCTATAGTTTATTGTCGACAGCAGGAGCCAAAAGAACCTCATTTTGGCAGAGGTTGTGAAGCGGCTAAGCTTACCGACCACAGCACATCCACAACCATACACCATCGAGTGGCTTCACCAAGGACGGGATCTTCGCGTGAGCCAGTAGTATCGCCTTCCATACAACATCAAGCCCTTCACGGATGAGGTAGTGTGTGACATTTCTCCCCTTGAAGTTTGTGATGTATTACTAGGACAACCATACTTGTGGAAGCGACGTGCTATGTATGAATCAAGGCTCCGTGCTGTTATTGCTTCTTTGGGAACTAAGTTTTACATGATACCCGAGGTAGCACCACCTACCGCCATCTCTGTGATTACTACAAAAAATGCAGTAAGCTCATTTCCAAAACCGAGAAATTTGTTTTCCTGATGATACGTCCTCAAGGAAAGAAGAAGACGGTGGCCACAACCTCCAGATAGGGCCCCTCCACACGATAACTACAGATGGACAAGTTCATGGATGAGTACGAGGACATCTTCACCTCCCCCACAGGGGTTCCTCTGCACTGTTAGGTCAAGCACTCCATCGATCTGACCCCAGGTGTGCTGCTGCCCAATGGACCAGTCTATCAGCGCTCCGTTTTGGAGAATGATGAAATCAAGAGGCAGATTCAGGAGCTGCTATCAAAACGTCACATCCGCCCAAGTTCATCACTCTGTGGGAGCCCAATTGTGTTGGTACAGAAGAAGGATGGGACTTGGAGACTTTGTATTAACTATCGGGCACTAAACAAGATCACTGTCTATAATAGGTACCCGATCCCACGATTCTTGACCTCTTGGACCAACTGAAGGGGGAAAAATGTTTTAGCAAGATCGATTTGAAGTCAGGATATCACCAGGTACCAATCGAATCCTCCGATGTGTGGAAGACTGCCTTCAAAGCCAAGGAGGGCCTGTTCGAATGGTTGGTAATGCCTTTCGGATTGGCAAATGCTCCTGCAGCCTTCATGAGGCTAATGGATGACATCTTATGGCCATTCACCAACTCATTTGTACTGGTATACTTGGATGACATCCTAATCTTTAGCTAGAGGTGGGAAGAGCACCTCTACCACATCCAGTAGGTTCTCCAAACACTGTGGCAACACAAGTTATGTGCCAATTTGGAGAAATGCACTTTTGGAATGACCTAGGTTCAATATCTGGGGTACATTATTGATGAATAGGGGGTGCATGTGGATCCATCCAAGATCCAAGTCATTCAATATTGGCCATCTCCAACCACTCTGACAGAGCTTCGCAACTTTCTAGGTCTTGCCAACTTCTACCACAGGTTCATGTTGGGATTTTTTCATCTCACTTGGCCCTTGAGTCAAGTCACCAAGGGAGGAGCGAAAGCAAAATTCTTTTGGTCTGAATCTCAACAGAGGGCATTCATAGGGTTGAAATATCACCTCTGCATGGAACCCGTGCTCGCATTACCAAACTTGCAACAACCATTTGAGGTTGAGACAGATGCCTCTGACTATGCTATTGGGGCAATCCTTACTCAGCAAGGGCATCCAGTTGCATATCACAGTGAGACACTTTTAGACACAGTTTGAAAGTATCCCACTTATGAAAAAGAGATGTATTCCATTGTGCAGGCCTGCGACAATGGAAGCATTACATTTTGGGGAAGAAAACGGTCATCCATACAGACCACCGACCCCTGCAATTCATACAAACCCAAGGGAAATTGCAGAATGATCACCATCAAAAGTGGTCCACATACCTGCAACAGTTCCATTTGAATATCAAGTATAAGAAGGGTAGCACTAATAATGTTGTAGATTGCCTCAGCCGACCACCGATCATGGCGTTAACCACTATGCTCAACTCTTGTGGGCACGAGACTTCTGATTGGCCACTTCTCTGCAAAAGTGACCTAAAATTTGGCCACACATACCAGACACTCTTGGAGGGTCAACATGTTTCAAATTTTCACCTCTAGGATGCCCTGTTATGCCACTTGTGTCACCTTTGTGTTCCTTCAAGCGAGCGTGCCAAGATGATTTGGGAATCACACTATATTCGGGCTGCTAGACATTTCAGGGTCGAGAAAACTGTGGCAATACTGCAGAAGTATTTCTATTGGCTAAATCTTTGACACGATGTCAGAAAGTACATCGAATCATGCACTGCCTGCACCATTTCCAAACCGACCACCAAGAAGCAAGGCCTCTATAGCCTGCTACCTACCCCTAGTCGACCTTGGGAATCCATCTCCATGGATTACATGTCAGGTCTTCCTTCCAGTAAGCATGGAAAAGACTGTTTTTTTGTGGTCGTCGACAGGTCCTCGAAGATGGCCATTATGACCGCCTGCAAGAAGAATATCGTGATAGCAGAAGTCACTGCTAAACTCTTCTTTGAACGAGTGTGGGTATACATTGAAATCCCACAGTCTATCATCTTAGATCAGGATAGTACGTTCCTCAGTACATTTTGGTCCAGTCTCTGGTCGATGCTCGAGACCAAACTCACTAAGTCCACAACCTTCCATCCTCAAACTGATGGCCAGATAGAGGTTGTCAACGGGATGATCGTACACATTATGTGCATATACAACTCAAATCATCCATGCACATGGGACGAGAGCCTCCCCTATGTTCAACACAGCGACAACCAGGCTCTCCATAGCTTGACTGGCCACAACCCTTTTCAGGTGGGCTTGAGATTCCAACCACTATGTCCCATCGATGTGGCCATGCCAGTTGGAACTACTCACGCAGATTTGGCTCATGTCCAGTCCAAAACAGATAAGGAAAACAGCTTCATTGAGCACATCCAACATATTCGCCAGCAAGTCCATGAAATTATGGAGAAATCAAATGCCAAGTAAAAACAGCGACATGATCAACATCGGGTGCCACACAAGTTTCAGGTGGGTAACAAAGTCTAGTTGCATTTGCAAAAGGAATGCCTAACCGAAGCCTATCGGAAACTCAGACCACTTCGATATGGTCCTTACACCATTACCAAAGTTGTGGGAGACAATGCATTTGAGCTCAGCATTCTCCCATTCCTTGGTTTGCACCCAGTGTTCAATGTGGACTGCCTTCGGCCATACTTTCCACCATTGCTAGACACATCCAACATTGCAGAACAACTCACACCCATAGAGTTAAATCCAGATTGCATGGAACAAGCTGCAACTTATCAGATCATGGACACATAGATCAAGCACACTTGCCAACTGAATATCCAATTCTATCGAGTTGTCAAAGCAGGCCAACTCCTTAACTAGGGAAAGTGGCTCACCAGGGACCAAGTTCAGCTAAAGTTTCCTCATCTCATGGTGGAACTCAACGCAATGGGGACCATTGCTTCCTAAGGGGGGAGGAATGATCCAGGTGGATATTGGTGGCCACCTGCCAAGTCCACTTGGACCCCCACCATTGTTTCTTTAGCTTTTCAGTTTCCTTAATTATAGCATAGTTTACTATTTTTAGTAATTTTTCGGGTCCTGAACTTCAAGAGCCATTTTGAGGCCCTAAACAACGTTTTTTGGGAAATCTGGGAGCAACATGGGTCCAAGGACGGATGTTGATCTTCCCAAGTTGTATTTCTCGGATAGATCTTTCTAACGAGATACTATGTGCATCAAACGAATATTGTATGCCAAATTTATGACCCCAAGAAGTTGATGTACCAATTTACCCAAATGGGGCCCACAGTTTGGCATTTCATCTTCTAGGGTTAGGTTTTTGGATGTTTAGGGTTTTCCATTGTTTCTCAACAATAATTAGGCCTTCGAGCCTCATTGTAACACAGTTCAGAGGTAGGTAGTCACCACATCTCTTCTTAGAGATAAGCTACCAGCGCCCTAGCTAGTTTATTTCCATTTCTATTTGTAAGCATATTTTAGTATTTTACATTAATGAAATGAAGTATTATTTCCACTACATCTTTGTGTATATGGTTATCTCTGTGTTTTGTTGCGTTGCTGTTTAAATCTGGATCAAGGGTACCTCCACCAAGCCCTATAAACCATCATAGAGTTGCTCCCTTCAGAGTAGAGGGGAACAACTTCAACTTCTGGGGGTTGATAGTGTAATCATATCCCCTACATAAAACATCAAATTCGAAAACAAATGCATCAGGATCCTCTGAAGTTAGCCCATGAAAGGTAGGGATATTTTGTAATGGAATGGCTTTCAAGGGAGAATTAACAGCTATATCAACAATAGGGTATTGTAATGTAGAGGTCTGAGGTTGTTGCTGAATATTAGCCATTTGATAAAAAATATGCTAATATTCTTCAGGGATTTCTAGAGCTAGAGATTTGTTCCTAGGGGATTTAGAAGAGACTTTTAGAATGATTTTAACAGCACTACCTTGGTTCGGAATACTAGGTGTCCTGTGTTCAACTACTACTTCAGGAGATTTGGGTTCTTATGATTTAATATTTTCAACACTTCTTGTTTCTCCTTCTCCTTCACAGAGGTTGCAAGAGTTCCCTTCTTGTAAAGGGTTAGGCTGCAAGTTTTCAGTGTTCTGAAAAATCTTTTCAGACCCTTTAGTCTTACTGTGAATCTCAGCGTCAGCTACAGATGGTGATCCTGCATCCTGAAGGGTTACAATAGGATTTCTTGTAGAAATGGTTTAGGGTCCTACTGATGACTGAGACTTAGCTTTCTTGATGATTTCGTCAATGAAGGTTGATCATCCAGGGGGCACCGATCCCTTAGATTTTTCAGATCTGGACAGAGGAATTATATCTTTTTCTACTCTTTTCTTCTTAGTCATTCATACAAAAATTCAAACATTTATTTCTACTTTAATTCCTTCGCAATTTTGCTGAAAAGCGGGCAAGGGAGCAAGCACTTTACTTACTCATACGCATGTTCTTACCTTCTGCTTTTAATACCCAATTCTTTCACAGAAAACAAACATCAAACATCTATTTCTACTTCAATCTTCTACGTAATTGTGCTGAAAAGTTGCCAAGGGAGAAATCACTTTACTTGCTTCGTACGCAGGTTCTTACCTTCCGTTTTTAATAGGCAATTCTTTCACAACAAACAATTATCAAACATACATCACCTTTTATGAAATGGAAACACTCTTCCCGGCAACGACACCAAAATGTTGGGTGCATATAAGGTGTCTTTTAGAACTCCTAAATGCCTCACATTAATTATCAACCTAGGTAAGTATTTCTGTTTCAAGAGTGTACACAATATGTGCAAGTGATGGAAATCATTATATCTATAGAGAGTAATGCTTTAAAACAACTTATTGATTTCAATACAAGAGTAAACGGATCAAACCATAACTATCAAACTTGTAACTTCAAGGAAATTAACTTATTCAAGCATCAAAACTCAATCTTAATCAAAACCAAAACCCAATCTTAATCAAAAGTTCAAATTGAAATTACATCAACTGAGTACACCATAGTGATAACAGAGCTCTTTTAGCTGAACCTAGACTTCTGCATAAAAGTAATACACCTGATCTAATCAATAACATTCTGGCTTTAAATTAACAAGAAATGATTCTTATCTAATAATTAAATCAATCTACGACATAAATAAATGAAACCAATCAATGGCAATAAGAATTAATGCAATGAATACACAAACTCAACACTAGTGAAAGTACATCAATCATAAAGCTATAAGCAAAGTAATTAAACTTGCAGTAAAAGAAAGGTAAAACTATAAAACAGGGAACAACAGTGAAATCCACTAGTAACCGGGCCCAAGTTGCCAGTGATTACTACTTAATTACTTCAGAATATCACGAACGAAAAACAACCCAAATTATATATTATTCATCAAATCCAAAGGTAATTACAACACGATGTATCCTTCATAATAACGCTCTGTATATTAAAATTACAAATGAAGTAAAAAGGTGAAAAGTTAAGTCTCCCTATTCTATTTGTTTTTCCCCTATTATAGTCAAAGAGGAAAAGAGATAAATGTGGTTCCTTAGGATTAGGAGATCCTGAGGAATTTGCAGCTAAATGTTGTTATCAGATAATCTTCCATCTTGCGCTAATCCCCCTGATTCGCTTCTCAATTTGACCGCACAAGACGTGCTCTTTTCTCCTTGTTTAGCCCGTGCTATTCAATAATTTGAACAACAACTACTCCATTTGCTAACTTTTGCATAAAAAGAAACGAAAGTTAGTTTTGACAGCCAAATCGTATCAAAAGTAGTTTTGTTCACTTCTTATCAAAATTCTATCAAAACCCTATTACATCATGGCACAAATGCATAAAAATGAGGAAAAAGATAGTGTAATCAAGGGTAAATTTATACTTGTTGCACGGCCAAACAGATATCTCATATATTGTATTTATTTTAACTATGCCTGAAACAAAATATCATATTTCAAAAATTTATAGAAATAAGGCCACATAGCTAGCATTCCGTTCGTCTTTGTTTAATTATTAGACTTTGAAAAGTATGAACTTTCTACATTTGAAGAAGGGATATAGAATAGCTACTCTTGCTTAAGTTAAATATAGTTAAATTAGAGTGGAAAATAATAAAAACATATAGCTTTGTAGCTTAGTTTATATATATATATATATATATATATAATTTAATTTGGTTAAAAAATTAAATCAATTTGACGTTGGTTAATTTTTGGAATAGAAGCAAGGCTTTAGATATATTGCAATGATTCACCGATTTTAAAATTATTGGCATTCATTCACAAAGTGTTAAGTCTAGAGAAGAAAAAATATGAGATTTAGGTGGTGGTGTTTACCCATGCAATGAAATTTTGAAGGGGTTACGAGATATAAAATTAATTATTTAGAAAATCACCATAAATCAACTAATTAATATATCCTAACCAACTACTCATTAGTCAACTAATTAATATATCCTAACTAGCCACTTATTAATTCCAATGATCCATAATTAACTTTATTAATTAACAATAACCCATAAGCCCATAAATCTTTTAATTACTATCAACCTAATTTGTTAAAAGACAGGTTCTAGATTACTTTGTTACTCATTAGTATACAACGTTTTCTCTTTAAAACATATATATTTTATTGCATTAATATTTTAGATAAATAAAAAATAAAATTATGAAATTGTAAAATTTTATGAATGTAGTTTATTTTTTTAATATTTTATAAGTTTTTAATTTTAAGAATATAGTTTATTTTTGTAAATACTTTACCTATTTTTAAAAGATTTAGTTTCTCTGAAATTAAATTAGATTGTAATAAAAAATTTGATACAAGTTATATATATATATATATATATATATATATATATCAACTTTTTAAAAGCTTACATATGAATTTTGGATCGAAGTTTGATATACGAGGGTAAATATTAGGCATTTTTTATATTACATGATTTTATGATATAAATTCAATTATCATTAATGTGGTATTTGATATTTAATTGATATTAATTATTGTGTTCTAGTCACTCTAAGAGATGTTATAATGTTAGTTAAATATTTTCACTAGATCAAAATAAAATTAAAAAACAAAAACCAAAAGAAAAAAGTTTGGGGAAATCAAATTGTTTAAAATAAAATTAGTTTAATTTATTTAAATGGTTAGCTGATTTTGAGCTCAAATTTTTGAAAACCCATGATTTTACTAATGGTATTCTTATGTAATATAACTATTCAAAGGTGTATATATATAAAGAACCTAGATCCATCTTAGCTATGGATCTCTAACCACCTAGAGGGATGAAATCTCTTGAGGTGCAAACCTTTGCTAAAGATTTGTAGATTTGCACTTTGAGAGATTTGATTTGCAAATTTACTCATTGAAAGATTTGATCCTTCTAGGTATTCACACTTTGAGAGATTTGATTTGCAAGTTTACACCTTGAAAGATTTTATCCTTCTAGACCCTTAAATAGATCCGAAGTTAAAATGGATTTAGGCTAGTTGTTTAAAATAATATTTTAGTCTTGAAATAAGATTGTAGATATATTTAAGTTTTATATATGAATTTAAATGTTAAATATTTTTGGATATCGTATGATTTTATTATATAAATTTTCTCTTTTTTTTGGCTATAATTAAAAAGATATTTTGGTATTAGTTATTAGTTAAAATAATCTTTCAGTTGGTGTCTCAGCGGAGCGGAGTGGGATCCTGTAGCAACCTTCGCGAGAGGAACCAGTTAGCGGGAGCCTAGTGTTGCCCCCGACCAGTAGAAGGAAGTCAGGGGAGCGCGCAAAGACACAGCCAACCTCGAGACTGATCGAAGCTTCAGAGCCATGGCCCCAGGAGGGGGCCGAGAAAAGGAAACTCCCTTGCCACCAGAGATAGCCACATTCCAAGATCTGGTTGTAGCTTGCAATAAAAGGCTAGCATCTGAAAACCAACAGAAGTTCGTAAAAAAAATGGAAGTATCCCCTGTAGAAATTTTGAATAATTTAACACATATTCAACAGATATTATCCTGATCATGTACTATTGTGGAATACATACACAATACATAAGCTCCTCTACGTTGATCAACAATATAGCAGCATCAATAAAAATAAAACATAAAGAGCATTCACACATTAACACAGCATGTAACCCGGGGAAAGCATCTCGCTAAAAACCCCAACTATCTGTATATTAATGATTGAGTCATGTAACGTTACATAGCATAATACTTCTCACAAGTATATCCACCTCTGTTACACACAATACAGCTCAAATTTGATCTCCAAATCTCCCCCGCTGCTTGCCTGCCTCGCCAGCTCAATACATGCTCAAGAACTGATGAGAATGGCTCACCAAACTCGTTTTTCACCTGCAAAATAGTCACTCACTCTTTGTTGGACATGAGCACAAGCTATAATGTGGGTAAATACATGAGCAAACTCATTGGCATACTCAATCCCTTGATTGTGCAAGATCTGGTGCACAACTATAGTCACAACTGATAGCAATCTAATTCTCTACCACCTGTCCCTGTTGAACTGAACATGCACTGACATGCAACTGAGTTAACTGATGTATTCATTAGTTGTATTATGAGTTAATAACTTGTGAATTAATTAATAACTAATTCACCCAACTCATCTCTAGTCTATTTGCCAGTTAGACTAAATACAACCAGTTTAACAAAGCTAAACTGAACACAACTCCATCAACTCCACAATCAACTCCACCAAACTCAACTGATTGAGTTCTAACTGAAGTCATGCATGCAACAACTCAACTGACTCATAAGAAAAGCGTATTTCCTTCTGAAAGCTGCATGTGCCACCTCTGTAGCTCAAACTGAAGTGCTCCAAGAGAATAAGATTAAGTTTATAGTCCAAATATTATTGTGAGATAATAATATTTGACTTTTCTATTTTTGACAGCCAGTCTAAAAATAGACTTTGATCACTCACACTGTGATCACTCACAATTTCATCAAAAATAGAATTCCATCTATTTTTTCCCAACTTGATCAATCATCCATAAACAGCAACCTGCAATCCATAGACATGATCCATATGTCTAAAAATAGACATAGTCTAAAAATAGACTTGCGCCAAAAATAGTCTGCGGGCCCACTTAGTGAAGGCGACTCTTTTCACTAAGCTCCATCTTCTTGTTGCAATCTCAACACTCCCTCTCGACAAGATATGGATTATCAGCAACCCCTATCCTGCCTCGGTGGTACTCAAATTTGCTCCTGGTGAGAGCCTTCGTCAGAATATCAGCATCCTGATCCTCCGTTGGAATGTACGAAAGTAACATGATCCTCCACTGCACACAATCTCTGATATGATGGTACCTGATGTAAATATGTTTAGATCTATCATGAAATACAGGATTAGCCGAGAGTTTAATGCAACTCTGGTTATCACAGTAAATCACAGTAGGATCCAAATGAGAACCGAACAAACCAACTAGGATCTTCCTCATCCATATAGCCTCGCATGCAGCCAAACTTGCTGCCATATACTCGGCCTCCGCTGAACTGAGTGCCACGGATCTCTGTTTCTTGCTGTACCAAGAAACTGTTGTCGATCCAATACTGAAGACCCCTCTTGATGTGCTCTTTCTGTCTGTTGGGCTCCCTACCCAATCTGCATCCATGAAGCCACATAGCTTCACCTCATCCTCTTGTCTGTACCATAAACCATATCCCGATGTGCCTCTCAAGTAGCGCAATACATGCTTGCCCGCCTTCCAGAAGAGCTTGGTAGGCTTAACCATAGCTTGTGAAAGCTGGTTAACTGCATAGCATATATCAGGTCGTGTATTGACCAAATACATCAGCGACCCCACCAACTGTCGATAAACAGTGGCATCCACTTCTTCTCCCAAAGTGGCATCCTCCTTCCTCCAACTTCCAGGAAGAGGAGTATCAACAGGCTTGCACCCATGCATGTTGAACTTCTCCAGTATCTCCCGAGCATACTTGCCCTGAGAAACAAACAGTCCACCACTGCGCTGCCATATTTCCAATCTCAGGAAATAGTGAAGGAGGCCCAAATCCTTCATCTCAAACTCTGTAGCAAGATCCTTCTTGCATGACAGTATCAACAGCTCATCACCCGTTAGAATCAAATCATCAACATACAGTACAATGATAAGCAACTTACCCTCCACCACAATCTGGTATAGGTTCGGATCCGCCTCGCTCTTGGAGAATCCAAGTCCTGTGAAATAGCTGTCTATCCGTGTGTACCAAGCACGTGGTGCTTGCTTCAACCCATACAGCGCTCTCTTGAGCCTGCACACATGCGACTCGCTGCTGAAGACTTCAAAGCCTTCGGGTTGCTCAATGTACACCTCCTCCTCAATGACTCCGTTGAGGAACGCAGTCTTCACATCCATCTGATGAATGTGCCATCCCATCTGCGCTGAGAGAGCAAGAATCGTCCGTATGGAATAATACCTTGCGACAGGTGCAAAGGTCTCCTCATAATCGATCCCCTCAATCTGTGAAAAGCCTCGAGCAACAAATCTTGCCTTGTACTTCTCCACACTCCCGTCAGCTGCCTGCTTAACTTTGTAGATCCATCTCGAACCCACCACTGATTTCCCTTCCGGTCTAGGAACAATCTCCCATGCACTGTTTCTGACAATAGAATCATACTCTTCCACCATGGCGTCTACCCATGCGGGATCCTCCATAGCTTCCTCGAAAGAGGATGGCTCAGTCACAACACACTTGCTCATAAGAGCCATGTATCCAGTGTACCGATCAGGTGACTGTCTCTGCCTGCGTTGGGCTGTAGGTGGTCCTACAACTTTCTCTGCATCTTGAGCTAGTCGCTCAGCTTCTGTCAAGCGCTTTCGCCCTCTGATGGTTGGCGCTGCATGAGTGGTCTCTTCCACTCCATGAACCTCATCCTGTGGCTGATCCACGTCCTGAAGCTCATCCTTAGGAACTAATAGCTCCTCATCTGCATGCAAGTGTAGCTCCCTCTCAAGCGAACACTTCATGGCTTTCTCCTCCTGAAATTTTATATCCCGTCGCACAACAGTTTTACCACTGTCTGGCAAATACACATGATAGTTGTGGGGCGTATCAGTGTACCCCACAAATATCCCAACCTCTACGGTCGGCTCCAACTTCTTCCTGGCATCCTTCGTCACATGCATGTAAACGTTAGCACCAAAAATCCTCAAATGAGAAAGATCAGGCTTCTTACCAAAATAAGTCTCCTCAGGTGTACTCATGCCAAGTATCCTATGAGGACAACGGTTCTGCACATAAACTGTTGTATTGCATGCTTCCGCCCAAAAGTGAAGGGGTAGGCCCTGATCATGCAACATTTCCCGTGCAGCACCCACAATCGTTCTGTTCTTCCGCTCAGCTACCCCGTTCTGCTGTGGGTTATGGGGAGCTATGAGATCTCTACGAATCCCTTCTGTCTTGCAGAAATCCTTGAACTCGTCCGAGATGTATTCACCACCATTATCGCTCCTAAGATCCTTCACCTTCTTCCCCGACTCCTTCTCGACCAATGCTTTGAATTCACAGAACTTTGAATATGTCTCTCTCTTCTTCTGCATGAAGAAGATCCAGCACTTACGAGAGAAATCATCAACAAAAATCACATAATACCTGTGTTTTGCTATCGAAGCAACTGAGAAAGGTCCACACACATCTGTGTGAATTCTCTCAAGGATCGTCGTGGCGCGACTATCCTTCTTGTGAAAGGTGGCTTTCACAAACTTCCCCAAAGTACACCCCTTGCACTGATCTGACTGCGTAAGTGTGCCTTTAGGAAGCCCTGTAGTGATCTACTGCAGTATCTTCAAGGCTCCATGGTCAAGGTGACCCAATCTCCTGTGCCACAACTCGCCATCATCCCGGCTCACTAATCCTTCTGCCTTGCCTGCCATTGCTGCGCATCCATCTACATGCAACTGATAAAGGTTCCTCACTCGAACCCCTATCTTCCGGGTCTCACCAGTTGTCTTGCTGCGCAGGAAGGCCTTTCCCTCGCTGAAAACAACATCATACCCCTTGTCTTCTAACATCGCCATTGAGATGAGATTCTTCTTCAATCCTGGAACATGCATGACTTCCTTCAATACAAAGGGTTTTACCAAACTCCCTCTCAAAGGAAATGGTACCGATACCAGTCGCACTGTATCTACCATCATCGCCCATCTTGATGTGCACTCCAAGATCTTTGTTCTCCAGATCAGAGAACAAATCTCTATCTCCCGTCATGTGAAAAGACGCACCACTGTCCAAGAACCACACTGATCCCATCACAATTGAAACCAAGCATGCGATCAATGAAAAATCAAGCTCAAACTGAGAAGCTAAGGCCTCTCCCCCTGCAGATCCAGCAGCTTGCTTGTTCTTCTTCTTCTGTGGACAATTTGTGGCATAGTGTCCATGCTGGTGACAGTGAAAACACTTCACCTTGGACATATCCTGCTTCTTGCCTTTCGCACCAGACTAAGAAGCTTTCTTGCTCTTCCCTTTCTTTGCTTTGGCAGCCAAAGCACAATTCTCTTCATCAGCTCCCTTTAACGAAGATCTGTCCCTGGTACTCCGCCTGATCTCCTCCTACACAAGATCTGACCATAGTCTTTCCCATCCTGGCAACTTCTCCCGATCATTGACAGAGTCCTGATAGGAATGCCAACTCTTCGGAAGACCAAGGAGAGCCAAGCTCACCAAGTCCTCATCATCGACAGTAACCCCCACACTTCCCAGCTCATCTCGACACTGAGTGAACTTCGTGAGATACTTGGGAATACTGTCACCCTTCTCGCATTTGATGTTTCTGAGTTTATCTTTGAGCGCCAGCTTCCTCTGATCGCTCTTGCTTTGGAATAATTCTGTTAATGATTTCCACATCAAATATGGAGTAGCCTTTCCATGGAAGCTGGACACAATGTGATCCTTCACGCCCTCCAACAGAATCCTTCGACATTTTGCGGTCTTCTTTTGCCAAACTTCCGCCTCAGCAACATAAGTAGGCTTTGGGATATCCGTATCTATGAACTCCTTCAGCCCGTTATCATCCAATACTGCCTCCATCCTGTCCTTCCATGCAATTTAGTTTGAGCTGCCCTCAAGAGCATACTCCAATCGCAATCCGTTGAAAGACATTGCTGCATTGTCACCAAGAAAACACTGCTGCAAATTCGAATTCCACCAGCAACCAACTCAACTGCTTCCGATCTAGAATTCATGAGAACAAAATATTTCTCGTACAGAGATTGATTGTATGGGCTTTTACCGGATATTTCACCTTCCAAAGGAAGGATGAATCCAGAGGCTACCTGGCCTGATTACAGGCTCTGCCTAGAGAAATAGAATGTAAACAATTCCTGAATAGTAGATCTGATGATCAATCCTCGCTTGATATCCTATAAAAATCTCTTCTACAAATCATGCAGCTCTGATACCATGTAGAAACTTTTTCTACAATTATCTAGCTCGCTCTGATACCATGTAGAAATTTTGAATAATTTAACACATATTCAATAGAGATTATCCTGATCATGTACTATTGTGGAATACATATACAATACATAAGCTCCTCTATGTTGATCAACAATATAGCAGCATCAATAACAATAAAACATCAAGAGCATTCACACATTAACACAGCATGTAACCCGGGGAAAGCATCTCGCTAGAAACCCCAACTATCTGTATATTAATGATTGAGTAATGTAACATTACACAACATAATACTTCTCACAAGTATCTCCACCTCTGTTACACACAATACAGCTCAGATTTGATCTCCAAATCTCCCCCGCTGCTTGCCTGCCTCGCCAGCTCAATACCTGCTCAAGAACTGATGAGAATGGCTCACCAAACTCATTTTTCACCTGAAAAATAGTCACTCACTCTTTGTTGGACATGAGCACAAGCTATAATGTGGGCAAATACGTGAGCATACTCATTGGCATACTCAATCCCTTGATTGTGCAAGATCTGGTGCACAACTATAGTCACAATTGATAGCAATCTGATTCTCTACCACCTATCCCTGTTGAACTGAACATGCACTGACATGCAACTGAGTTAACTGATGTATTCATTAGTTGTATTATGAGTTAATAACTTGTGAATTAATTAATAACTAATTCACCCAACTCATCTCTAGTCTATTTGCCAGTTAGACTAAATACAACCAGTTTAACAAAGCTAAACTGAACACAACTCCATCAACTCCACAATCAACTCCACCAAACTCAACTGATTGAGTTCTAACTGAAGTCATGCATGCAACAACTCAACTGACTCATAAGAAAAGCGTATTTCCTTCTGACAGCTGCATGTGCCACCGCTGTAGCTCAAACTGAAGTGCTCCAAGAGAATAAGATTAAGTTTATAGTCCAAATATTATTGTGAGATAATAATATTTGACTTTTCTATTTTTGACAGCCAGTCTAAAAATAGACTTTGATCACTCACACTGTGATCACTCACACTTTCATCAAAAATAGAATTCCATCTATTTTTTCCCAACTTGATCAATCATCCATAAACAGCAACCTGCAATCCATAGACATGATCCATATGTCTAAAAATAGACATAGTCTAAAAATAGACTTGCGCCAAAAATAGCCTGTGGGCCCACTTAGTGAAGGCGACTCTTTTCACTAAGCTCCATCATTTTGTTGCAATCTCAACATCCCCACAGTTGCTTTTCCCACTTAAGAGCCCTGCAAAGCAGCTTTAAGTCTAGAAGAAAGAGGACTTATCGACCAGTTCATAGGCTTATGAGCCTCGCCAAAAGCGGTAGAAGTCTGGGTTCAAAGGAACTACCATTCACTGGTCAAAGAACGAATAAAAATCCATTTCATCAGCAAAGGATTCTTTGTTTTTGTATTCAAAGCAGCAGAAGGCAAAAACCTAATATTCAGAAACGACTTGTATTTCATGGGGCCTCAGGGACTATATCTGAATCAATGGACTCTAGACTTTGACCCAACCCAGGATGTGCCCTCAACTGTCCGGGTCTGGGTGAGATTACCCCACCTTCCTGTTCACTGTTGGAACCCTAAATCCTTGGAAACCATAGGCAACAAGCTAGGAAAATACATTGACCAAGCAAAAAGAAGAGACCAGTATTCATGTGCTAGAATTTGTGTAGAAATAGAGCTCAAGGAAGGTCTCCATGAAGCCATTAAACTCATGGTGGATGATTGGTCACACATACAAGTGCTAGATTACGAGCAACTTCCATTTAAATGTAGACACTGCCATGGCTATAGGCACTTTTCCAAGCATTATAAAAAGAAACCAAAGGATGTAGTTGAGAAAGAGAAGGGAGAACAATGGACTCAGGTTCAGAAATCAGGACCAACTAAGCAGAGACACAGGGACAAAGGGAAAGCCATCTCCACTGGGAGGGTTTCTCCTCCAGAACCCCAAGCAAAAGGAACTTTAGTCCCTCCAACAAAAGGTAAATCAACCAACCGCTTTGATATACTCAACACACCGGAAGAACTCCAAGATCCATTAGATAAAGAGATTGAACAACATGCAAACAACATGGAAGAAAGCAATAGGTAAGAGGAACTAGTCCAGACACCAAAAGGTGCCTCTAGCTCCCCTAGCTATGCAGATATGAGAAGAAAGAAGTCCCTTGAGATATCGGGATCCTCGGAAGATGAAACATCTAAGAGGCCCTTGAAAAGAGTGGGGAGAAAATCTCACAGAGAGGCCAAAGAAGAAGAAGCAGAGAGACAAAAAATGCAAGGAAGTCGGGCCACTATAGAGATGTCTATCGACAAAAATACTAGAATCAGGCCTCCCAAGGGAGGTACTGCCCCAACCCCTACCAGTAAATAATGCGATTAGTCTCTTGGAGTTATAGAGGACTGGGGAACCCATCAAAAGCTAAAGCAGTAAAGAGCCTATTAAAGTCAGAACTTCCTGAGATCCTCATGCTCCAAGAGACTAAAATAGAAAGAGAAGCCCTTCTAGAACTCAGCAAAGAAAAACGGAAAACAAAAGCTGGAAAAGCGGTAAGTGCTAGAGGTACATGCAGTGGGTTAGCCACCCTTTGGGAGGCTGACAAAGTCCAGTCGAGAGCTCCTATCAGACGCAACACTGGATTTAGACCGAACTCCAACACCGACCAGGTAAGATAAACATTTCTCTCTTTAATCTATATGTTCCTGTACTCTATGTAGAAAAGGAACAATGCTGGTAAACCCTGACTGATTTTTTCAAAGCTTACTCCCTCAATAATATAATCATTGTCAGAGACTACAATCTAATCCTAGACCTAAAGGAAAAAACAGAAGGAATCAACAACAAGGATCACTTCCTCCCCTTAGTGGAAAACCTAATTCAACATTGGGATTTAATGGACTTCAAGCCAAAAAAAGGGATATACACCTCGACAAATAACAGAATAGGGGAGGAGCATATCTTAGCCAGGCTAGACATATTCCTTCTTCAGAGTTCCTTCCTCTCCGAGAAGGTAATCACTTCCACAAAAACTTTGCCAAAGTGGAACTCATACTATAAACCCATCCTCATTCTGATGGAAGAAGAAGAAAACCTGGGACCAATCCCCTTTCAGTTCAGCCCACTATGGGCAAACAGGGAAGGGTTTTTGGATACAGTGAATAAGGCATGGTCCACTCATGTTCAAGGATCACCCAACTATGTTTGGGAGCAAAAGATAAAAGCCTCCAAAACAACCCTGAAGCAATGGATAAAAAAGCCCATAGTCTCTCCCACTACCCAAAGAAAACACAGCATAAAGCAACTGCTAGATCTCCAAATGGGCCTTGAGACTCAAGACATAACTAGATCAGAAATTCATAGGGAGCAAGAACACCAAATCATCACCCTCCGGACATTTAGAGAAGAGGAAGAATATTTCAAGCTCAAGTCACGCAATCTCTGGCTTGTGTCTGGAGACAAGAATACAACCTTCTTTCACAAGAAAATTTGTACTCGTCTCTCTAGAAACCACATTGCTGAAATCACCTCGCCAGATGGGACTGTTCTTAAAGGCACAACTCTGATAAAAGAGGTGGAAACCTCTCATTTTCAGCTGTTGTTCAAAGAAGGAGTGGAGGATAATGAGGAATCTCAAGACTTCCTCAAATACGTTCCAATGATGGTTAACAAGGAGGATAATGCAACTCTCCTGAAGCCATTCACTGAAGAAGAAATCAACGATTTCATATGGAAGATGGAACCAGAGTCCAGACCAAGCCTTGGGACTTGATGGATTCTCAATACACTTCTATAGACTTTTTTTGGATACCATCAAGGTTGAATTATACCGAATGATCAAAGGATTCATTCGAAAAGCCAATGTGGGTGGAAGCACAAACTCCACCTTCCTATCCCTAACTCCCAAAGAATCCAACCCAAAGACTTTCAACAAATTCAAATCAATCTCGCTTTACAATGCATCCTACAAAATTCTCACCAAGCTACTTGCATAGCCCCTCTAGTAAATGGTAGACCTGCAAACTACTTCAAAGCTACTAGGGGAATCAAGCAAGGCTGCCCTCTGTCCCCCTTCCTATATGTTCTGATGGCAGACTCTCTAAGCCGAAAGCTCTCTGATGAGAAGCTCAAAGGGACTCTTCCTGGCATCAGGATGATACCCAAAACAACCCTTATCAACCATGCCTTGTTTGCAGACGACTCTATCGTTTTGGATAGAGCCTCTATTAAAATAGCAAGAGCCTTCAATGGAGTAATCCAAAGCTTCTGTAGAGTCTTTGGAGCTATGGTTAATAACAGGAAAAGTGCAGTGTATGGTTGGGCTGTAGAACAACAATCTATTCTTAGGATTGCTGAAGCCCTAGGCTTCATCGTATATGTATCTTGGGAAAAATTCAAGTATCTTGGCCTACCTTTAACCTTGGCCACTACTAAGGCCCCTCATTGGATTGAAATTATCAACAAAATCAAGGCAAAAATGACTGTTTGGGGCGGACAGTGGCTTACCATAGTTGAGAAGCTCACTCTGGTCAAGTCGGTCCTCTCATCCCTTCCTATCTGCCAGGCCTCTTTCCTTTTAGCACCAAAAATGAACACCGATGAGTTAGCAAAGCTGATTCAAAATTTTCTATGGCAAGGAGGAAAGGGGAACCAAAAAATTTTCCATATAGTAAGATAGGACATAGTGAAAAGGCCAATACTTGAAGGTGGACTTCAGGTAAGAGAACCTGTGTTGGCCAATTTGGCAATGGGAGGGATGATCCTTTGGAAAATATTCTCAAACCAAAGACACCTTGCAAGTCAAGTTCTAATTAAAAAATATCTGCAAAGACTCTCAATAAATAATATGGAAGAAGGAGCTTCACAAAAAGGAACCATGCTGTGGAAGTTGTGCAGCCAAGGCTAGAATTTATTCAAAGAAAAGCTCTACACAATTCCAGGAAATGGGGAAAGAATTAGACTATGGGAGGACAAGATTATGGGTCTCCAACCCCTAAGCCTTGCACAAGAAATAACAGACATGCGTAACTGGTTCATCCAAAAGGGTATCCACAAGCTTGCTAACATGTGCACATGGGATTCAACAGGGAACTGGAATAACTGGGACATACATCACCCCCCTGGTTGGATGCTCCCTCGGCTCCACCAATTATTAAAAAAACTCATTGGTCTGACTCCCGTGCACCTGCATTCGAGGGACAAGTGGGTCTCAGGGAAGACCTGATCTTACTCAGCTCGGATGGGTTTTGCAGCTCTCCAAGAACAACAACATCAGATCCATACTACAAAGCTTTAGCAGCATATTTGGGACCCATTTGGACTCCCAAAAATCAACTTCTTCTGTTGGACTCTCATGCACAAAAGGACCCTCACTGGGGAAAACCTAGAGAAAAGAGGTATAGTAGGTCCTCACAAATGCCCTTTATGTTGCAAGGATCAGGAAATGATCGATCACATGTTCATTGACTGCCCCTTTTCTTAAGAGGTCTAGTTGCAAGCAATCATGGGGTTCAATGCCCAAATCCTTCATTGGCCTTCAGTGGTTAGTCTTTCCGCATCCTGGAAAGATCGATATCCACACTCTTTGAACTAAAATCTGGAATGCAATCCCAAAATATATTTGATGGGGAATCTGGTTGGCTAGGAATGAAGTCATGTTCAACAACAGACTTCAATCCACCAACACAGTAACTGCCAAGGCCAAAGCCTTGTTGCTAGAAACTTTTGAAAATAGACCTCATAAGTTAGACAACTCCCTACTCCCTAAAGAGCTCAGTTGGCTAGGTGATTCCCTAAGACGGGAAAGCATCAAGAAGAATATCTACTTTCCTAGTCATAATCTAGAGTGGTGTCTCCAGATCTCTGAGGAGGACTTTAAAAAATGGTTTAAAAAACTGGGAAAAGTCACAATCTTATTCGACGGAGCCTCGAAAGGAAACTCAGGGATTCTAGGGGCAGGAGGAATAATTTACTCCAAAGATGGACAAAAAAAGTACAGCTACAGTTGGTACTAGGACAATGCACCAACAACAAGACTGAGATCCTAGGTCTTCTCATAGCATGTCAGCGGGATGAAAGAAACATAGAGGAAAACTTTCAAATCTTCAGGGACTTAGAAATCCTGATCAAAACCCTTAATAATGACAACCAACTCAATAGATCTTCCCTAAACAAGACCCTAGAAAAAATAAGAAAGATGACTCAAAACTTCGCATCTTGCTTATTCCACCATGTCCTGCGAGCTTAGAACAAGGAAGTTGATATAATGGCTAACAAAGGATACCTTCTAGCTCAAGGTATTCTGGTGAACAATGAGGATGAAGCTGAAAGGCACCCAATTCCTTAACAGGCAAGTAGATTCATTCAAGGACATATTCCCACAGTACAAAGTTAGCATAGACAGACTTTGACTGTTGAGAAAGAGTAATAATAGGGCGCAGATTGGATTTCATACAAAAGAAGGCCTCGATGGATGAGATGCATAGGCTCAGGGCGGGGGATGATCCGATGGCCATCGCGAGCTGGAAAAGGTGGGGGGTTAAAGATGCGGGGAGTGGTAAGCAGTTTTTTCGCACTGCTTTCGGCTGCTGGGCAGTATTCCACGAATCGGACACGATGTACCTCTTGGCCTGATGCGTGGCAGGACAAAACCACCCATTTTGCATGCTCCTGTGGAAATAAAGGTCAGACAACAATTGGATGTGATCAGCATTGGATCAGAGTGGGGGAAGATCTGACGGTCATCACGCGCTTTTCATGGCGGGGTCTTATCCCAGTCGTGGGGCCGGGTACAGAGATGGTTCAGGTTAAAGCTCGGACAGCGAGGGACGCGATAAGTGTCAGATCTGGGCAGGGTCGATTTGATGGTTACCACGCATTGCAAATGGAGGGGAGTTATTTTGCTAAGAGCGGTAAGCAGGTTTCATTGCACTGCTCTCTGCTCCTTGGCAATTTTTTATGAAACAGACGCGATGCCACTTAAGGGCCGACGCATGGCAATACAAAACCACCCATATCGCACACTCCTGAGGAGATAAGGATCGGAAAGCGTTGGACATGATATGCATCGGATCTGGATGGGGAAGATTTGACGGCTATTGCATTTTGAACACGGTGGGGGTTAACCCTGAAGTGGGGCTAGATATGGTGGAAAAGTCAGGCTTTAAATAAATTCATTTTAATATTTGTGAGTTTGTAATTTGGCCGTGGAACATAGTTTTTGTCGGTTTAACTAATCCAGGAAAGTACCAAAGTAGCAAGGAAAAGAGGAAAGAAATGCAGGACACTAAGTCGACAACAACAAAGAAAGCATCACTCACCCTGCCAAGTGCGTCAAATTCAGTAGCTAATCTCAGATACACAAGTTAGATTAGGAGGACTCTATTGAGCTAAAAGTCTCGCATTTGTCTGTATTCGAGGTGTTTAGCATGCCCAACCTCTTTTTTATAAATAAAATTCAACCATTTCTATTAAAAGAAAATAAAAATTAATCCGGTCCTGATGATGAACCACAATTGTTGGTTCGAAGCGCGTTGGCCAAAAAATTCTCTGATGCAATTTCTACCAAAAGACTTTGTTTAATTCATTATCGATCACAAAAGCTTGAATACAGAAAAAATTAATCTTTTAGTTTTAAAGTATAACTATAATGAGATATAAAAATACAAGTTAATAATTAAAAAAAACATATATTTTGCAAAAAAAACTAATTCTACACATTATCAATAACTTATTTTATTTAAACAATTTTTTTTAATAATAAAAATATTAATATATTTAAAATCTTAGAATTATAATTTAATAAAACAAAAATCAAGTAATTTTGGGTAAACCCAAAAACAACCACTAGCATTAGCATTTGATAATAGAAAACAATTAATATATCCGTCATTGGGGTCACAAAAAAAACTCAAAATGGAAGTGGAATCAAATTAAATATTTGTTTAAAAGAAACACATCTCCCAAAGTTTAAAAGTTCAATGAATTTATTGAATTCAAAACGACAACAAAAAGCAAAAAAATCCAAGTGATATTGTTGATTTGGTAAATTTCATAATCAAAGCCATAAAGATATGAAGTGGGATCAAATTAAAGATTTGTTTAAAGAAACCACATCTCTCAAAGTTCAGAAATTCAATGAATTTACTGAATTCGAAACCCTTAATTTTTGGATTAAAAAACTCGAAATTAACATTCCTAGTCTAGAGAATCTGAGTGGCACTCTCGCCATCTGACCGTATAGGCAGCATGATTACGTACGATTGAATTATCCATAATAATTAGACATTTAGCAGTAAAAGATTTAACGTACGATATAGAACATTATAATTATACCTAAAATATATAATTTGCCGATTCATGTTCCTTCTGTAATATATAATTTGCCGATTCATGTTCCTTCACATAGACAGATATGTTTTTTTCAGAGAAAAAAAACCACCATAGTTTTATATTAAGAGAATATAAAAGGACATATAACAATACATAATGTAAATGGACGAGCTATAATGAGCTTCCCAACAGTTTGCACCATTGACAGGTAGCCATATCGTCCAAAGATTGGATCCAGAAAAAAGCCCCTAACAGAGCCATCTAAATAACCATATGTCCAAAGTAACCACAGATTGCGACAGATTACAGAAGTTGGAAAAAGGTGACAGCCTCCTAAAGGAAAAAGGGACCAAAACCTCAACTGCCAAAGAGCGATGGAAAAACACAAACACTGATGCCATCATAAGCAGAAACACCAACATAGAGTCAAGGAGCTGAAAGGTCGGCATTCTGGATATACGAATCATAGAACGCCAGAATCTTCTGAAGAATAACCTGAATGGGCTCTTTAGAATCTTGAAAGATTAGAGCATTCCGCCATAACCACAAGAACCAGCAGGATATAATGAACAGCGATCTCTCCGGAGATGACTGTCTACTCCACCAAAGAAAAGCTTCCTGAACAGAAGAAAAAGACATGAGAGGAAAACCAAACTGTAAAGACAATTCATACGACGAGGAGCATTGAAAGAACAAGTGCAGATTTGATTCGGCATCGTTGAAGCACATGGAACATCTGCTCAGTCCCTGCCAATTTTTCCTCTGTAGAACTTCCCAAGTGAGGTTCTTATTCCAAAATAACAGCCAGGAAAAAACGATCATTTTAAGAGGGCAAGTAGCCTTCCAGAAACAGGGGGGAAAGAGCGGAAAGGGACTCCTTGCTGATGATGAAATCAGGTCTGCATAAATGAGCTTTACGTTTGCAGATTGATTGGATCCTTTTAAGCACCACACCAGGTGATCATGTGTGCCCGATCGCTTAATTCCCATGCAGCTAAGACTAGCTTTAGTCGAATCCCAAAGCGGGCGCAATAAAGGCGGCAAAAACAGATCCTCCCCTTCTTTCCAGACCGGCACAGAACCCAACCATTGCTTTATCAACTTATCCCATGTGAAAAGACCCTGCCTATGGAGAGAGAGAACCAGCGGATGAGGAAAGGAGAAACCCCGAGCGCATGAGATAGTGTCGAAACCAATGAGCACACTGGTACCCGAGGAGAGGTTCCAACTTAAATACTGCAGGAAATAAGGCTGAACTTTCCTGAGACTCTCCCAGATCGACGATCCTTTCCTGATTCCAACGGATCCCCTCCTGTACCAGAATTCAATGCATCTACCTCTTAAGTATTTACCCTTTATGATCTTACTCCACGGCCCGACTCCGAAAATACCTCGGTGGAGAGATTTACATAGAAGAGCATTTCCAAAGGTGCGCAAGTCTAGGAGACCCCAACCTCCATCCTTTTTAGGCTTAGATATAGCCATTAACTTAACAAGGTGCATTTTATTATGAAAAGAGTGTCCACCCCAAAGGAAATTTGCGATCAATCTGTTCATATGTTTAATAGTACTTGAAGGAAGATAAAATAAATGAGCCCAATAAACTGAGAGTTGAGAGAGAACAGCCTGAACGAGAACGAGTCTGCCAGCCAAGGAAAGGAGTTTATACTCCCAGTTTGAAATCCTTTTATAAAAACGATCCAAGAGCCATAACCAGTCCGAATTTGAGTTGCCTTTTGCTTTTAAAGGAAAGCCCAAATATTTAAGCCCTTGCGATATGGAAATAGGAGCAATGCTCATCAGGTCAGCAATCCAGCAAACTATTTCCATGTTCAAATCATTATGGAATAAGAAGGATTTTCCCCCATTAATAAACAGGCTTGTGGCTCTCTGGAACTTAACAAAAATATCATTTATGCATAACCAAGAGTCTTTGCAAAGCATAGCAAAAATTAGAACATCATCTACGAAGAGATTATGAGAAAGGGATACATTTTTGCATATCTTTACCGACCAACAACGCCTCTCTGCTACTGCATTGTTCAGCGGCAAGCTAAGAGAATTCATAACCAGAATAAAGAGCAAAAGGGATAAGGGACATCCCTATCGGAGGCAAAGGAGAGGGAGATCCATTTATAATCACTGAATATTTAACATTCTCTACGCAGCTCATGACCCAGTCATTGCTTGGCTGAAAAGCATATGATTTTGATACGAGTATTTGAATTATTCTCGGCAGAAAGGCTACCATGATGATAAATCTTATTTTCAAAAAATAGGAAAATGTATTATAATTTAATTGCGGTGGGACAGTTTTATTGATTGTTAGTTTTCGGTGGATTTAAATCACACCATATAGAATTACTGGATGGAATCCTTCCAGATACCTTTATATTCCAGGGAAAGCAATTCTTACAAAACAAAATATAAAATCAAATTTTCACCAAACAAAATGGAAAATCAACTTTTAACTAACAAAAATAGTTTCACCGAACAAAATGTAAAATCAACTTTTAACTGAACAAAAATAGTTTTAACAATTTTAAAGCATACTCCTAAAACAAATTGATTCAATTCTGATAAAAATAAATACAATTTCCTCGTTGAAGATTTCCTCCAATTTTAAAATAGTTGTGAACCAATAGTCAGCATTCTGACTCGATGAAAATTATAGATACTTCATTTCAACAAATCGATAGAAATTTAGTGCACCATTAAAAAGCTTCACACATGAAAACATTGCCAGAAGTTTAATAAATATCCGGTGGCAAACGTGGGGTAGACATTGCCTCCAACGATACCGCCATTTTAATGGTCACTCCAAACTTCTCCGTCATGTCCACCTGCTCCGTACTCGTCCCGTTTGGAGGGGCCCAGTCGAATGAATGGAGCAGAGAAGCCAATACCAGATGAATCATCCGACTCGCCAGTGGAAGCCCAACGCACATCCTTCTTCCTGCTCCGAAGGGTATCAGCTCGAAGTTTTGCCCTCTGTAATCCACACTGCTCATCTTACTATCCATAAACCTCTCTGGGACGAACTTCGACGGTTCATCCCAGATGGCAGGGTCCCGTCCGATCGCCCAGATGTTGACGATTATCTGGGTGTGTTTGGGAATCAAGAATCCCTCAATCTCGCAATCACTATCTGCTCTGTGTGGGATAAGAAAAGGAGCTACCGGATGCAGCCTCAACACTTCTTTTACCACTGTACGGAGATAAGGGAGACGATCGCTATCATTTTCTTCCACCCTTCGATGACGACCAACTACCTCGTCCAACTCATTCTGGGCTCGTTTCATTTTGTCCGGATTGCATATGAGTTCTGCCATCGCCCACTCCATTGTCTTCGCAGTGGTGTCACTTCCCGCCCCAAATATGTCCTGCAACAAGCAAATAAACACCAGAGTAATTGACTTTGGCAGCATCAATCCCATTAGTAAAGTACAGTAATTCTTAAAATAAGATCCCATCTATCCTTCTATAAATTGACCGACTTAAGTAATAAGCACAAGAGATAATGGAAAGGCTTACAGTTAAATAGCCTCTGATATCGGTGAGCGTAAATTCATGGCTTCTCATGTCCAGCAGAGCGTCCAAGAGATCCTTAGGACCATCACTTGCATCCATGGTTTTGGCTCTTGTGGCCAGGCGGCCCTCTATGAATTTGTCAAGAATGTCATATACCATTTTCAGGTAGATTCGCGTGTTATGTGCCACACCCTGAGGATCTAACCACTGAAGAAAGGGGAAGTAGTCCGCCAAATTGGGGGCTCCTCCCGACATCGCCACTTTCCCATAACAGTCTTTCAACTCCTGGAATTGAGGAGAGTGGGGATGGAACATGTCTTTACCGAAGGCCATATTGCCTAACAAACCTATCGAGGACTGAAGCACGGTATTTCCGATATTTATCGGCTTCCCCTTCATACTTTCATGCCGAATGTGCTGGATCGTTCGGATCACTTCATCTCTTCTCAGATGCTCCAGGGCCTCAAGCCTCTTGGCACTGAAGAGCTCTGTATTGGATATACGTCTGAGCATACGCCAGTGAGATCCATATTGAGCCCAAATTATGGAGGATTTGTGCTGTGAAAGACACTGGGCTGCTTGTAAGAGACTCCGGCCTGCAAGGACATGGTCATGGGTTTTGAGAACTTGCTTTGCCATGGCAGGCGAGGAGACC